>JARHVA010005060.1:880000-965000 GCA_037957365.1 Torreya grandis
TATTGTTTGATTCTTAGATACATATATCTAGACATGTCACTTATATGTCATGCATTAGATATGTTACATAAAGTATTCGATTGACCTATACACTACTATGATGACATATTGTATACATGTTCACATTATTATATGTGATTCTATATTTATATATGACATGATACATCTAACTCTTCATTTGAGATGAGTAAATTATATGACACATCCTTCATCTCAAAATGGGACATTATAGTGGGATTTTCATAGAGACATAAGCCTCATAAACATAAAATCATATTAGAGTAAAAACATCATATATTTATAATGGTTCAAATATTAAATGGTTCAGCTACATAAAAAATATTGTAGCATTAATACAAATTATGGGGGAAAATGTTATGAACTTTCACTTACATTACAAATAATTGAGTGCAAATTCATACACACTTGGGTGCATATGCATGGGAATATGTACACAATTTAAAATAACATGAACTTCAAGTTTCTGTATACACATGCGTTTGAGATATAGGTTCTCAAATAAAACATATAGATGCATATCATTATATATAAATTGATATAGATTAAAATGGTATGATACTAGTTAATGAACATGCACACATTTTAAGATTCACCAAACATGTAACTAGTTCATGCATATACATATTATGACAATTTACAATTGGCATAGTTATAAAAGGGCATGATATTGGTTTATGCACATACAACAAAATATAGTTTACAAGTTGAATGACACATGGTTGGCATTCCATTTATCACTTATTTCAACACATAGGTCATGATTAGGGCACACACATTTTTAATTATATTTATATCACACATTTTATTTATATAGATAAATCATGAAATAAATTGGATGAAACTATACAATCTAATCTGAGGTCACAATGGGTCATCAACACTTTATTTTCTTTCGATCATGCATTTATTCTACATTGAGATAAATTGAGTGAATGTATACTATTAAATATGAGGTCATGATGGAGACAATAACACAATTCATTATTTTTCAACCATGTCTTTTTAAAAGAAAATTTGGAGTGAATTCGAGTGAATCTATATAATTGAATCTATAATCCATATGTAGTGGTTGACTCAAATTTACTTATAGTGAACCCATCATGTGGTTATCCTTTATTTTATAATTAGTTATTTAGATTAATATATTGTGTACTTCTCTCCATATTTATGAGGTTTGGGTCATGTTATCTTCCCAACCCAAGGGCTTACATAGTTATAAAAGTTTTGGCAACAATTGCTTCAACTCTCCATATGCTTAAACAAGGACGAAAAATTTCTCCAATGTTTCATTAGGGAAACATTATCTCCAACAAGATGCAAGCACAACATCATAAAAACCAATGCATAGGTTTACTCATTGCTTTATATTTAATTTTCAAAATTTAAATTCATATTTAAAATTTCAATCTATTGACATTAACTACTACATGTTTGTTGTCGGTTTTACATTTCATTGACCTATACAATTAGAGTTTCCTACCAAAGAAAAATTACACTGTATACAATTAGAAATATCACTTATTTTTATGATATAAATTCCATTACTAAAAAATTTATGACATTTGTAAATATTAAAATATAATTTTATACTTGACAATGACAAGTTTAACATACATTTAGCATGCATGTTTTTAAAACACAAATATGGTAGAGAAAATTTTAGTGGCATTTATTATAAAAAAATTAGAGGTCACTTGGTGAATTGGTTTTGTAATGGTGGAAAATAAGGTCTAAAGGTGTATAATAGTGTAGGTGAATTAGGAGGTGATACATTGTGAATGTAATACTATGCAGGTACTCAATTGCATTATGTAGTCATCTAACTACCTTATGTAATTAACATGACTGCCTCATGAAGTCATATGATCACATTTTACAATCATATAAATATGTGATGTAGTCATCAAATTCATGATGTCATCATCTACTTTCATGATTTAGTCATTCGACCGCATTAAACATTCATTCAATTACATTCTATAGTCATTTGACTACATCTTATGGTCATCTAACCACATGACACAATCATCTAGCTACATGGCATAATTGGGAGACTACATGGTGTAGTCATCTAACTGCATACTATAATTATTACCAATTTAGTTACCTTCAATCACCTATTGAAGGCATCCATTCACCCCATTTACCACTTTTCAATTTTTTACTCTAGTTATTCTTGCTCTCCCCCTTTTAACTCAAGTTTCTAAACAAATGTGTTTACTCTAGCTATCCTTTCTCTCTATCCATGGCTTTCTAAACCTCTTCTGGTGTAGGTTTTAATATTAACTCCTCCAAATAATGATACAAAAATTTCATGTGCACTATGATCCTATGACTTCTTGAGCATGATAATACATATACAAATTAGATCGACTATTGTAACTTTAAAGGGATTGTCTACATGCCATAATACAAAAGAGAAAGTCATTTTATAAATTATCTATTATTAATATTCAATAACTCCACACCAAAATCTACTCTTTGCTTGAGATCCCATTCTATTTAATTTAGAATCATTCCAAAGGACATCTACAAATTAGCAAGATTTCCATACAAGGATGTGAAGGACATTACAACAAAGGCAATGTTAACTGATGTCGACAAAAAATATATGGAGTCAGCTTATGTGCTACAGCTGGATGGTATTATGTTTTCTATTTTATAATTCATCAATTATTTAGATTTGTTTTCCATCTATTAGTCATAATTTCTTAATGTGTTAATGTGTTTTTTCATTAAAATTCCACAAAGTTGTGGTGGAAGGGGACTTGAAGTTGAAGCGATGAAAAATCCTTTTTTGCTTAGAATGATTGAACTATTCTAGGCCAAAATTGTATTGCAGGGAAGAATTTCAAACATTACTTACTGGGAAGTTGTTTATATTTTACGTACTCTTAGTGCTTAGTAATTTGATTGGTGTTCATTTATTGTGAACATAATTACGAATGATCTAAATTCTATCATTTGAAATGAAAATTCCACATATTCGTCTACCAATTTTCTTATTACATTACACAATATATTTTTATAGATTATAAGTCACACATGTTCCAATGGTCTTCATCACCAAATGTCTGTTGAATCACTCTCCCTAGACAACTAAGAGGTTAGGTTGCATTACACTATTATTATTTTTCAAATAATTAAATAACTAATAATTTTTTAAGATAAAAACATTCTTTTTATTTCTATCATAAAATATTATCTCAATTTATTTCAAGAAGAAATGTAATAATAAACGTTCATCAACCCCCTAAGGCAATTGTGAATATAGACATGGAGGATGACATAGAATCATCTTTAGTTTAGGTATTGTAAAGGAAAAAATGCATGAAATTTTTTATTGCATCTCTAGTTATTCTTCAACCTTCCCATGGTGTCACCAGTATAACTTGATACACAATATCAACATTGATTTAATTAACAAAAATAAGTTTATCATTGTCATTCTTAAAATATATTTTATTTTTACAGCAGCATAGTCTGTAATGCAACCAACATTGACTGAAATTTTCAAAGTTCATTTTCAACCAATACATCAAGGTGTGTAGATTTATTCAAAGTTTTTATTTTCGATCAAATAGATTATTATTGAAACATATAAATTAATAGTGCTAATAAAGTATTTATATTTTTTATATTTTTAATCTAATCTACATACCTTTCTTCCTCTCCTTATCAAATGAGAAATTTCTAATTCCAACCACCACCACCACCACCTGTCCCTATATATACAGGAAGAGGGAAACACTCAATATTTATAGTAGAGAGTGGGGGCACATTGCAATTTTCAACATCATAGTTTCCAAACATTTTGATCAGCAATCTCCCTAATATGTCAAGGACATGAACCACTGTATTTCTTTAAAATATCAATCTTGATGAGGAGTTATTAGGGATTGATAGCTGCACATTAATTCCACATTTAATCGTCATGATATAATATAGGGAACCCAACAAATAGAAAAATTGCATCCTCAGTCTACACCTGAAAGTCCACCTAGGAGAGAGACCCCTAAGGAGACTCTAAAAAATGATGAACAACACACTTTTTTCTACTTTATAATTTATTGGTAGATAGTACTAAGCCTTTTATTAATTAATGTATTATTACTAACCTTGATGAATTAAAAACATGGGAGTATAGGGCAAAAGTATTGATATCGAAAATAAATGTGCATTTTCACAACCACAACCAATGCAATCAATTTTAAGGAATGATTAAACATCAACCTATAAAAATTGATATTTTATTTAGCGAGATAGTTTATGGCACTATTTCAATAATTAAAAACTTTAATGATAATGTTCTTGATATAATGTTAAATAGGCTTGAGAATTTGAATGTAAAATGCCAAGCATACTATAAGGAATGGAGTAAAAACAAAATCCTTGTGGATATCGTGAATGGAGAAAAAGAAAAATCCATGGTAAGTTTTAGTTATTTATTTTTTGAATAAATTTTATTTTAGAAATTATAAATAATTAAATTTATTTGCTCATTTACATTTGAAATGTAATAATTTAAAGAATCAAGTTGTTGTCCTTGATATGAATTTGAAGAGTGCATGCAAAATTATATCTGTGACCATTTGTTTCAAAGAAAATATTTTTTTAATGAACAAGTAGAATAATACATTGATAAAAATCATTAAAGAACATGTCTTGGACCTTGAAATATTGTTCAAATAAAAAGATAAAAAGGACCCTTCCTTGCTATCCCCTAGAGATGATACTATAGATGAAAGGGCATGTCTTCAAAATATCAGTACCGCATCAAAATATCTTACACAGTCAAGGATAATTTTAGAGCCCACTACTTCTATCCAAGTGGATGCTCAGGTTGGTCAAGAAATGGTGACAGACACCCATGTTCTAAAAAAAAATAAATCTATTTGGCATTCTATTTTTGTATTTTGATATTAGCATTATTTACCATTGTATTCTTTTTTTTTGTTTTGAAAAATAATGAAATTTCTATTGGAGTTGATTGTAAACAATATATTCTATAATTTTGGCTTCCATACTTATATTGTTTATTTTTATGAATGTGCATGGTCTTTTTTGTTTTAATCCATAATTTTTTTTAAGACTTTGGAATTTTATTGGGTTATATGCAATAATGTCTAATAAATAAATGAAGTTTTTAATTAATTTATTGTAAGGTTCAATATTATTATTTTTGATTTAAAAATGTAAATTGTGTTTAAATGTGTAAAAATGGAAAACAACATAATACATTAATTTTTTTTTAAATTTTTTTTTAATAAATTACTATTTTAGAATGCAATAGATTTAAATTAAAAAGTATGTGCAAAATTTAAAAATTAATAACTAGAAAATATTGTTAAACAAATCAGTTATAAATATAAAATACTATTAAATAAATCAATTATAAATAGGAAATTATGTTAAATAAACAAAATATATTTATCACATGACTACATTTAACTTAAATAGATTTAAAATACATACAAACTAAAATTCAACTAGCTTCTAGGACCTTCCAATTGTCCATGTACTTTTCTTCTTTTGCACATATTTTTAGTGTTTTTTTTTTTTAATTGAAGATTATGTTGGTTGATTGGAAATATAATTTATTGGTGTTCGTTACTCATTATCGATATCCATGATGATGTCTTTTTATTTCCTTTTCCAAGAATTCTACAAGGGTATTTAATACCTAGGGATGTCTTCTAGTGAAGGAATATCTTCAAAAGGGTTGTCAGTGCATTCTTCTTGCAAATTGGGTGTATATCTTGTGATTATTATAAACAAATGGTGTTTAATATGAAAGTGTAAATAATTAATAATACAATAATTCATATAATATTTAGTACCTATATTTGAAATTTGATATCCAGAGACATCGTCAAGTGGAGGCATATATTCAAAACTATACCATTGGGTTCTGCATGCAAAATGGTCATAGACTAATTATTAATAAATATTGTTATGAACTACAAATAAATAACAAAACAATAAATCAAATAATATTTAGTACCTTTGTCTAGTATTTCATACCTAGGTATGTCTTCTAATGGATGCATATCTTGAATCATATTAGCATTGGATTCTAAATGAAAAATGGTTGTATACATTAATTATTATTGGACCCTAATAGAAATGAATACATAATAATAGTTTATAAATTAATATTTATACTTATGTTTTCCCTCTAGCTGAAATTAGATAATAGGTTGTTTTATTTTCTAAATTTATTTGATGCATTAACATTATTAGATTTTACAATGAAGTTGTTTGACTGCATAATATAGTCATCCAACTATGTTATGTATTATTTCAATTGTATAATACAATTATATAAATGCTTTATGCAGTCAATCAACTTTATGATGTAGTAATCTGAC
Source organism: Torreya grandis (assembly GCA_037957365.1). NCBI lineage: Eukaryota > Viridiplantae > Streptophyta > Pinopsida > Cupressales > Taxaceae > Torreya > Torreya grandis. The sequence goes on from JARHVA010005060.1 coordinate 886,393, forward strand.
TACATTATGTAAGCACCCAACTGCATTATCAAATTGATTAGCTATATTATGTATTCATTAAATTTCACTATGAATTCATCTAATTTCACTATGCAGTCATCTAACTACATTGCATAGTCATCTGAATTCATCCTAAAATCATCTAATTAAGCCATGTAGTCATCTAACTATGCCCTACAGTTGTTTTAGTACTTAATTTAACCATCCAACTACATGACACAATTGCTCACCTACATAACATAAACATCTAGCTGCATGGCATAGTCATCTGACACCTTATTATTATCATTAGTTTCCTTCTTGATGTTGTTTGTTAACTAGTTACTATCATCTAAGTACTGGTTGCATAATCATGACAACAAATACTATTGTTTGAAATAATTTTTACTCAAGGAGTAAATACCATATATAGTGGTGCATGCCACAAGATTAGCTTTCTTGGTACCAAAGATATATATTTATAAGGGGAAATTTATTTTAAAAAGTAGGTGATCCAAACTTAAATTTAAACTATACCCTAAAATTTAGGTGATCATGCACTTTCGTCTACCATAAAAAAATTGCAAAATGTGGACTTCAAAAAATATAATATTCATGAATTAAATAAGATTCACCACAAAAAAATATATGAAATATGGTTGTAACCCACTACTCTCTCACACCTACATGCAATATTATGAGTTTTTTACCTCCTTACTATTATTACACACCTACAAGAACCTCACTATTTATTTCAAAATTGATTATTATCCTGTATAGACATATGCAGACCTTTACTTTAGTTATTTTTTGCATATCTTAGTAATATCAAACTAGGTCAGTATTTCTAGTTTATACTATGTTGAGCCTAATGCTACTAACCCTATCTAAGCAATGGATACTTTCTCTATCATTAGTATCAATCCATTTTTTATACATGGCAATGTCATGAGATATATATATATATATATATATATATATATATATATATATATATATATATATATATATATATATAAAGGCCTCACATGATATAGGACTTAACACTTATGTAGTACACATCTATACAGTATCACACATTCATTAAATCTTCTGTATTACTCTCAAATTGAATATAAATCACTATGAGCATTCATAAGCCAATTCTAAAGAACACTTGATCCAAATCAAATAAAAAAATTAATATAAAATAAAAATCAATATCTTTAATCATATATTTAAGGAACATAATTTCAAAATCATAGTAGGTAGGAGAACTACATGTGGATTGATTTACCAACTTGGAGTATTGGATATGTAGGCAGTGGTTGATAATCAAATAGGGTTGATTAGGGTGATCTAACCCCATTCCACTTTACTATTTTTTTTTAAGTTTATATTCCTCATAAGAAAACATAGGGTTTCAAGGTGAAAGATGATGATTTCAAGAGTTGTGTTCATCATCATGGTTGACATCACATATATAGATCATTTGGAAATAGGTCAAGGTGACCTTATGGTCACTAATCCATCTTTCAACACAAGTCACTATCGACAAACACAAGTAAATATTGAATGCCAATAATGACCTGTTGTAGATAATAAAAATATTTATTTATAGCATCTTAGGCTTGTAAATTAGTCAAATATCAATCAGGATTATACCCTTTAGATTTATAACTTCCTACTATAAAAAAAGGCTTATATTTTCCATCTCATTGTGTCTAAATTGTTATCTATTACTAGGTAAGGGCATGAATTTGGGGGGAAATTATATGAACATTTTTTCATAACATATACATGTTATTGCATAATGCATATGTTTTATAGTAATAATGCATTCATGTTATGTTTTCTAGGCTCGATAAACACCAAACTTAGAATGCATACATGCTGTATCACATACACATTATTTTTAAAAGTACAACCACTGAGACGGGGATGAATTAATGATGTAAAAAATTTAATTCCAATTCCAAAACTTCAAACTCTTAACCAATCAGCAAAAACATTCATGAAGTATATAAACCAATTATTGCAAAGAATAAAGCAAACTATGCAATATTAACACACATAATACATGGATTATGTGGGAAACCCTCATGATGGATAAACCCACTCTCAAGTCTAAAAACAAGTTTACTATAGTCTTATAAAATATTTACAAACAAGAGACTTTAGTGAAGCACCCACTTCACAAGGAGCACCAACCCCTAAGCATGAACAAGAACCTACTTGTCCTAAATGTTGAGCACCCACACAACACCTTCTGATGTAAGAACCTATCTAAATATGATTACCTTTCAATCTAATTGATAAATAGTGAATATAAAATCTCTTCAACTGTTCAATCTTTCACACACAAGTAATTAATCTAAAATAACCTTTTGGATCACTCTACACTTCTTCGCTCATCCTCAATCTTCAACATTGCAAGAACACTACAGTAACATCATAAATATGAACTATAGGGCACACACATATTCCTCACACTGATATTATATTCAATATATCCACCAAGCACACTCAACATTTTCTTTTCTTCCCTTGTAAAACACTAGAAACCTTCATCTTTATCTATGTTCTTTATAAAGCCTTCATGATCACCATCTTCTTGGTTAGCTATAAGACATACCTTAACTCTTAAGGTTTCTATCACACATAGCATAAGATCAATTTCCCCTACATATTTATTCCATAGATTTTATAAATCATCCTTAAACAATAACATCTTTCAATTAGGCTTAAGAATCAATTATAAGTCCATAGAGACCTATTCATTCTTTTAACACATCACCAAGAAAAACTATGAACACAAGGCCACTTCAAAGCACATAATCCATCACCATATGACCCCTAAGACATCCTAAAGTGATTAAATTCATCACTACACACCTATACATATACAAAACCTATCAATAATCTACCTTTTACATGAAAACACCATGAATAAAATCAAATGTCGACTTATAAGCAATTGTTCATACTGAAGATGTATTGGTCAAACATCTAAAATCCATAAAATTGATCCTCAAGGAGTGTAAAAAACTAAAAATAGATAATTAACCTTGAAACATCCAAAAAACAATAATAAAAGCTCAAACATCCTTCTTAGGTCAATTTAAAAAGATAGTCAAACCCTCAGTCAATTTTAAACCACAATGAATGCAGGTGTATGACGAGTCAAACCTACAAATCATTTTTATTAGATTTTCCTTGAAGTTATCTACTAATTTTATTTTTATACCACCATCAAATTCATCCATCATATAAATCTATTAACATAACATTATAGATTGGCTTCCCTTTATAATTCAAATATTTGAAATCCAACGGTCACTTTTTAATGCAAATTTGACTATGGAAACTAGTGAAATCTACTTGAGAGACCAACTTTAAACTACCATAAATATGTATAGACATAATTTAAAGACATAAAATTTAAAAAACATGATCTAGGAATAAATATTAACAAACCCATATTACAACTTTATTTTGACACCTTCACACATGTGAATGATGACATCATCAGTCTACTTACTTAGGAAGTTATACCAAGATGAGTAGGATAACCTAGACATTCACAAGACTACAAAGATGAATTTATCTAACTTATAAAAGTATAAAAATCACTCTTTAATTCTTATATGACCTCTAAAACATGGTCAAAACATCACCAACATCCATCATCTTGCCTAGTTAAGCAAGCATTGCAAGGTCCATGTACGATCACTAAGGCACACTTTGTAATTGAGAACCATGAATATAAATCAACTCATGAACACTATTGGACACCTTAGGTAAATAATTAAAAACAAATAAATAATATCCCCCTTTTCCATTGATGTCAACACTTATGAATGTTTTCAAAGCCAACAATAAAGCTTATGCACATACTCTTTTCATTTTACAAACACTTTCTCCCCCTTTAACACAATGATAAAGTAGGATTACCTGATGATATTGAGGACCTGTAAATGTTTCAAAAGATAAAATCAATATGGGATATACTCTAATAGATGATATAAAATCCCCCTATCACTGTGCATACCATTCCTTACCATGACTACCTCAAGCCTACCCATTCACAAGACTCTTCTTTGACCATGCATTTCTATATGAACAATAAATGAATAATATAAATAAAATAGGAGTGATAAAACCTTGATAAAAATGGGAGGGACTCCCCCTAAGTCACATGAACTTGGGCACCCCTTCAGCATCTTTAGACCATCTCTAACCATGATGAAATTTCATAGTTACATTCAAATTTTCTCTCACAAGCCACCCATAAAATGAAGAGTGGACATTAAATATTTTTATAAAACATATATGATGCACAATTCTAATTAAGAAACATATTTATGGACAATCATACCTTTATCTTATGAATAAAATGACCAAAATCACTCTTCTTCAGACTAACCTTGTCTAGAGCCCTAATAGCCCCATTCAGACCTTGTAGAGCCCATAAATTTCTATGTATTCACCCTCATGAATTGAAATTTAATATCTAAAGTAAAATAATATTCCTCCTCATGCATAATAATAATCATTATCCTAATCTTCCTCTACGCCATAACTCTTTTACAAACTAACCTACCAATTAGCCCTCTATTTGCATAAAAGCTCAACCATAGGACAAAATATACACTTTCAGATGATTTTAAATCACTTTATAAGAAACATTTTATCCATTTCAATAGATTAATCATCTTAAAACTTCAAATCCTTTGTGAAGGTCACTAACCCATATGGTTCAAAACTTAGGGCATAAAACAGAAACAAGGCAAACTTACCACCTTCCAGTCAATGCCAACTCTTGAAAATTCTCTCACATTTGGAGGTCAAAAATACACACTTTTGTACAAATTTTAGATTTTTAATACTATGGGAACCCATAAAACCATGACATGATTTTTGTTCTGCTAGCCCTTAAACAAGGACTATCATACCTGAGAGCATTCAAAAATATTCAATTTACTCTCAAGATACATTCAAATATTGAAACTATTTTGATCACACTTTTATTAATTAAACACACCTTTATATTCAAAAAAATCATCTTGAACACTCACCAATCTTTATTTGACACCTAGAATGAGTCATATTATGTATACAAACCCTGTGTATACTCATGTCATTATGACAAAACACCTTTAACTCATCATGGATGCCTTATGAAATTTGATCAACATATTTTGCACATGGAAACATCAAATAAAACTTACCTCTACCCTTGGTTAGCTTTATATACCTCAAATGCATTAATTTTGCAAGATGAACATACACTAAGCAGTGAACACTGAACAAAATGGTCAAATTGAACAAATGGTCATGAATGACTCTTTTGACTAGTTAAGAGCATTTGAACCCATGGAGCACACTTGGAAAATTCTTATCCATGCTATATATCAACCTTATCCTCATTATTCATGATTTGACCTTCTAAACAAAGCATCAAAATTTGAATAAAGCATGCTTTTAGGACCAATGTCCCTGAATAGATTTCTTAAAGATTTTCATCACAAACCTATGAAGCAAACTTATGCAATTATTGATTCCCCTTAACTAATGACCTTATAATGATTTATAGATAAGGATATTACTCCCAATATTTGTCATAGATATTCAAATGTTGATTTTGTTAATGGTTTAGTCGTAATATCTGCAAGTTGTTCTTTTATAGGCACATACTCCAACTTAACACTTTGATTACTCACTTGTTCTCTCAAGAATTGATATCTAATAAGAATGTGCTTAGTTTTTTAGTACAAAATAATATTCTTAGAGATACTAATTTCACTAGTCTTATCACAATAGATAGGATAAGGTCCATTTTGTCTTACCTTATAGTCTTCCAAGGTTTGCTTCATCTACATTACCTGAGTACAACATGAAGCAACAAATATATACTCAAATTTTATAGTTTATAGGGATACAACAGCTTGATTCTTTCTTAGCCAAGACACCAAGCATTCACCCATGAAGAAAACACCACCATTGGTATTCCTCCTATCAACCACACATCCTACCCAATCTAATTCAATGTATGTTCTTAGATTGAATTCTTTATTCCTGGGGTACCATATGGTGCTCTTGAAATATCTCAAGATATTTTTGATTTATTTCAAGTGAGATTGTATAGGATTAGTTTGAAACCTACCTAAAAGTACTACTTCTTGAATGATATCAAGCCTAGAAGTAGTAGAGTAAAAAAGACTTCCATCTATACAAGATTTGATCAACCTTTGGTGAGTCATCTTATTTATTTAACTTGAATCATGTGATCATTGGAGTACTCATTGGATTAAAATCCAACATGTCAAACTTCCTTAGCATATCCTTGATTTTTTTTTCCTATGAAATGAATATCCCTTCATCAAATTGGTTAATCTACAATCCTAAAAAGAAATAAAGTTATCCCAACATTCACATTTAAAAATCACTCTTCATAACATTTGTAAACTCTCTACTCATGTTGTCATTGTCAGATCCAAAAACTATGTCACTAACATAGACTACCATAAGTAATTTATGAGTGACATTTTTCTTAATATATAAATTATTGTCAACTGCTCCTATTTTGAAGCCTTATATTAATATACACTTATCTAATTTATCATACCACAAATTATGATCTTTTTAAAGAACATATAAAGCCTTGTTTAGTTTACAAACACAATCTTGATTACTTTTCATGGAAAAACCTTCAAGTGGCTCATTATAGAAGTATTCATCTAAGTTGTCATTCAAAAAAGTAGATTTCACACACATTTGATAAACTTTGAAACATTTGAAGCTTGCATATGATAAGAAGAGTCCAATTGCTTCCATTCTTTCCACAGGAGCAAATGTCTCATCAAAGTCTATCCCTTCAACTTGAACATATCCTTTACACACCAGTCCAATATTATTTTTGTGGTCTTTCCTTTCTCATTCATCTTGACATGAATACCTATTTAGTTCCTATCACATTTTTACCTTTTGGCCTAGGTACCAAATCTCATTTTTCATTATTTACTATTTGATCAAGTTCTTCATCCATTGCACATTTCTAATTTTCATCTTTTCTAGATTTCAAGAATGTTTTAGGTTCAACCTTAGATAAAAGACCTATGTCTTGTTGATTTTTATTAATCAACATTCTCCTTCGAGTTTGTAGACTAGCATTCACATCTCTAATTACCTAGGATATTAGATGATCCTTAAGTACTCTTTTACATGGAGATCTAGTGTCTTATCTTACCTCTTCATTTTCATCATCTAATTTCTCAGATATGCCTTCATTATTTGAGTTAAGGTTATCTATAGTTTCATTTATTTTTAATTTAGTATTTTTCATTTCACTTACCTATTCAATTCTTACATTACAACTTTCAACAACCTTGTGGAATCTCTTATTGAAACATCTGTAAGAGAACTTATGCATGAATAACCCAAGAATATACCCTCATTAGACCTTGATTCAAATTTACCAAGATTTTATTCATCTTTATTGATAAAAAACTTTCTCCCAAACACTCTAAAATGTTTGACATTATCTACCCTATTTTTCCATAGCTCATATGGAGTCTTATCACCAGTTACTATAACTTGGAATCTATTTAAGATGTATAATGATGTATTAGAACCCTCTTACCAAAAATCATCTGATAATTTGGAATCTTGGATAGTTCTATTTTTCCTTTCAACTACCTGATTATGCTAGGGTGTCCTAGCAACATAATACTATCTTCTAATCCCTTGATTTTCACAAAATGTATCAAAATCATAAGACCAAAATTTACCTCCTTTGTCTAATAATACACAGTTGAGCTTTTATCCTTTTTCATTTTTAACAAGATCTTTGAATGCTTTAAATTTTATAAAAGCTTATGATTTCTCTTTAAGGAAATATATCCAAGTCATCCTAGTAAAGTCATCAATTAATAGAATGAAATTGTTGTTAACTTGAATAACTTTAGTTATTCTAAGTCCACATAGATTAGTGTCAATCAATTCCAATGGTATTATGGTGGAATTATCCTTAGATTTGTAGTTTTTCTTGGTTTACTTCCCATGAAGGCATGCCTTGCAAATATTATGAGGAATCTTAGTGATTTTAGGCATATGTCTCACTAATCCTTTTGAACTGATCCTCACCAAATTGTCAAAATTTAGATGTCCAAGTCTTCTATGCCAAATCCAACTTTCCTATAATTAATTCATGAAACACTCCTCCCTTTTGGATTAATGGAACACATACAAGTTGTTATATACCTTGTAAATATTTATAACTAATTTTCTAGACTTGACTCTTCTCACTTCACATCCTTGATCATGAAAAATCAAAAAAATTCATTGATTACAAATTTGACTAACACTCAGAAGATTGTGCTTGAAACCTTATACATATAAAAAAAATAGTTATAGTATGACCATTATCCAAACTTATAGACCCTTTTCCAACTATGTTAGCATAATTATTATCACCAAATCTCACTGAAGCTAAATTGTGTTTTTTGAGAGAGATAAACTAGATCTTGTCTCATATCATATGACTTGAGCATCCACTATCTATGTACCATTTCTTGTTTTCAACCTCTTGAGTATGCAATGTAATTTGATTAAACAATGAATCTTCCTTTGGTGTACTACCTAAATTTTTCTTCTTCTTTTCTTTAATCTTGTATTTGTCTTCCTTAAACCATTTTATGGTGTCAATGATTTATATTTCCTTTTTCCAATAGGCCCTCTTAAATTACTTAGCTATATGTACATGTTGGCTGTAGTTGTAGTATATAACCCCATTTTTGCTCTTTGAATAGAAAGTACAGTCCCTATGTTTGTGATCATACTGATTACAAGTGTAAAAGTACCCATGGAAAACATAACTATAGTTATTCAAGTAAGACATTCCTTTTATTTGACCATCAAAAACATAAGAATTTTAATCTTTAAGTTATTTGATAGAACTAGGATTATTCTTGTCATTAGATAGAATAACATCTATATATGTCATATTTTTACCTTCTAAATGATGCAATCTTTGATTCAGGCCTTTATCCATCATGCCCTACAAATTCTTGACTATTTTTGTAAGTTTATTTATTTATTTCTTCACACCATCAATTATTGCATTCATCTCATAATATTTTGAGGAATTTAGATCTGATTTTTTACTTCCTTTCTTATTCTTCAATCTTTTATTTTATTCCTCTAGACATTTGTTCTCTGATAAAACACATACTAGTTAACCTTGAAGATATGCCTCAGCCTCTTTGTCATCCATTATACTTATGATCACCTTCAAGTGGTTAAAATTGCAAAGAATGTATGGCTCTGATACCAATTTTTAGAGTCATAATCAATGGGGGTGAATTAATGATGTAATTAATTAAATTTCAATTCCAAAACTTCAAACTTTTAACCAATCAACAAATGCATTGATGAAGCATATAAACCAGTTATTGCAAAGAAAAAAGGAAACTATGTAAGATCAACACACATAACACATGGATTATGTGGGAAACCCTCATTAGGGACAAAAACCACTTTCAAGTTTGGAAACAAGTGGACTACAGTACTATAAAATATTTAAAAACAAGAGACTTTAGAGAAGCACCCACTTCATAAGGAACACCAACCCCTAAGCATGAACAAGCACCAACTTGTCCTAGATGTTGAGCACCCACATAACACCTTCTAATATCAACACCTCCATAACTCTAATTTCCTTTCAATCTGATGGAGAAATAGTGAATAACACCTCTCTTTAATCTTTCAAGCCATCACACACAAGCAATGTATCTAAAAAACCCTTTTTGATCACTCTACACTTCTTTGCTCATTCTCAATCTTCAAACATATAAGAACACTATAATAGCATAAAAAATATGAATTTTAGGTCACACACATATTATTCACACTGATATTATATTCAATCCATCTAAAGATAAAACTCAACCTTCTCTTTTATTCATTTGTAAAACACTAGAAACCTTCATATTTGTTTATGCTCTTTATAAAGCCTTCATGATCACCATCTTATTGGTCAGATATAAGACATATCTTAACTCCTAAGGCTTCTATCACACTTATAAAAAGTTAAATTTCACCTAGATAGTTTTTATATATATTTTATAGATCACCCTTAAGCAATAACATCTTTAAATTAGGCCTAAAAGGTCCTTATAGGTCCATGAAAACCTATTCATCCTTTTGACACTTCATCGAGAAAAACCAAGAACACAAGACCACTTCAAAGCACATAATTCCTTGCCATAGGACCCGTAAGACACCCTCAAGTGATTAAATTCATCACTACACACCTATGAATATGTAAAACCTATCAATCATTTTCCTTGTACATGAAACACCATGAATAAATGAAAAATCAACTTGTAAGCAATTGTTCACACTAAAGATGGATTGGTAAAATCTCCAAAATCCATACAAATGATACTCAAGGAGTATACAACACTCTCCAATAGATAATTCACCTTGAAACATACAAATACCATCAATAAAAACTAAAAATCCTTCTTGGGTCACTTGCAGAAGATAATCAAACCCTCAGTCAACTTTGAACCACATAAATGCAGGTGTATGACAAGTCAAACCTTCAAATCATTTTCCCTAGATTTCCCTTGAATTTATATACCAATTTTATTCTTATACCACCATAAAATTCATCCATCATAAAAATTTATTAACAAAACATTACAGACTAGTTTTCCATTGTAAATTCAAATATTTGAATTCCAACAGTCACTTTTTAATGCAAATTTGACTATGGAAACTAGTGAAATCTACCTAAGAGAACAACTTGGCACTAACATACATTTTGATATAAATCATGTCAAGACCTAAAATTTTAAATACATGATCTAGGAACAAATATTAACAAACTCATGTGGCCACTTTCTTTTGACACCTTCACATGTGTGAATGTTGATGTCATCAATCTGATTAATCAGGAAGTTCTGCCAAGATGACTAAGATGACCAAGACATTCACAAGACTACATAGATGAATTAATTTTACTTAAAAAAGTTTACCAAGAACTATTGAATCCTCATATGACCCCTCAAACATGGTCAACACATCACCAACATCCATCATCTTTCCTAATTAAGAAAACACTACAAGGTCTATGCATGATCACTAAGGCACACTTTGTTGTTAAGAAACATGCATACAAATCAACTCATGAACAATCTTAGCCACCTTCAGGACATCATTGAAATAACCTAAAAAATTATATCACACATGATTTTTTATCTATGTAAATTTGAAATAACAAAATCTTGCATGTTAAAAAATTAAAATAACCAAATTACATATGCATTCTTATGAAATGAAAGTATTTAAGGGTTAGAATGTAAAAATGGGATGAATTAGAAGGCGACAAAGGGGGATTATTGTTTTAATAAAATAAATTTTAAGTATAAGGAATATAAATATAAAAATATAAGTTGTATATAAGTTGACATTTATATTCCCTATACTTCAAGTTTATTTTAATAAATACAAGAAATTAGGGTCACTTTGAATCTTCTAGAATTGGTGTCACAAATGCACAGCTTACAATGTAGGGGATAATATTTCAAAAATTTATCTTGTTAGTACTTAGGTATTTTTAGGGTTTTGATATTGAACCTAGGGATTTTAGGGCATAACATTTGCAATTGATGTATATTTTAGGTAAACATATTGTCATTTTTTATGTTTGTATGTCTTCTAAATTGATTTTTAGAATTTATAGGAGTATTAGGATTTCCAAAATTAATGTTTACAAGATAATTCACACTTGACCACTCATTTATTCCAATTTTACTTACAATTAGGTCCCTTATAGGTAGAAATATGACACAATAACACCTTAATAATTTATGACTAGAGTAGATAGGGAGATTTTGGGCCACATTTAAATGTGTTCACCCTAATTTAATTTGAGTTAATGTCAAACTATTGTGCATAGTGAAACATAGGATGTATTGGTGGCCCAAGCACATATAACCATACTTCAAGTCAATTTTACTTGCAATTAGGTCCCTAATAGGCCAAAAGTGACACAAAAACACCATATCCTCTTATGACCAACGTAAACATAAATAATTTTAGACATATTTGTGTAAGACCTCCCCATTTATCTTTAAGTTTAATAAAAAAATGTCTTATTGTCAAAAAGTAAGTAGAATTATGAACCTTACACTACAAACAACTAATTTATGATGATTTTAATTGTGATTAGCTCCATTATTTTTTAAAATGACACAATAAAACCATATGAACTTCAACCATGAAAATTCAAACAATTTTTGTCACAAATAGTTTTTGGCACATGTATGCCCAATGAACCTAATTCACTATGAATTCAAGCTAAAGTGGTGTGATTAGGGAAATATGTGCCACACTAATGACCAACACACACCAGATAACTACTTTGTTTTAATTTCACTTTCCCATTGTTCCTCCCTCATCCATATTCACTTTCTCCTCATCCCACATCATCCCCAATAACTCCCTACTCATCCCTCCTCATCTATAATAACTAAATCATTTACCCTCATCATCACTCACCATCCCTAATAACTCTCTTTTAGTCCTTTTTCATCCTTAATCACTCCCTCTAATACCTTGATGGTAGATGAAGTGGCGTCTTACTTATGTCTGATTGGATTCTATTGTAATTCAATTTTTCACTTATTCAAATAAGGATGACATAAATTCTTATTTCACTCATTATATTTCAAATAAATAACTCATATATATCATCTAATTTTTTATGGGATTCAAATATATATATGGAAATCCACACCAATACTAGGGAGAGAGAATGTATCTAGAGCCCTAAGCCAAAATAAATAGGCATGAAAGTGAGAAAAACATGGGATTAAATTGTATGACTTATATCTAGATTTGAATTTGGGCATCTTAAAATTCCAATCCCATAGTTGAGAATCCTAATATATATCTATATAGATAGGGGAAACTAGAGACTATTTGATAATTTCAATCCCAACCCCATATTTGATTTCTCATTTTATCTCTATGCCATTGATAGTATATCCATAGTTGATTAGATCACCAGATAGATATATGGGCGGTCACCGATATAATACCATGTGTTATGATCTAGTAGTTCATAGAGTGTATTTCCCAACCCAATTAGATATATACCCAACCTAATATATGAATGGAAGGAAGGAAATATGCCTTAATATAGTGTATTATGCAGGGGATTCTTAGTGTAGACATCCAATTCCTAATACCATTTGTGTTGAAATTGTCAATCTTACTCGAATTGCACTCAAATGCACATTTTAGGTCAAAATCCATAAAATGTACTAAATGGATTGAATTTGTCATTTAAAAGTGCTAATTTAGGTCAAATTATCACTAAAAGGAGCAATGAAATTTATAGGTTAGCTAACTATGATTAATTCATTTTGAGTCAAAATGATGATTTCACCTTTTGTGCTCTGGATCACTCTTTTCTCATAAATTCAGTGGTACACACCACATACCATTGTTATTTTGTGTTAGAAACATCCTAAATGGAAATATCATTTTGGTGCATCTAACGTCACCTTTTAATTCTTTTTGAGTCAAATTACAACTTAGTAATATGACTTTTTAACCATTTTGAATAATTGAGGGCCAATTTTCAAATAATTGCATAAATGTTGATTAACCTTGTTTAAGGCTAATTAATCCAAATCTAGAGATTAAGTGTATTTTACGTGAGAGTTGTTAAATATTTATTTTTGAAAACTGATTCCTAGTAACTGCATCATCAGGTGGCATCATTTCGTGGGAAGACATCGCTAGGCCATAAATGTCATAAATATCAGGATTATGGGTCACCCATCACTAGTTAATGCCTCCCATGCCTCTTCAATGCCCCTAATTCCAAGATCATGATGAATATAATTATGGATTTAATTCTAAATATTAGGATTATCCATGGCCACACATGTCAATCTTGAGATGGATGGTCATGGTTGATCATGACCAATCTAAAAAATCTATAAATAGAGAGGCCATGGACATGAATTTAAAGCTTGAAAATTTCAAAGTTATAATGTTAAATTGTTTCCACAATCCTGAGTCAAAGTCTAACTCATTAATATGAATTTATGATCATTTTGATTAATTGAGGTCCAATTTTCAAATAATTGCATAAATGCTGATTAACCTTGTTTAAGGATAATTAATCCAAATTAAGAGATTAAGTGGATTTTCCATGAAAGTTGTTGAATATTTATTTTTGAAAATTGATTCCTATTAATTACATCATTAGGTGACATCATTTCTTGGGAAGATATCCCTAAGCCATAAATGCCATAAGCATCAGGATTATGGGTCATCCATGCCTAGTTAATGTTTCCCATGCCTCTTCAATTCCCCTTCTTCCAAGCTCATGATGAATATAATTATGGATTTTATTCTAAATATTAGGATTATCCATGGCCACACATCTCAATCTTAAGAGGGATGGTCATGGTTGATCCTGACCAATCTCAAAAATCTATAAATAGAGAGGCCATGGACATGAATTTAAATCTTGAATATTGCAAAGCTATAATGTTAAATTGTTTCCACAATCATTTACATTTGATAATTGATTTTGTTTTCAAGATTCATTGATAGGTTATTTTAGTGATTTGGAATCATGATACTAGGTTTTATGGAGTATTTTGGAGACATTGGAGGAGTTTGCCACCATTTTTGACAAAGATAAGGATGCTTGATCAAGGGAGAACATGATTTTGAGCCACATGGGTATGACGAATCCATTTGGGAAGGTAATATGATGTTGCCTTCTTTCATTTGTTTCTTTCTATCATTTTTAATTCCCATAGGAATAAATAGGCTTAGTTATTTAGCTCTTTATGCATTTTTCATTATTTATGTACTAATGCTTGACTAACTTACTTTATAATCCTCTCTACATCTTAGAACACAAGGCGAGACAAGACACATCTCACACCTAAAAAATATCATTTTACAACTTTAAAATATTCATTAGGATCCTTAAAGCTCTTAAAAATTGATTTTCTAACATTATTTTGCTATTTTTATTTGCCACAATTTTACATAGTAACCGATGTCAGCTAGTAAGACCAACATTAGTTGTATATCTTAACCGACATTGGTTAACAAAATCAACATCAATTGCATTCTACCATTGGTCACATTGATATAACTAACATCGATTAGCAAAAGTAACCATCGTTTGTTGTATATAATTGACGTCGGTCACTGTGTTTTCTTAAAAACATAGACTCGAGAGATATTTTTCTAAAGTTCATTGTTTCAAACTAAAAAAATCTTCAAAACTAAATAACATGATAACACCTTTGTTATAGGATCAAGCTTGACATTTTCTAAAAACATGTTTTAGATTACCCTTTTGCATGATTAAATATCAATTAGGAACTTTTTTTTTGTGTTTAATGAAAAATTTAGATGCTTAAATAAATGTTTTCAAAGTTCACAATCTTAAGACCAAGGGGTCAAATGAACACCACCAAATCTTTCATTTGGGCTTAAAATTGAGCACACTTGTCAATTCTTGTTTGCAATAGTTTTTTAATTAGATTTTATTTGAAAAAAAGAGGAATGTTGTATGTATGCTCTTCAATTTTATCCCTTTAGGGATCCCTTGGAATAAAAGGCAGCATTATTATTGAAAAATCTTAGAAAGAATGTCAGCTAAAACACTCCCTAAAAACTTATAAAAGTTTGGGTGAGCTTGAAAATGACCCTAAAGTCTTTCTATTTCATGTTTTATTTATTTTTATACAAAATTGTCTTGTAAGGGGGACTTCATCACCTCCCATGAGTTCTTTGGGGAAGCTTTAATGTGGGGTTTCATCTCCTAGTATTAACTTCATTTGACTCCTTTGGATTTGCACATGGAACGTATATGTATTTGGATATCACACTACACTGAATGAACAGCATGATGTAGTGGTTGTAAAAAGGACTAGACCTTTTTAAAACTAGACAATGCCATGGTCACATAATTTTATTTCTTGTCTTTTACATCATTTGACATGAAATTCATTGTGCAATTGATTCCCTTAGAATGATCAAAACCTTGCTAGTTTAGTGGATCACACTTTGCCATACCTTGTCAATTTACACTTAAGACATTCATTTTTTGTCATTAGATTACTTGGTCTTTATTTGTGTCTAAAAATACTTTTTAACACAATGAACTTAACCAAAGGACATTGTCCTTAATTTTATTAAGCAAGGGAGGACTTACACTATCCAAATGGAAAATTCACCTTTTCCTTGTTCAAATTATTATCAATAACTTTGTGTCATGTCATCCACTTATACATAGTCATGTTGCCCAATTGAGTCTAGATATTTTACCCAATTTGTTTAAATCCTTAATTTATAATCCACATTCAAAATTAAACCTTTTTGAGTTCTAAGGATTGGTGTGTCAAAGTGGGTTTGCCATTTGTGCACTAATCTTATTCTAACTTGGGTTTAATTTTCCATTTGGATTGAAGGTCATTTATTAAGACTAAAAATCATATTATCATCTTAGTGGACCTAAGTCATCTTACATATAACTCATGCTTTGAGTCATATAACATATTTTATCCTATTGGAATCATGTGGAAAAGTTGTGCTACCTATTTGGTCCTAGATTTATACTTAGTGATTCACATATGTTTTGACATATTGAGTTAGTCCATTTTGTCTTCTTCATAATATCGAGAGAGCTTTCCTCCAAAATTTTGGGGTCAACTTATCAAGTTGAAACTATCTTTTATAGTACAATCATATCATAAAGATATATGCTTTGTTGCACTAGTTTTCACTTTGGGTCTTTGAGTTACCTTACTCTCTTCCAATCTATACGATTTCAACCTTACTAAAGGTTGAATAAACTCGTTAACCAAATATTGTAAATTGTGCATGGTTTCAAACCACCCTCCCTTATAGTCTCATTGGTACCTTGTTTATTTTTCTAGAAGAAAGCCAAAGCATACTTTGTTTAGTTTCCAAGCATTGATCCAAAGTTAGTCAAACACACATAACAACTCTTTTAGACATGACTCAAAGGTTCACTCGTAGTGGGGCCTCTTATGGCCTTAGTTATGAAGATGAGAAATTTTATGATGGTCAAGATAACACAATTATTTTTTGTGATATCCCTACAATATTGGGATTTGAAGATGATTATAGTGAATATCATCAACCCCAAGAAGATCAAGATGAAGCCCTTCTTAGATTGATAGAATTAGGTGTTAGACTACCTTTTGACTTTCCTATAGAATTATTACATACCTTAGTTAGATAAGGATAACAATGATGATAAGAACAATATTTTTCATAAATAGACATACATTCTTCCTCTAACAAAGGAAATGAAATACAAATAGAGTCAAAACCTACAAATCTAGATCTTTTAGCTAAGATCAAGATAATAAGTCAATGATATGTAGATCAACCTGTCGTAGACTTAACTGACTCCTTAATTTCCACTTTAATTCACAATAATGCTTTGAAATAACAAGGAAATGTGTTTAAAAGTATGCAACAAATATTGGATGAGGACATTACCATAGTGGATCAAGGTAATCTAAATGAATAGTTAAAGTCACAAGAGACCTTACAAAGTGTTATATTTGACATGGAACATACATTATTCAATAATCAATAAAATCTTTTTACTTTAAAAACTCAGAAACCCAAAACTTCAGTTCAAATTGAGGAAATCCCTCAGGAAAATTTAGCTAGTTCTTTTCAACCAACCCAAAAATTGGTAAATAAACATAGAAATTTCCAAAATCAATAAAGTACGAAACAACCAAATTCAGGGAATGTGTTACAATCCAAGAATCAACGGCTTATGTTCTCAACTCAAGGAGAAAATCAAAACCAAGTCATTTATCATAAGGTATACACTCCCTATATATCTGTTTCTAATGCAAAATTGCTTTCTACATTCAAAGAAGAAATAAGAAACTAAAAGATGGTCAAGGCTAGAAGTACCTGATATAGTCGTGCGCACCGAAATCAGACGTTGAAAGATTCTCCTCTTTTGCTGTGGAGGAATGACACCTGTGAAGAAAAGGCTAAACACGGAAAAACGTTAGTCAAAGATAGGGTGGGCTGTCAGGCGAATGCCCGATCCCGGAAGTACGAAGACTCCCTAGAAGGATATCAACCCACTTGATAAAAAAGCAGAATATTGGACGAAAGTAGATGATAATGATAGAAATAAATGACAGAAAAATAAAAGAGCGTACCTGATATGCGGCACTGTTCTGCACAGTCACCGGCGTCGGTCTCTGTGGTGCCGGTGTCGGTTAGGAAGGTGCCGACGTCGGTTAAGGTGCCGTCGTCAGTCGGGGTAGTGACCGGCGTCGGTAGGGGCAGGCTCTGGGAAAAGGTTCGGGATAGGGTCTGAGAGAGTCGGGACAGGGTCAGGGATGTAAACGAAGGATGCTAGGTCAGGGATGAGGTTTAGACAGAGTCGGGACAGGGTCTGATAAGGACAGGGACGAGGTTTAGACAGAGTCAGGACAGGGTCTGATAAGGACAGGGACGAGGTTTGGACAGAGTCTGGGGGAGTCAGGACAGAGGCAGGGATAACAGAACTAATAAATAATAAATGAGAAAGAAATGAAATAAACAAAATAATACTTACCCGGCAGAAGACGCGATGAAAGCCATGGTGTGTAGATTGGTTGATGTCGTAGTGTTGATGTCGTGGTGTTGATGATTGCTCGGGGTTCGCAGGTTGATGGAGGAATTCGCAGGTTGGTCGCTCAGCGTTTCGGATAGCGTTCGGGATCTCAGCTCGAATGGCTGGCGGAGGTTGATGAAGGCGGGGGACGGGAACGGTTCCAGAGACGGTTCATCAACTGTTTCGGGAAATCGAATGGTAACTGATAACGGACAAGGGGAAGGTGACCGACGTCGGCAGGATTGCCGATGTCGGCCGATAGGTGACCGACGTCGGCGACATCGGTCGGGTAAAGACCGACGTCGGCAAATGCATAATGGGGATAGAGTCTACCTTTTGCTCTGTGCTCCTCTTTACATGCTGCCAGGGTCAAGGTTGGTGGAACAAGTGATCGGCAAGGGTTCAATAGGCGAAGAAGAAAGAAGACGAGGAATGACCAGGGGAGTCGACATGATTTCGGTGTCTACATTTGCCCCTTTTTGTCTTGTTGGTTGTTCTGGATGAACTGCAAGACAAAAACAGGAGGGATTGCCCCAGGTGAGGGATAAGGTTGATTTCATCTTGTTGGTTGTTCAAATGAACTGCAAGACAAAAATAGGAAGCAAAATGCCCCGAGTAAGGAATAAGGTATTCCCCCTCAAAGCAGGAGTCGAGGGAAGGGAACCAGAAATTGGGTGCTGGTTTGATAAAGAGCGGATGAAAAAGGGGTGAGGGTGAACGCTGCAAAGGTCGTGATTGCGCGCATACCACTGCACGAGATGGTCAGGCCAAATTGTCGCAGGTCAAGGGTCGAGGAGTGCCAAAATTGAAGTAACCGGGCCCCAGCATTTAGTCGTCTGCTGATCGGGTCACTCAATCTAAGCTGAAGCTCCAAATGGGTCATCGTGTTCCAGGTATCCCGGGCTCAGGAAGTGCTCCTAGAAACGCAAAAAGCCACAAGTAGTGCGGATCAACCGGTTTGCGATCCTATACTTGTGAGGGTCCAAAAGGTCTGCGCACAATTCTGCTAACCAGTCATGAGGTAGCATACATGCAAAAACAACCAAGGCAACAACGTCTTGGAAGTGGTCGAGGTCGGAGGAGATGGGCATGATCGCCAATGGTTGGTGGTCGATGGATGGATGAATGGACGAAAGGATGCGGCCGAGCTAACCCCAGAAGACCCCATGTCAACTGAGTGCTGCCTACATAGCCCTGGTGATAGGGCCTCAGGCCGATGTAGTTCTCCCTAGAAGGGAGGAAGGGTCAAAAGGGATGGTGAGAAAAAAAAGATGTTGCAGCCTTTTCCAAATGGTGTATTCTGCAACATTGGTTGAGAGGTTTTTCATCCCTAGCAATATCCCATATGCGTGATGGATGTATGCTAAAAATGAATGGAGGTCTATTTATGCTTCAGCAAGTATTGGTTTATGCTTAACACAAATTGGGGCGAGTCAATAGTTTCCGTGTGGATTGGTGTCCATAGAAACTAGGGTGAATAGGCAAGGTCATGTTGATGGTCTGAAAAGAGAGTTGAGCTGAGTTGATCGACAAGTGATGAGGGTGAATGTGACCAAAGTGCAGAGAAAAGATGAAAGGCGAATCGCTCTTTCATTGACAAGGACCAAAAAGATAGCATAGATAGGGGTTATGAGAACCAAGAGCCCCATTCATGCGTGACGTCGTTTGACCATAGTTATGTTAGAGCGGTAATCGAATCACTTAGACATTAAAGTGAGCTCGAAGTCCCTTGAGCAGGTAATAGGAGGAGGAAAGAGGGTAACCCGTTTTAAGAGCAGAGATAACTTTGCCCCTTTTTATAGGAGACCCTGAGACAACTACAAGCCAAGTCCGTGACTCATTTTTTTTTTTTGGTGCAGACTGATTAATGCGGGAAGCCTGCATAGAGATGTCATTTGCTTGGTGGTCAGGTTGTGAAGCTGATCAATGCGGGAAGCTTCTAAAATAAGTTGTTGTTTATTGCCAGAGTAGTCATAGCCATCCTTCGAGGGAGTGGTCTAGATTTTTGTTTAATATAAAGGCTTTTGAATAGCTGTCCTTCAAGGGAGCAGTCTATTTACAGCAATGATAGTACAACTGTCCTTCGAGGGATCAGTCTGTCTTTTTGATTTTGATATTGATATAGTGACCATGGATATGTTTTGAAATCTTGATTTGTTTTGATATAAGTTGAGTCATGGACAAGACGGTAGAAGGTCAAGGGCTCCCTTTTAGTAGGACAAAGCATCCATACATCATAAAAGGGTTATAGGAATTGTTAAGAGGAATAGGGTTGAAAGGAAGTAGGATGAAGAGGATGGGGATTGCTTAAGGGACGAGCTCAAGTTAAGTGTCAAGTGGATGAATACTCGACTAGCAGTAGAATGGTCGCAGATGCAACGCATAAGAAGGGGTTCAAGGTCTAATAAGACCCTGGGCCATGCTTGTACGTGATAAGGTCCGAGTCAATTAGGATCAAACTTGCCCCATTTGCCTCTTTCCGAATTGGTCAGGTGTTGATTGATGAGTGGATGTGAAGTTGGTTGATATGGTTGCTGATTGATTGAAAAAGGTTGAATGTTTTGATAAAAAGGTTGGGTCGAACGTTTGGTTGAGATTTGGTCATTTGATAATTGGTCAATGGTTGGTCGAGGGTTGATTGGTTGGTATTTAGTCTTTGGTTGGGTCGAATGTTTGGTTGAGGTCGGGTTAAATGTTTGGTTGCTAGTCTGGTTGAGGTTAAGTTGACAGAGTGATTGATATGTGGTCGAGACTGTGTTGAAAAATTGGTCAAAGTTTGGATAAAGGTTGAATTCCCCCAACGGCTAGGGAGAATGTTTGACGGATTAGTTAAGGTCGATTGAGGTTTAGTGGTCAGATGGACTGTGTTGATGTTAAATAAAGGGGTTAAAGGCAGCGAAGGGACCCTAGCCTGTCGTGGAGATCCCGATTTAGATGATGAGGTTGGAGAGGTATGGGTTGGTGTTGATAATTTGTCAAAGGGGTGGTCAAGAGGATCCTTGATAAGAAAGGAATCCTTTTTCCGGTGGTGACGAATGACAGCTTTAAGAGCACAACAACGCTCGGTGTCATGTCCCGGAGTGTGATGATAGTGACAGAATGTAGAGTTATCGAACCAAAACGGCCTTGATCCGAGAGTTGATGAGTGGGGTGGTGTTGAAGGTTTGTTGATAACGTGGTCGAGAAGAGAGGTGTCATTCTCCAGACATTGGTGAACGACGACCTTGACGGCATGACAATGCTCCGTGTCGTGCCCAGGCGTGCGATGATACGCACAAATGCGAGTGTCATCGAACCATGGTGGTTTTGGTCCAAGAAAGTGATATGGTCTAAGAGGCGGGAGAGAGAGACGAGAGGACTGCAACAATTGCCGTAAGAGCAAGGCATATGAACCTGCTAACGGATCGGGATGTTTTATTGCAGAGAGGGTTGGTGGCATTGGTTTGGGAGACGAAGGAGACGTTGGTCGATGGTTTGAAGGAGGTATAAGTCTGACGGGTTGATAGAATAATGGAGGTGACTTACCTCTGTGAAGTATGGGAGTAAGAAACACTCCGAGTAAAGTAGACGGATGTGGGCCCAAGATTGAAGGTAATGACGAATATAGGGGAGGAGGCCTCCGGTGTGGTTTAGTAGCCTTCTTTGGTTTGGGTTGAGGGCCACTTTTGTGCGAGGCGAGATTAGATGTGGGGCAAACACCAAGAGGTTTAATCTCTTTGGGCATGATGGACGCCTGCGCGGGTTTGGATTTAGATGTGGACGGTTTTTCTCTCAATGGAGAAGGGATTAAAGGTGTGGGCTCTTTAAGAGGAAAGAGCACCGGAGTAGTCATGGCTTCTGTGTGTGGTTGGGGAGTCAAAAAGGTATGATCGTCTATAGATGATAATAAGGATGAAGGCAAGGCAGCTGGTGTTGATGTGGTCAAAGCGTTCTCCAATATAGGAGAAGTCGCTGGAGGACAAGTGGGAGAAGAAAGTTCTTCGCCATGTGGAGGAGGTATAGGGGAAGAAGGGTCTTCCACCTATGAAAGAGGTTGGTCAGGGATAAGAGAAAAGATAGTGTCGACCGTGTGTATATCATGGTCTTGAGGGTCATTGATTATGGTTTGGATGTTGTCTTGAGTAGGCGGGTGATTAGAAAGGGGTTGCTTGAAGATGTCAAGGTTTCGGTTGGGCGGTGCGTTCGGGTTATCCAAAATAAGATCCCCCTTGTCTAGCATGTCCTGGATGATGTTTTTGAAAGTTTGACAGTGATCCGTGTCATGGCCTTTGACACGGTGATAGTTGCAAAAGTGGTTCTCCCTGTACCATGCAGGGATAGGTGTTGAGGGGTCGAATTGATGTGGTCGGATTGGAGGGAGATTGAGGACCCCCTGTTTGACGAGTTTATCCAAGACAGAGGCATATGACTCTCTAATTAGAGTGAATTGACACTGTATGGATTGACGTTGAAAATGTTTATTGATGTAGTCTAATGTTGAAGATGATGAGCGGTTGGTTATTGTTGAAGATGATGGTCTAAAGATGACAGTGTTTGCCGACCCCTTGGATTGAGAGTGGGCAGAAGAAGGTCTGGAAGAAGAATGGTCATTGGTTCTTGTGTTAGTGTTACACAATTTGACCTTATCTTCTTCAATGGCGCGGAGTTCAAGCTTTCGGGCCATGGTGAAGGCCTCGTCGAAAGTGTGGAATGTCTGAACCCGCCAGGTGGACGAGATATGACTGACACATGCTCGGGAAAAGAGCTCAATGAGCTCGGGTTGAGGCAAGGAGAAGGAGAGCTGATTAATCAAGCTTCTCCAACGAGCGACAAAGTCGACGATTGATTCGTCATCAAATTGCCTGATAGAGTAAAGGTCTGTGATCGAAACTTGTTTAGTGATATTGATAGAAAAATGGTCAACGAATAGTTGGGCGAGTTGGATGAATGAAAAGATAGAATGTCTGGCAAGAGAACTATACCAGTCAAGGGCAGGGCCAGAAAGAGACATAGGGAATGTGCGTAAAAGTAACGCATCGTCGTGGGCGATAAGGTAACAGGCATGTCTGAATGCCTTTAGATGTTGTTGTGGGTCTTCCTTACTCTGAAAGCAAGTAAATTTAGGAAGCTCCCAATGGTTGGGGTATGGTCGAATAGGGACAGAAGGGTGGATGGGCTCGCTGCAAACTTGTTCATATGACAAAGTATTGCTTGAACCGGAGATAGAAGCTTCGAGACTGGACATTTTATCCATCAGCATCTTGATAAGATCCGCTGATGGATTGGTGGGTTGAGCGCCCCCTAGGTTGTAAGGCGCTTGAAAGAGGTTAGAAGAGGCGTGCGACATAGTCGGTTGTACAACGTACAGATGACTAGTCACAGGGGCAGAAGTAGAGGTTAAAGGTGGTTGGGTTATGAAGGTAGAAGGCATAGGCTGACTAGATACCGCCAAAGGAGGTTGTGTGATGGCATTGACAAAGGGCGAGGTAGGCACTCCTGCATATATAGGCGCAAGAGTGTGAGGGGTCGAGACAATCAAGTTCTGGTATGATGTAGAACTTGGTTGAATTGCAGGTGGTTGAGGGGGTAACGAAACCCCAGTGGAGGTTGGTCTAAAAATAGACGAGGAGGCCGAACTTTGCGTATAGGCCATGGTCGGGTTAATGGTTGAGGCGAAAGGTTGAGTCGTAAAAGGTTGGGTGGCGAACGGTGTGGATGTCGTTGCCACGTCGTCCGAAAGGTCCCGCATTGGTTTTCTTGAGAGATAGTTTTGGAGGGCTGCGGTATTGAGGTCCAAGAATCTTGCAAAGTCTTGGTCCCCTTCTGGGATGATAGGCGTCTGGGTTGGAGATAGTCTAGTAGGAATTCTTTCGGTCTTCGAATAGAACTCCATTATGTGATTGTTTATAGACGGGGTAGGCGAAAGCGATTGATGGCTAGCGTGGTCAAGAAGAGCCTTGGTTTGACTACGTGTCAGAACCATTCAAGGCAAGAAAGAACGTCCTCACAAGCTCAAACAAGCAGATAAGAACTAAAAAAGATGAAGACACAAGCAGATCCTAAAACCCTAGAAGTAAATTATTAGGATTACAGTGGCTTATGCCTTAGAATGTGTGTAGAGGAAGGTTGGTTTTGTGAGTCAGGTCCTAGAAGAAGTAGTCTATGGATGGTTTCGGGTTTTGTTATGGTGCTCAAGAAGTCTGTGTTAGGGTCTGGTACGCGGCCTGGTGCTAAGGAGCAAGCTCCCCTCACTTCACGATTCCAGTGGTTAGCTGGTTTCGCTTAGCCAAAATATACCTCGCCTAGAGATTAGACTCCGCCAGAGAATGGAGTGGGCTTCCCCCTTGGTGATGAAATCCAAGTAGGGTCACCGGGACGGGTAAGGTATCCGCTGGGGGATGAAATCCCAGTCGGGCCTTGTCTCAGGTAAGTTTTATGTTTGTTTTGTGCAGGTGGTTTGGTCGTGTAACATCAAGTGATCTAGATTAATTCAATATGCGGTTTAATTACTATGTGTGGTCTAAAAGATGCAGGCAAACAGAGATGAATGCAAAGTGTTTTAATGTCCAAGTCGAAATGTTTGTTCGTATGAAGACGAATGGAGAAAGAGTCGAAGAATATGAGTTTTAGCTAGTCTAGAAGTGCAAGAAAGAAAGAAATGTTCGTTTTAGTCCTGCTTATGATGTCGTTTAAGAAGAGACGAAAGGAGGCGAAAAGGAAGAAACCTAATGCACATAAATGAACGAAAGAAAGAAAGAACCCAAGGAGGACCTAGGGTCCCACCGGGCGTGCCAGAATGTTTCTAATGCAAAATTGCTTTCTACATTCAAAGAAGAAATAAGAAACTAAAAGATGGTCAAGGCTAGAAGTACCTGATATAGTCATGTGCACCGAAATCAGACGTTGAAAGATTCTCCTCTTTTGCTGTGGAGGAATGACACCTGCGAAGAAAAGGCTAAACACGGAAAAATGTTAGTCAAAGATAGGGTGGGCTGTCAGGCGAACGCCCGATCTCGGAAGTACGAAGACTCCCTAGAAGGATATCAACCCACTTGATAAAAAAGCAAAATATTGGATGAAAGTAGATGATAATGACAGAAATAAATGACAGAAAAATAAAAGAGCATACCTGATATGCAACACTATTCTGCACAGTCGCCGGCGTCGGTCTCTGTGGTGCCGGCGTCGGTTAGGAAGGTGCCGACGTCGGTCAAGGTGCCGTCGTCGGTCGGGGTAGTGACTGGCGTCGGTAGGGGCAGGCTCTGGGAAAAGGTTCGGGATAGGGTCTGAGAGAGTCGGGACAGGGTCAGGGATGTAAACGAAGGATGCTGGGTCAGGGACGAGGTTTAGACAGAGTCGGGACAGGGTCTGATAAGGACAGGGACGAGGTTTAGACAGAGTCGGGACAGGGTCTGATAAGGACAGGGACGAGGTTTGGACAGAGTCTGGGGGAGTCGGGACAGAGGCAGGGATAACAGAACTAATAAATAATAAATGAGAAAGAAATGAAATAAACAGAATAATACTTACTCGGTAGAAGACGCGATGAAAGCCATGGTGTACAGATTGGTTGATGCCGTAGTGTTGATGTCGTGGTGTTGATGATTGCTCGGGGTTCGCAGGTTGATGGAGGAATTCACAGGTTGGTCGCTCAGCGTTTCGGATAGCGTTTGGGATCTCGGCTTGAATGGCTGGCGGAGGTTGATGAAGGCGGGGGATGGGAACGGTTCTAGAGACGGTTCGTCAACCGTTTTGGGAAACTAAATGGTAACTGATAACGGACAAGGGGAAGGTGACCGACGTCGGCAGGATTGCCGACGTCGGCTGATAGGTGACTGACGTCGGCGACATCGGTCGGGTAAAGACCAACGTCGGCAGATGCATAATGGGGATAGAGTCTACCTTTTGCTCTGTGCTCCTCTTTACATGCTGCCAGGGTCAAGGTTGGTGGAACAAGTGATCGGCAAGGGTTCAATAGGCGAAGAAGAAAGAAGACGAGGAATGACCAGGGGAGTCGACACGATTTCGGTGTCTACAATATCCACACAAAATGAGGGGCACATTCCACCCTAACAACAAAAAAATTAGTGGCACATTTTACCCCAATAGAAACAAAACCGGGGGCACATTCCACCCCAACAACAATAAAACTAGGGCCACATTCCACCCCAACAACAACAAAACTAGGGGCACATTCCACCCCAAAAACATCTTATTCAATCCAAAAATGCATGAAACATGCAATAATGGTATTCTATGAAGGAAATTGTTCAAATATTGGAGATGAATAATAGAGTCAAAAAGTAGAAATTCAATGAGATATGCCCATATATATATATTTGACTTATCTATTCTCCAAAACCCATTTCCAACTCATTTTGAGGTGTCCAAATTTGACATGTACAAAGGAAGAACAGATCCATGTGAACACATACAGGCATTCTTTATCTTATGTCAAGAGGTTTCTTATAGTTGTGAGTACTTACTATGACTATTTATATGAAGTCTAGTAGGACAAGCTCTTGATTGGCTACTTAAACTACCTAAGGGATCAGTTATAGATTGGAATAACTTATCATAAAAATTCATTAACCATTTCTCATATGACATAGAAATTGAATTAATCATTGTTGACTTATGCAAATCCAAATAACATAATGGTGGAAGTTTCACCACATATCTACAAAGGTGGAGAGCATTGGCAAGCCCCTTTCAACATAACTTCCCAGACAAATAGTTGGTTGATATATTTGCATAGAATGTACATCCTAAAGTTGTTCATAATATGTGGTTAGCTTGTGCTAACTCATTTATAGAAATGATTAATAAGGGAGTGCAAATTGAGAAGGCTATTATTGCTAAGGGCCTTGTTAAGATTTTTTCATAAGGTCAAGCATCTAATCAGACTAAATCACTAACTTCAACATCTATGCAGGATAAACCTAAAGCCTTTAGCAAAAATAAGAACATGGTTGGAAATGGGGCGACTAAAACAAGACATGTACAAATGTTACAAGTTATGCCTCCTTCAAATTTATAAATAAATCCCCTAAATCAATTACCTACTTTGCAGAACAACCTCCACAAAGGACATTTCATAACAATTTTAGAGTCTTTCACAAGTTATGAGAATCAATTAAAACAGTGTAAAAAATCTCATTGTATCTAATTTAATTATATGGATAGTATCAAGGCCATTTCCTCAAGATCAAACAAAACTAGATTGGTACAAAGAGAATGAATGGTGTAACTTTCATCGTGTTTCTAGTCACCATGCATATCATTGCATTCAATTGTGACATATTATTGAGGACTTTATTGAAAGTGGTGAACTATAAATTAAGTTGTCCCATAATCAGGACACAAATCAAGATATGGGAATCTATAAACACCCCTTTCCTTGACATGATCCACTACCACCAAGCAACAATTAAAATGGTCACAATCAAGGACAGAGGTAAAATCAGAACCAATAAAAAGTTTAGAATCATAATGAGCATAATCAAGATCATAATTCCCATATTAATAATATGGCTTATAAAAATGTACCTTATGACTATAATAACATCATGGGATGCATTTATACAACCCACATTTCCATTGTTGTTATAAAATTGCATGGCTAATCTTGTGTTCCTTGTAACACAAGACCCATCATTATAGGGTCAGCACCCTCTCCCCCTAGTAATATCATCTCAGGTTCACATCATCATATTGTTACTTCATTTGTATGGGTTACTAATCTTGAACAATAACACCTTTGTTCTAATTATAAAGGCTCCTTACTGATCAAAATTTGTAGTAATACAATTAGTCACCTGTGAGTTACCATCCAAGGCCCTTTGCCTTCCTCTTCTAATTATAATAACTTATTTCCACCTCTAGGTTGTGTAGTCATAACTAGACGCCCATGAGTTACCATCCAGGGACCTTCATCCACTTCTTTCATTAAACCCAATGAGAACATTATGCCAATGGTTCCAAAGCTAAATACTATTCCAACAAAGACTAAACTAGTTTAATCCATAATCGAATGGCCTTATAGTCTAACAGATCAATTATATAAAACCCATGCAAAAATTTCCATATTAGAATTCTTACAAACATCTAATGTCTATAGAACCATCTTCAACAAAATTTTGAAAGAGTCTATTGTTCCTAATGATATAAACTTTGATCAATTCTACAACCTAGTTGGACACTTGCCTTCTTTTCACTAAATCACTTTTGATCAAAAAGACATGTCCACCTTTGGCCCAAACGACAATAACCCACTATACATTGAGATAATTATTATGGATCCAAAGATCAAGCATGTTCTTATAGATAATGGGTCAGGGCTGAACATCATATCTATTAAATTGGTATGATGATTGGGCTATATAGATAAAGATATTTATCTAGAAACTATTACAATCAAGGCTTACAACAATGACAAAAAGGAATTATCTGGTACAATTTGGTTGCCAGTCATGGTTAGGTATATTTCTCATCACACATTATTCCATATTATGGATATTGAGCTTCCTTATAACATACTTCTCTATTGTCCTTGGATCCATGAAATATAGGTAATTCCATCTAATCTTTACCAATGCCTTAAGTTTCCCCATGATGGGATCAAGGTTACTATTCCCATTGATTAGTAGCCATATCAATACTTCAAACATCTTGAAGTAGATTTTCATAATTATAACTATTGATAGGTTCTAAATTCATTGAAAAGAATAAAATATACATCATTTCTCATCCATCTCCATCTAATTATATATACTCTGGTGATCTAGCCTCCACTTTGATCGATCCATTTCTTGCAGCTCTGGCCAAGAAGGTTATTATTAGAGATGTAGGCATTTCCACATACCATCTAAAGGATGTCCTCTATATTGAAATATTACCAAAATCCCATAAAACATTTGGTAAGACTAAAACTTCCCAGACTCCTAATAAACCCGATTAGATTTTGAAACTAAAGAAGAAACAACCAAAACCTCATGTGGTTTTTGTACCTATAATTACACCAAAGAAAGATTGAGAGGCTTTTATCGAGGGAGATTGGTAATGTTGTAAAGGCCTTGCTAATTATTTTTAGAATCCAAAGTATCATGTGCCTAACAAGATAATGGATCATCTTGACTATATAGGGAAAAGCCTTGGCCCATAGGTGCAAGGAATTTTAGAACCCTTATTAGCTAGACTTGTCAATTGGAATCATGGTCTTGGATTTAAACCACTAAACGATGAACTCATGACATTTGATGGTGATTCTTCCAAAGTTATTAGTAATGAGAATCCTAGTAGTGACACAACATCCCATTATATCCTTTTTTATAAGTTTACTGACTTAAATTTATTTGATTCAAGTTCCATATCTACCATAACACATATTGGAGCTTCGTATCTTGAAGCAAAAACCCATCTTAGTGGTGTTTCCCTTCCTGAATCAAGCCATTATATATTTACCATTAGTGAATACCATCCTAAATTAAATCCTCACTATAACCTATACCTCTACCATCCTATTTTCATAGATTGGTATCAACAAAATTTAGTCATATGCCTCAATGAGTTTCAAAATGAAGAATCGATTGCAAAATACATGGGCCTATGAGATGTATTCCCCATTGGTGATCATAAGTAGGGTTTTGTTTTTTCATTAAATTATTCTACCTAATTTGGAGAGAAGCTAAAATTTCTTGGTCATAATAAAGAACAAACATCAATATTTTTAGGTGAAAACCTCTTTAAGGCACTTATCAATCACAAAAAAAGTAAAGAAAAAGACAAGCCTTTAGTGAAAACCTGTTTCAGGTGCTCCTAGGTGGGAAAGTTTACTCATCCCCTCAGGATGTATAAATCCCATCCAACCCAAGTTCCATAGCTAGTACAAGCATCTCTTCAAAATAACATAAAATATTTGAGTGTTTTGTTCTTGACTTTCCATTGTTTTTTTTCAATTGGCCTTTACCTGAGGAGGTAGATTCTAATTCTTCACATTATCTAGATTTTTGAGAGGAATAACAAGAAGATATAATAGAATAAAATGATCATGACCATATATTACCTACAATTACAAAGGATGGATCCACACTCCTTATTGAGAGCACAATAGAAGTGAATTTGGGAACGCATGAGGATCCCAATTTTTTTTATCTTGGAGCTTCCCTTACTGAAGTAGAATGTGAACATGTTATATCTATTCTTAAGGATTATATATAAATATTTGTATGGGAATACTCTGACATGATAGGCTTGAACTCAAATTTAGTCATGCATCATCTTGTTGTTCACCCTGGTGCTAAACTAGTCAAGCAAAAGTTGAGAAAGATGCATCCACGCATCACCATTCTGGTTAAGGTTGAGTTTGAAAAGTTGTTAGGAGCCAATTTTATCAGACCACTGGACTACTCTAAATGGGTTTATAGCATATTAATAGTGATTAAATAGACCTCAGGCATATGTGTTTATACTAATTTTCATGATATCAATAAAGCATGCCCTAAAGATTATTTTCCTCTACCCAACATCGACATGATCATCGACTCAACTACTGGGTATGAGATGCTATCCTTAATGGATGAATTTTATAGTTATATTTAGATCAATATATCCTTTGAAGATCAGCGTAAGACTATGTTCACCACTCCATGGGGGACATTCTATTACCACATCATGCCATTTGGTTTGAAAAATGCTAGAGCCACATATCATCATGTAATGACTATCATCTTCCATGACATGATACATGATTTTGTCAAGGACTATGTTGATGATATACTAGTAAAATTAAGAATAGGAGTTGGACACCCTAACATTCTACAAAGAATATTTGAGAGGGTTCATGTACATAAAGTCTACTTAAATCCTAAGAAATGTGTCTTTAGAGTCATCTCAAGAAAATTTCTAGGGTTCATTGTATCATAATGAAGGATTGAAGTTGACCTTGCAAAGGTCAACACTATTATGAAAATGCATCCACCAAACAATCTTAAGTAGTTGTGAGGTCTACAAGGAAAGATCCAGTCTATACACAAGTTCATTTATCAATTGGTAGATAAGTGCCACCCATTTACCCATATCTTAAAGAAAGGGGTAAAATTTTGGTGTGATGAATATTTTTAGATAGCATTTGTAAAGCTTAAAACATACTTGGCCAATCCACTAGTTTTATGACCTCCAACACAAGGAAAACCACTGTTTCTTTATATTTCAGCCATGAAACATGCACTAGGGGAACTTTTAGCTCAGCATGATTATCAATGTAAGAAACATGTTGTTTATTATTTAATCCATAAATTGGTAGCCTACAAACATAATTATATGCTTATTGAGAAGGCATGCTTAGATATGGTGTTCGCCACTCAAAAGTTATGACATTATATGCTAAATAACAAAACTAGTGTTATGAGCAAGGTAAATCCTCTCAATTTATTCTTATCTAAATCATCTCTTCAAGTATGCATGGCTAAATGGATTATGATCCTTAGTGAGTTTGATATTGAGTACTAGAATGAAAATAAAATCAAGGGACAAGTTCTTGCTGACCAACTTACAAAAACTCCTATTACAACCATTCAACCTCTCAACTTTGACCTTCTAGATGATTATATCATGATGATATAACAAGTATGATAAGAACCTGATTAGTGGACACTCTAATTTTATGGATCCTTCACATCATGAGGGTTTGGAGCTAGCATATTTTTGATCATGCCACAGGGGGATTTGATCCCCAAAGCATTCCATGTATAATTTTAGTGTAGAAATAATATGGCTAAATATGAGGCATTAGTTGTAGGGATTCATCTTGCTATATAATGTCATATTCAAAGCTTAAAGTTCTACAGAGATTCATAGCTAATCATAAATCAAAAAATTTACCAATATCAAACAAGGGATTGTAAGCTTGTTCCTTACAAGTAAATTTTTGATAGCCTCAAAACACATTTTAAATATCTATAGTTTGAGAAAGTTTTGTAAGTCAATAATAGATCTGTCAATACCATGGCAATAATTGCTTCCATGATTCAAATGCATAAAAGTTCTAAAGAGTATTAGTTCCTAATTGAAAATATTCTTTATCTAGAACATATCTTATAAGATTCAAAGATGATATGCACCATTGTTGGTCCTTATTCCTCGCCTGAGCTACCATGGTACTAGGAGTTTTATAACTATTTCCATAGTCATGTATTTCCCATCAACCTTTCCAAAAGTCAATAAAAACTATTCCTTCATCACTTAACATGTTATATCCTCCTTGGAAACATGCTTTATCAAAAAAGGTTATGATGGAATATTGATTCATTGTTTATATTTAGGAGAATCCAAGCTTGCACTAAAGGAGGTTCATGAAGGAATGTGTGGGGCCCATACGAATGGTATAGTCCTAGCAAATAAACTCCTCAGAATAGGATATTATTGGCCCAAAATGGAGATAGATGCTTGTAATTATGTAGAGAAGTGTGTTCCTTGTCAATAGCATGGTAACTTGATATATGCACCTTCCTTACCATTGCAGTCGATTACAACACCATGGCCATTCTCAACATGGGGTATTGATCTCATTGGTAAAATTAACCTAACATCTTTAGATAGTCATAAGCATATTTTGACTACAACCAAGTACTTTACCAATTGGATTGAGGCCATTCCTCTCACTTACATCACTAAAAAATAAATAGCTAAATTCATTCATTACCATATCATCTGTTGATATGGTATCCCAACCCATATTATATCTGATAATGACAGATCATTTGTTAAACAAGATATGAAATCTTTTTGTACAAAATTTGAGATCAAGCATAAAAAATCCACTCCATATAACTTGAAAGGCAATGGACAAGTTGAGGCATCAAATAAAACCATTCTAGCCATCTTAAAGAAGAGTTTCAATGATGCTAGTTGTAATTGGCACTTGCAACTCTTTCCTGTCCTTTGGGCTTAGAGAACCAATCATCACACCCCAACTAGAGCTACTTCATACTCCCTTGTTTTTGGCACTGAAGCTATCATCCCAGTCGAGATTGAGATCCCATCATTATGAATATCACTAGAGCACATTGAAGATAATAAATACTATAGAGCCTCATGATTGCACTAACTAGAGCTTCTTGATGGTAAGCATTTGGCTACCCTAGAAAACTTGTAGGCCTATCAGAATAGATTATGAAGAAGCTACAACAAATGAATTTTCCCTCAAGAATTTGATATTGGTGACTTAGTTTTGAAAGAGAACTAGAAGAACATGAATTTTGAACCCAAAAATAAAGGTAAGTTTTAGCCTAATTGGTTAGGACCATATATTGTCACAACAAACTATGGATGAGGTGCATATCGATTGGCTAAACTTAATGGTGAATAAATTTTAGAGCCCATGAACATCATACACCTTAAGATGTTATACGCATGAACAAATTTTAACCATTTTCTACAATACCCCTAACTTGGGGGCAACTTGTGCTATCATAATTTTATCCCACCCTTTTATCTTACCTTGAAGACATTTTATACTACCCTAGTCCACTTTTCATGATTCTCGATAGTAAAGGCTTTGAACCCTTGGCACTCTGAACATATTATTCATCCCATTATAGATTTCTTTCTTCGAGAAGCATATTATATGTTATGTCTAAGGCATGTTAGAAGCTTGAACAATTTTTATCCCCTGACCAATTATGATCTCAATTATGTCTCATGAAAATTATGAACATCCTAAGTGGTAGTTATACAAATCAATTTAGCTAGGATGGTATTGTGCAGCTTCAAACAAGTGAACATAAACATCTTCTCAGCTCTAGACCATTGCTACATAGTTATAGATCAAGATCCTCACTCTCACTAACTTAGCTATCTTATCTAAACCTATAATCTTAGGACATGCATTTCCTTGACTAGATGGTCCCACCTTGTACATATGTTATGCCAAAAATACCAAAAACATTAGAACATGATCCATAAAAGAAAAAAACATTGTCTCATACTTCTATACATTTTTACATTTTTGTTCCACTATGCTATTCTCTCACCATTTTGCAAGCATAGAAACACTAGTTTATTTCATCTTGCCCATGCACTTGCCATTTTTCAAGATCGTTCTTTCTCATCTC
Source organism: Torreya grandis (assembly GCA_037957365.1). NCBI lineage: Eukaryota > Viridiplantae > Streptophyta > Pinopsida > Cupressales > Taxaceae > Torreya > Torreya grandis. Next base: position 921,151 of record JARHVA010005060.1, read on the forward strand.
ATCAACTTGTTTTCCAAACCATTCTCATTTGTTTGTTGTATCTTCCATTTCTTCTCTAAATCAATCTGGTCTGATCATCATTTTTCTCCTATCCCATTTCCTGGGAAAACCATATTTGGCTTGAATTTCATGTTGGAACATGCATACATGGAACTATGTAGGTAACATTCACTTGTCTTATACATCTAGAGTCAACTTAGCCAACCCCTTCTTTTTCTTATTTTCCCCCATTTCTTTTACCATTGTTCCTTTTTAATTAATTAAAAATTATTGTTTCATTATTCTTTGTTATGTTGTGGTGGAAAGTAATGCCTCTACCGCACATGCATAAATATTTATCTTTAAACCACACTAACTTGGTTTCTATTTGTGTGTGTTTATTTGATTTTTCTTGGTGTTTTGTTGTATTTTCTTGGTGTTTTATTGTGATTTTGCACCTCTCCTTTTATTTCTTCTCCTTTTCTCTTTTTATTACTTCTTATCTCCATTCTTGGTCTTGTGTTTCTTTGATTGTTGTTTTTGGTTATCTCTTTTGTGTTTTAGAACATCTCGATGATTCACATGGATCTTAATTGTTTATATCTTGATATTATGTTATTATGTTGTTCTTGGACCATTTTTGTTTATTTTATTTTTGTTGGTGTCTTGTTTTTCTATTGGATTTTTCTTTTTTGTGTTCAAGAATGCCTTGATGATCCACATAGATATTGATTATTCATATCTTGGTCTCATATCCTTAAGATGTTCTTGCCTTTTATCTTTAAACATTTTTTTTCCTACTTAAGTCTTGATAGATCATATCTTGATTTCAAGTTAGGTTCATTTATATTTATCTTTTTCTTTGTTTTTTTCTTTTTTGTTTAAATGTAAATCACTATAACTCTAGTTTTGGTCATTGTTTTACCATTATCCTTAGTTATAGATATTCAAATTTGAACTGGCTCAATGCAATTGGAATCTTATGTCATTATAAGTTATTAATACTTATGATACATAATTTATTTTTCTATAGAAATCACTTTATGCTTAGGTCACATCATCTTAACATCAACATCACCTATGATGAATTATTCTCAAGAACACTTTGCAAAATCTAGACTCATGATATGGAATTAGGCTTCTAGGTAACATGCATTTTAGGCTTCTTTGTCTATGCTTAGATGTGCATCTCTTTGAATACATTGTAAGTCTAATAAATTCTTGGTCATTTTTCATCGTTCCTCATTCCATTCTCTCCCAAACTTGGGTGAATTACATTGGCCTAAAGTTAATGTTAGAACATGAGTCCATAGAACTATGGAGGCAGTGCTCAATTTCTATTAAGGTCAACTCAACTATCTCCATTTTTATTGTCATCTCTCTCATCACTTTGTGAATTCCCATATTATTAGTTTTATATGGCTTTATAAACCATTACACCATCACATGTACATTCTCACCTACTAATTTTAACATATTTTTTTGGTTATCTCTTTGAGTTATTTTGCTTGCCAATTACCCATGCTGGGGCCTAAAATCTAAACCACATCTGAATCAAATCATCTCTATAGGGGAAAAATCATTATTTATTCTTTCTCAATGATTGAAGTTTTCCTAGTGGGGAAAAACTATTTTATCATGATCAAATTTTCTCTACTAGAGTACTTATTATCTTCTCTTAAGAGACACTATTCTAGTGATGCTTCCCTTGAAGAAAAATGCTCTCCCTTTTCTTCTAATTCTAAGCTCACCACACTAATGCCCATGATGTTAATATTTTAGTGTTAAACTTATCTAAGGATTGATGAATGTCATAAGCATGCAAATTTTACTCTCAAATTGGGTATGTTTATAGTATGTCCCATACATTTATAGATTTTATCTTTCCCATTCCCCCCATTTTTGGGGCCTATTATACTATTAATTATATTTTGATCATTGATAGTAATCACATGTGTAAGCATTATCTCGCATGGATGTGATCCATTCTATGGACTAATCTCTCACTTTCTCTCTCATTTCAAGAGTCCATCCTTCTCTTTCATCCTAGTATGTCCTCTTGAGGGGGCATCATGGGTCTATTCCAATTTATTCTTGACAACTCTTTTCTTTGAAAAGATGTTGCTTTACCTAAATGTCTCACTACACCTTCTCAAATAGGGGCAAAATGTAGACATCTAATTCCTAACACCATTTGTGTTAAAATTCTCAATCTTAATCGAATTGCACTCAAATGCACAATTTACGTCAAAATCCATAAAACATGCTAAATGGCTCAAAATTGTCATTTAAAATAACCAACTTAGGTCAAAGAATATGTAAATTGAGCAATGAAATTTATGGGATAGATAAATTTTATCAATTCATTTCAAGTCAAAATGATGATTTTGCCTTTTGGGCTTTGGATCACTCTTTTGTCATAAATTTGTTGGTACATGTCATGTACCTTTGTTTTTTTGTGTTGTAAAAATAATAAATGAAAATATGGTTTTAGTACATCTAATGTTACCTTTTAGTTCTTCTTGAGTCAAATTATAACTCAGTAATATGACTTTATGATCATTTTCATTAATTGAGGTCCAATTTTCAAATAATTGCATAAATGTTGATTAACCTTGTTTAAGGATAATTAATCCAAATCAAGAGATTAAGTGGATTTTCCATGAGAGTTGTTGAATATTTATTTTTTTAAATTGATTCCTATTAATTGCATCATTAGGTGACATCATTTCTTGGGAAGATATCCCTAGGTCATAAATGCCATAAATATCAAGATTATGGGTCATCCATACCTAGTTAATGCCTCCCATGCCTCTTCAATGACCCGTATTCCAAGGTCACGATGAATATAATTATGAATCTAATTCCAAATGTTAGTATTATCTATGTCAACACATGTCAATATTAAGAAGGATGGTCATTGTTGATCCTGACCAATCTCAAAAATCTATAAATAGAGAGGCCATGGACATGAATTTAAATCTTGAATATTTCAAAGTTATAATGTTATATTGTTTCCAAAATCATTTACATTTGATCATTGATTTTGTTTTCAAGCCTCATTGATAGGCTATTTTAGTGATTTGGAATCATGATCCTAGGTTTTATGGAGTATTCTTGAGACATTGAAGGAGTTTTCCACCATTGTTGATAAAGAAAAGGATGCTTAATCAAGGGAAAACATGCTTCTGAGCCACATGGGTATGGTGAATCCATTTGGGAAGGTAATGTGATGTTTCCTTCTTTTATTTGTTTCTTTCTATCCTTTGTAATTCTCATAGGAATATATAGGCTTAGTTATTTATTTCTTTATGCATTTTTCATTATTTATGGACTAATGCTTGTCTAACTGGCTTTGTAATCCTCTCGACACTTAGAGTTAGGGAATGTACTGGAGGGACCTAAAGGCTAAACCAAGGCCATACCATACCTCTAGTATGCCCCTATCCCAATTATAATTATAAGGATACTATACAAATGGGGCCCTTACCATATATATATGGGGGACACCATTCTTAAGTCTCTACCATGATATCAAGATTTCCCTACATAATAAGGCGAGTAAATATTTTTTACCTAATTCATACATCCTAAAGAATAATATAAGGGAATATTTATTTTATAATATCTAACTTTACTTCACAAAATAACATATCAATAAAATCTTACCTTCCTGATAGATAGTTAGTGAGTAAGGCATAACTATCGAGGCATGTTTGCATACCTAATATTGTTATTTGATTTACTTTTGAATTAAGGCATGACTATCAATGTAATCTTAATTTATGATAGATAAATGTTTTCTTACCCTACCTACTTAGCTATATCCTACCTAATAAGGAAATAGAATCTTGCTTCTTGATATATAGATTCATTCTTGTCTTACATACTTGGTCTTTCTATAATATATTTTTATCTATCAATGGATTCTTGCTTATTGATGTATAGCTTGCATATATTCTTTTGATACCTACTTAGATATGCCATACCTACTTCACTTCTATTTTTTTAAAGGTAAGATTGTTACTAGATAAATATAACGAGAAATGAAGTTTTGAATCATGTTAAATGTGTAACATATTTGTACCATTAATTATGCCCTACCTACTTAACTACTTGAGTATGCCTAAGATTATTGATAATGTGAGCCATATATTGGTCTTGAGTATGCTCTCCCTAAACACCAAGACAAATCTTGATTTTGACTATTACCTACCTACCTTCTTGTACTTGAGTATGCCCTACCTAATTTATTTACTTGAGTATGCTTCACCTATCTATCATTCTTTCCTTACTTCCTTGAGTATGCCCTACCTACTTGAGTTACCTACCTGAGTATGCCCTACCTAATTTAGTATGACCTACTTAATTAAATACCTGAGCCATATATTGATCTTGATTACGTATATCCAATATTGATAGTATCTACCTTACCTAACCATATATTTAATAACCAATACCTGAATAAATACCAATTGAATACCCAATTCATATAATTAAAGGAGAGGCGGAACTCTCATGCTTAAAAATTAATAGAGAGGGAACTATTATATCAACAAATAATTGATAGGGCCATTATCATATCAAGGGATAAAAAAGGAGGCATTATCAAGGGATGCTTGAAAAATAAGAGAGGGGGAATTATGAAGCCATATATTGAAAGGAAAGGGGTAATTATAACCTATATAGATAAATAATGACTAGGGATGATCAGGAACAAGAAGTAAGCCACTAGATCCACCATAAAGGTATTTAAGGGTGTGATTAGGGACTATGAGGGATGATGACAACTGATGATGGAGTGATTGGAGATGATGAGGTATGATTAAGGTTGATGAGGGAGTGATTAGAGATGATGAGCGATAATGAGGAATAATTAGGGAGTGTTTAGGTGATGATGAAGGATAAGGAGGGTTGATGATGGTGTGACTAAGGAATATGAGGGATTATGAGGGAAAATGAGGGAGTGATTAGGGATGATGAGGATCATTATGGTATTGATTAGGCATGATGAGGGGTGATGAATGAGTGATTAAGGATGATGAGGGTTAATGAGGGTATGTTTATGAAAAATTAAGGTCGATGAGGAAGTAATTAGGGAGGATTAGGGATGATGAGGATAATGAGGGAGAATGAGGGAGTGACTAGGTATGATGAGGGATGATGAAGGTTGATGAGGGATTGATTAGAAATATTTAAGGATGATGATAAGGTCCCTATATATATAGAGACACAATTAATTTATTATATTAATTAATGGCATCTATCTATATATGGGCACTTCAATTTCCCTATCCATATCTGAGGATGGTGAGGGGTCCAAAGGGTTTGAACATGTAGTATTTGAGTCATGGGCTAACTAGTTAACTAAATTAACCACACCATTTCATTATATATGGTTATGACCATAATGAATTAATTAAATATATATCCCATATCTACATAAGGTAGGTTTCCCCCAAGTTAATGAATCAATGTGAATCATATTGCATACATAATATGTTCAGATCATTCAATTGTAACAAATAGGAATGAATGATATGGTGGCACCATATTTCATAAATGAACAATGACATGATCATGCAACCACCACCCACTATATATATACATACATAAATACATATACATACATATATAGTTTCATTAGCATTAACACAATATATATTTTGATTGACACAATATATATTGAAACCCCATCCACATAAATAGATTTAGATATAAATTTAGAGTGAATATCGATATGCACCAAGGTTTTATCAGTGTTAATGAATATATTTAGTTCATTATATCCATTCAACAAGTCTATCAATGACTAAACAAGACTATCATTGATTAATTTTACTATATTACTTATATATGATATGACCAAATTGACCTGATGTGCATAATGCTTGAAATGGCATGAATGATTTTTTTGATGTAGCATATATCCATATCATAGAATAATCTAATGTCATACTTATATGTACTTCATGATGTTCATGTGCTACATAATGAAATGGGTGTGTGTAACATGATCTAATTATTGATAATGTGTTATAAAGTTTGCATGGAGTTTTCATTGATGTCATGAAAGTGTCATTAATATTATTCTAAGGTATCTTTATTATTCATGAGGTTGAATTCATAAGCCATATACTTCAGAGACATAATGTGAAAGCATGGGCTTGGTGGCAGGTTGAAGTGAGCATTATGAGGATTGTGAGAATAAGATTGGTAGTATGTGAGCATGGTATGAGGTGTTGAGAGTAGTGCAAGAGGTTTCAAGTTGTGTTCAAGTATCACTGATAGTTTAAGGCCTAATGTGTAAAAAAACCTAAAGTGGCCTAATGAGGGGTCAAGTTTAATTTCTAATATGTCATAGATCATGAGATCATTTTTATAGGTGTGAAAAGTTGTGTCAAGTGTTTTGAACAAGTTTGAAGTCATATAACTAAAGTATAAATCATGAAAAGTTTGTCTTAATGTCTCTCAAGTGCTATAATGAGGTATTACAAATCTAAGAAGATTTTTATCATGCTCATTGGAATTTCCAACCTTTTAATGAGATCCTAAGAAGTTCATGTAATTTGGGGAAGCTTCCTAGATCAAATTTACTATAATTTGTTTTATATTTAAGGATAAATCCTTTATGAATGATTGTTAAGAACAGAAACTAGTTTTTAGTGCCTTAAAACCCTAATTGTGACTCAATATGAAATATCTTTTCGTAAATGGCTTAGAATAGCTTTTATGATCTAGTTTGATGATTTTAAAATGTAGAGGATTCTTAGGTACCTCCAAGTTTCATTGTTATGTTATAATAATGAGTGAAAGCTATAGTAAACCCCTTGGCTTTTATATTTTTGATGTAATAGTCAAGGTTGACTAGGTCAAAGAATGAAAGTGGATGGAGGTTGAATATTGATAACTATGCATTATTAATATGGTAGTTTTTGGTCATGTTATAGACTTAAAAAAGGATAAAATAGTCATGTAAGTTGACCTATCACTAAAAAGGCCTAGTGAGGAAGACAATGAGAAAATCAGGCAGAAGTGGGAATAAGATTAGGGATGTGTTTCCATGGATTAGGGATGGATATAATTGTATATGGTTGTTATTAAATACATGTAACACATATATACATTTTATATAAGATTTATAAATGTGTGTATTTTGTGAAAAGTTTATCTCAAACTAACATGTCTAACTTGTAAAAAGTTGTGCCTTAAAATCCTAACTATGACCTGATATGGAATATCTTGTTGGAAATGGCTCAAAATGTCTTGTATGATCTATTTTTGTGATTTTAAAATGCATAGGACTCTCCTAGGTACTTACAAGTGGAATTGGTATGTCAGAAGATTGAGTGCAAGTTACAGGAAACCTCTTATTTCTTGAAATTTTGATACAACAGATAGGGTTGACTAGGTCAAAGCATGAAAGTGGATGGAGGTTGAATATTGAGACCTATATATTATTCCCATGGTGTTTTATGACCATTTTATAGACTTAAAATAGGATAAACCAGTCATGGATGTTTACCTATAGCTAAAAAGACCTAGTGAGGAAGATAGTGAGAAAACTAGGTAGAAGTGGGAATGAGATTAGGAATATGTTTCCATGGATTACGAATGGATAAAATTAAATATGGTTGTTATTAAGTAAATTTAACACATATACCTAGTGGATATATTTTTTTAAATGTGTGTATATGTAAAAAAGTTGATCTCAGACTAACTTATCTAACATAATGAGGTCTATGTATAGTAAAGCCATGAGATTGGTCTATAAGACCAATATTACTTTTGAACCTTATGATATATTTGTTTAAATATTTTATAAGGATGATTAATGACAATATAAACCTATTATAAGTTCATGAAAGTGGATCTAAATGTGTTCTAAGTCATTATTTTCATGAATGTACTTTAGAGCATTTAGATAATTTTTTGCGTGTTAGTAAGTTGATATTAGTAAGTAATTATTCCTAGAATTTAAGAATAAAATAAAAATTAAGTTGTTATATAGGTATCATAGGTTAAATTTAATTTATTTTTATTCATTATAAAATATTATGAAGTTTTGAAAAGTCAAAGGTTCTTGACTAGTTTTTGAGGTCTATTTGAAGTTCTAAGTGAGCATATGGAATTGGTCAGTTAAAGGTCTTTTATCCTATATGGTGAAGTATAATAGACATGATGACTACAATAATATAGTATAGGTTCCATCCATTTGATTTTTTTATATTTTTAGATGTTAAATTTGAGTGTATAATTGAGATATTAAAACTAGACTTTCTGATAGTGAGAAGGCCTAATTGCGAGTAGGCTTAATGGTGTGGTTCAAGGAGTAAAATGAGATAAATGGTGTTGGGGACATAATTTTATATTTTCATGGGTGTAATTTAAGTTTTTTTGAAGTTTTATTTCAATTTATGTAGTCTCAATATGTTTCAATGTGGTCAAGGTGAAACGTGTGCTTTGAGAAGGCTTAATTGCATTAGGTCTCTATTAGGCCTAATGGTGGGTTTTGTCCTTATGAGTGGTGACCAGCCTATGTAATGGTTATTTTACTTATATATATGTATTTTTTTTTAATATATTCAAAGGGTGATATAAATATGTAGAGGCATTTTTATGACCAAGGTATGTGAGAGAAAGAGTCAAGTATAAGAAGGTCTAATAGACCTAATTTGACTAGTTAGAATACTAAGGGAATGAAAAAATGAAATATAAGTTTGAAAACCAAGTATAGGGATTTAATAAAATTATATAGGTGTGTTTGATATGTAATTAAGTTTAAATTTTTTTTCTATAGATGATGAGAAAGGTTATATGACCTAAATCTACCAAGAAGAGGGCTAGTTGAGTGAATAGCCCTAATAGGCTATTTGAGAAAGATAGAAGAGTGTGAAGAGAATAAAAAGATATTTATCATAATTTGAGTGATAAACAAGTTTCTAAATGTCATTATATTATCTAGGTGTATTAATTTATATTGAGTCACCTATGGGGTTGATGCCTCCTTACAAGTTGGTACTTGCTAAAGGACTAATTGAGTTGGTGCTTGACTAGTGAGGGTTTGGTGCTCCTTGTGGGGTTGGTGCCTTACTAAATATTGTCTCATTTATTATAAGACTATATTCCAAGATATGTTTCAATGTATTTTATCCCCCATGAGGGTTTCCTACATATCTTTTGGGTTCATATGGTATATACTTATGTGGATGTCTGTTTATGCATTGGTTAGTGTATGTGTTTGAATGAATGATTTCTGAATGATAAGTGAAGTTGAATGATTGTTTTAAAAAAAATAGTTTACCTCCCACCTCTTATAATATTTAATTGTAAAAATTGGTATCATAAAAAGGTTTTTTGTTCAAGCCTAACAGTCTAAGGGAGATATTTGGAGCATAGGTATTCATTGTGATAATTAAATTATTTATTATTATTATAATGCAGATCTATCCATAGTCATTAAAACAACCTATAATTTTTTTTCAAAAGAAAAGAATCATATGGAATAATGCACCCAACTTATAATTATACTAAAGTCTTTAGATGCACAAGTATAGAAAGATATAATCAAGATGAAAACATATCAAAAATTTGAGGGGAGTATTGAAAAGATTAACAATATTTTAGATAGTCAAATATCCTCTCACAATAATATAGGTTTTGGTTTCAAATAAGACCAAGATTATTTCAAGGAGAGTCATCTTTCAAAATTCAATGATTTATGAAGGAGTGATAATGCTACTAGAATAAAAACCTATGTAGAAGTGGTCAAGTTTGAAGTCAATCATCAAAAAACCAAGAAGGGTTTTATTCTATCAAAGGATATCAAAGGTATTAGTGTATCATATAATGATCATAAAAATACAAATGATGTTATAAAATAAAATTATGTGGACTCTTTAAATGGTTAATATTTCTCTTGTGGTCAATTTAGACATATAGTTATTGATTGTAGATGGAGAATTAGAATTATGTGTTATAACTGCAACCAAGGAGGACACATTTCAAGATATTGTAATATAAGACCTATGAGGAAGACTAGTAAATTTAATAAGATATATAGTCATGATACTAAAGAATACATCAATAAATTAGACCCGATGGGTAAGATGGAGGAACAACAATCTAGAGGAAAAGAATATATGATAGATCAAACTACCTTTCATACTCAGAATGACGATTTGAAGTCGTATATATACAATGGATTTTAAAGTCACATGATAGGATATAAGAGTAGATTAATCACTTTGAATAAGAAATTCATAGGATTAGTGAGGTTTAGAGATAACACATCTGATAATATAGTTTGTAAAGGTGCTTTGAGCTTGGATAATTGGAAGACCAAGATATAAAATGTATTATATGTATATGTCTTAAAACACATTATTGAGTGTGAGTCAAATGTGCACCCAAGTATATACCATAAATTTTCATGACAAATAATATGAGATAAGGAAATCAAAATCAAGTAGGTTAATTGCCTAAGCCAAGAGAATTAAGAATAATCTATATGTATTGAATGAGATCAAAAAAGCAAAGTGATTTATGATCAAGGTAGATGAAATTTGTCTGTCATATGAGGTTAGGTCATCTAAACTTTGAAAATTTGGTCAAGATAAACTGTAATGGGTATGTGAATAACATGCCCAAATTTTCCAAACTTGTAGATGCTCTTTGTAAATCATGGTAACATGGAAAGAAGACTAGGAAGAGATTCAAGTCTAATGAATACTCTACTACTAGACCTTTATAACTAATTCATACTAATCTATGTGGTCTTATATGGATTTAAATCATTAAAGGTGATAGCTACTTCATATTTCTTATAGATAACTTCACAAGAATGACCTGGATAGCATTCTTGAAAGAGAAGTTAGAAGCTCTAGGTAAGTTCAAAAATTTCAAGGCTTTGGTTGAAAATGAGATGAATGTGAAGATCAAGTGCCTTAAGTCTAAAAAAGGAGGAAAGTTTTGGTAAAATGAGTATGATGAGTTTTTTGAGGTAAATATAATAAAAAGATAGTTCTCAGTTGTTAGAACACCTCAATAGAATGAGGAAGTTGAAATAAATAACACAATATCTCAAGAAATGGTAAGGACCATTTTTAATGAGTCAAAATTATCTGATGGCTACTGGAGAGAAGCTATGGGTACTATATTTTACACTTTGAATAGAGAAAAAATTAGGCTCAATGGTGATAAGACTCCATATGAATTGTGGAATGGTGGACCTAATAGTGTTGAACATTTTAAGGTGTTTAGAAGTAATTGTTATATCAAGAGAGATGAAGACTTAGGAAAGTTTGAATCAATGTCTAATGAAGGTATTTTCTTGGGATATTCATAAATTAGTGCTTCTTATAGATGTTAGAATAAGATGATGCAAAAGATAGTGGAGAGAATAAATGTTACTGATGAGACAAATAAATCATATTCTCATTCAAAAAATGATGAACAATAGAGATAGATGAAGATAAATAAGAAATTTAGGAGAGGAAGGACACAAAATTTCCTCTTAGACATATTGAAAAGGATCATCTGAATGTCATATCATTGGCAACAATAGTGAATGTATACAAAGAAGAAGAGGAAGAATGGTGATTGATATTAGTCAAAAGAATACAACCTTACTATCTAAATATGAACCTAAAAGCTATGTAGAAGCAAGTTAAGATAGGTTTTGGATAGATTCCATGATCGAGGAGTTAAATAAAATTTAGAATAATGAGACCTGGGAGTTAGTACCTAGGCCTAAAGACAAAGATATCATTGTACGAAATGGGTGTTTATAAACAAGTTGAATTAAAATGGAGAAGTCACTAAAAACAAGGCTATAATAGTATACAAGGGATATACTAAAGTATAAGGAGTGAAATTTGAGGATTCATTTGATCTAGTAGCAAGGTTAGAGGCTATTATGTTGTTTATTGCCTATGCATGTTTCAGAGGCTTCAATATATATCAGATGGATGTCAAATCAGATTTCCTAAATGGGAACATGGAAGAAGAAGTATAAATTGATCCACTTAAGGGTTTTTTATTGAATGATAACAATAAATATATTAATAGGTTAAATAAGGGTCTCTATGGTCTAAAAAAATCCCTTAGAGTTTAGTATGATAAACTAGACAAGTATCTTTTAGACCAAGGTTGCAAGAGGGGAGTTGTAAATAGTAACTTATATATAAATATTGAAAATGACCATAAGTTAATAGTGTTTTTATATGTGGATTATATCATATTTTTTGGAAACAATGAGAACATGACCGAGGCCTTTGTAGAGGTGATGAAGTTATAATTTGAAATGTCTATGCTTGGAGAATTATCATTCTTTCTAGGACTACAAATTATTTAATATAAAAAAGGTATGTTCATTTCATAGGTCAACTATATAAAAGAGATGTTAAATAAGTTTGATATGGAATATTTTAAGGTTATAAGTAAACCTATGGTTACAATATGTAAGCTAAGCAAGGAAGATGAATCTTCAAGAGTGAATTAGACAAAATATAGTTCAATGATTGGGAGTTTATTGTATACTACTACCTCTGGACCTAATATCATGTAAGCAATATATCTTATGAAATAATTTCAAGTAGATCCTAAGTAAATTCATCTACAAGAAATCAATAGGGTACTTAGGTATATCAAAGGAACTATGGAGTATGGATTATGGTACCCAAGGAAAAAAGAAGTTTGATCATGTAGCCTATATAGATGCAAATTGAATTGGGAGTCTAGATGATAGAAAGAGAACTAGTGGAGGATCCTTATTCTTAGCTGAATACGTAGTCTCATGGATAAGCAAGAAATAACCATCAATGATTTTATCTACTTGTGAGGCTAATTACATTGTAGTAGCTTCATGTTTTACTTAGGTGTTGTGGATGAGACAAACCTTTAAGATATTACAAAGTGGAGTTTGATGGTCCTAATCCTATTTTGTGTGATAATACTAGTGCCATAATTATATCAAAGAATCCTTTCATGCATTCAAGGACAAAGAAAATTCATATCAAGTATCATCTCTTAAGAGAATAGGCAAGTGAATAAAGTATTAAGCTTGAATTTGTTTCTACTATTGATTAGATTGTAGATATCTAGACCAAGCATATTCTAAAGGCTACTTTTGAGCATCTGAGATAGGATTCGGGTGTGATTCCTACTTATATCAATCAATAATTAGGTCAAGAGATTAGGTTAAGCTAATTAGGAGGTTATTTATCTTCAAAAGTAGGAAAAAGTGCACAAATTATAACGTCAAAGGGGGAGTCATATTAGTTTATCAAAAAGAAAATGTCTAAGGTATGCATTGAGATAAGGGGAGCTTGTTGATATGATCTTTTATTCATATTGAGTTTTTTTACAATTAGTGCTTTGTCATTAATGTTAAATGGTAGATTGATCTGTATGGGGGAGATGTATCCCAAGGAGAGAAGATTCTTTGAATGGTTACCATCAATGAGTGGTTGCCATCAATGACAAAGGGGGAGATTGTTGAGAATGTGATCTAAGGTATGCATGGAGTTTTAATTTATGTCATTTTGAGTTATCTTTATTGTTATTTATGTTGAGTTTGTAAGCCATGTACTTGAAATACCTAGTGTGAAGGCATAGGCTTAGTATCATGTTGAGGTGACCAATCTAAGGATTGTGAAAAGAAGATTAGTAATATGTGAGCATGATATGAGTTTTTATGACATTAGGATGAGGTGTTGAGAGTAGTTAAATAGGTTTTAAGGTGTGTTCAAGGTCTAAGTATGACTGATAGCTCAAGGCCTAATATGCAAAGAGACATAGTGTGGCCTAATGAGGGGTCAAGTTTAGTTTCCAAAATTCCAAATCTCATGAGAGAATTTTCAAAGGTGTGATAGGTTGTGTCAAGTGTTTTGATAAAGTTTTAGGTCATATAAATAAGATAAAAATCATGTAAAGTGTGTCTTAAGGTATCTCAAGTGCTAGAATGAGGTGCTACAGTCTTAAGAAGATTTTTCTCACACTTGTTGGCACATGAAACATTTTCATGAGATCCTAATAATTTCATGGAAGTTAGGGAAGGTTCCTATCTCAAATATATTGGTATTGGTGTTGGAATTAAGGTTCAATCCTTTATGAACAATTGATAAGAATAGAAATTGGGTTTTAGTGCCTTAAATTACTAACAATGACCTAATATAGAGTATCTTATTGGAAATGGCTCAAAATATCTTGTATGATATATTTCGGTGATTGAGACATGTAGAGGACTCTCCTATGTACCTTCAAGTGGACTTGGTATGTCATAAGAGTGAGTGGAAGTTATATGAAACCTCTTATTTCTAAATTTTTTGATGTAGCAGACAAGGTTGACTAATTCAAAGCATGAAAGTGGATGGAGGTTGAATCTTGAAACCTATATCTTATTCCCATGGTGGTTTATGATCAATTTAAAGACTTCAAATAGGCTAAACCGGTCATGGATTTTGACCTATGTCTAAAAAGGCCTAGTGAGGAAGATAGTGAGAAAATGAGGTAGAAGTGGGAATGAGATCATGAATGTGTTACCACGGATTAGGGATGGATCCAATTACATATGGTTGTTATTAAATACATGTAAAACATATAAATAGTGGATATAATATTTGTAAATGTGTGTATATGGAAAAAATTTGATCTCAAACTAACTTGTCTAACACAATAATGTCCATGTACAGTGAAGCCATGAGATTGGTTGTAAGACCAATATTGATATTGGAACTTAAAATATATTTATTTAAATATGTTATAAGGATTATTAATGATCATATAAACCTATCATATGTTCATTAAAGTGAATTTATATGTGTTCTAAGTCATTATTACCATGACTGTACTTTGGAGCATTCAGGAAGTTTTCTATGTATTAGTAAGATTTATGTTCTTGAGTCATTATGCCTAGAGTTCAAGAATAAAACCCACATTAATTTTTTATACATGTATTATAGGTTAATTTTAATGTATTTTTATTCATGATAAACTCCTATGAATGTGTGAAAATTCAAAGGTTCTTGACTAGTTTTTGAGCTCTATTTGCAGTTCTAAGTGAACATATGGAAGTGGTTAGTTTGAGGCCTTGTGTCATATATGGTGAGGTCTGATGGAAATTATGATGAAAATGATATAATATAGGTTATATACCTGTGATTTTTTGATATTTTTTTTGTAAAATTTGAGTGCATCCTTGAGATATTCAAAGTAAACTTTTTGACAATGAGAAGGCCTAATTATGAGTAGACCTTATGGTGTGGTTCAGGGAGTAAAATGAGATAAATGGTGTTGGGGACATAATGTGATATTATAAGGGGTATAATTTAAGTTTTTTGAAAGTTTTTATTCCATTTATGGATTATTAATATGTTCCAAGGTGGCCAAAGTGAAATGTGTGCTTTGAGAAGGTCTAATTGCAATAGGTTTGTATTAGGCCTAATGTTGGTTTTGGTCATTATGAGTGGTGACTGACCTATGTAGTGGTAATTTAACTTATGAAACATATTTTTTGATATATTAAAATTTTGATACAATTATGGATATGTTTTTTTTTACCAAGGTATTTGAAATCAAGAGTCAAGTATAAGAAGAAGGTCTAATAGACCTAATTTGACTAGTTAGAATATTAATGGATTGAACGAATGAAATATAAGTTTGGAAACTAAGTAAAGGGATTTAATACCATTAAATAGGTGTGTTTAATATTAAATTATTTTATAACAATAATTTTTTAGATGAATATCAAGGTTATATGACCTAAATCTACAAAGAAGAGGGTTAGTTGAGCGAAGAGGCCTAATAGGTTGTTTGACAAATATAGAAGAATGTGAATAGCATAAGAAGATAATAATCATAATTTGATTGAGAAAAAGGTTTAAAAATGATATCATAGGTTATATGTGGATTATTTATTGTTTATTCACCTAGGGGGTTGGTGTATCCTTGCATGTTGGTGCTTATGACTAGTTGAGTTGTTGATTGATTAGTGAGGGTTTGGTGCTCCATATGGGGTTAGTGCCTTAATAAATATTAAATCATTGCTTATAGGAATATACTACAATATGTGTTTTAGTGGGTTTTATACCACATTAGGGTTTCCCACATATCTCTTATGTTCATATGGTATATGCTTATTTGGATGCTTGTTTATGCATTGGTTGATGTATGTGTTTAAATGAAAGCTTCTTAAATGATAAGTGAAATTGAATGATTTTTTTAATGCCATTTATTCACCCCCTCTTAGTACCTATACTTTGAATAGTGATGAATAATTTTATCCTTATTAATATTATAGTTAGTTTCAAATACTTGACATAATTGAGTGGGATTAATTATGCATGGGTTAAATTAGTGTGGTCAACCTAGTTTTAGAATTTACCTTGGTCATAAGTGGATATGGTGTTTTCATGTTATTTTTTTGCCTATAATGGAATTAATAACATGTGAAATCAAGATTAATGGGTGGTTGGGTGTGTATGGATCATCAATGTAACCTTTTTTTCCCAATGCACACCACTTTGGTATGAATTAAAATTAAATTGGCGTGACCATGCCTTAATGTAGCCTGAATATCCCTATTTAGTATAGTCATAAATTATTATGGTGTTATTGTATTGCTTTGTTTCTTATAAGGGACCTAATTGTAAGTAATTTTGGAATATAAGAGTAGTTGTATGTGTTGGTTTGTAAATTTAATTATGACAAACCTATGACTCCTAGAAATACTAACAAGAAATATGGATGGTGAAAAAATGTAAAAAAATGACCATATATTTACCAAAAATAGATATCGATTGAAAAATTTATGCCATGAAATCCCTTAGTTCAATAATTAAATTTTGAAAATGCCCATGTACTAAATAGATTATATTTGAAAAAAATATCTATTGCATCGTAAAGCATGTAGATATGAGACCAACTCTAGAAGATGTAGACCCTAATTTATTATATTTATTAAACTAAATTCAAATTATAAGGAATCCTTATACTTAACATTTATTTTAGTAACATCCCACCTTATAAATCACCCCTTATTTCCATTTATGCACTTTTTTGTTATAGATTACAAAAGCAACCTTTTGTCTCAAAAATGGCTTAGACATATAAACACATAGTCTAATTTGACAATTTTCATAGAAAATAATAAAATTCAACTTCCATTCTATAAAACACCATGAATTTAAAAAATATAATACATAAAATTATTACTATGACTATGAGAATGTTATTTGCTTTCCAAATATATATATATATATATATATATATATATATATATATATATATATATATATATATAATTTTTTTGACTATTTTAAGGTTTCCATCTATGTTGATTTCTAAGTATGGATTTTTGGTCCACTACATGTCGTAAATATACATGTTTATATATGTTTATGCATTTTTTTCATTAATCCAAATGCAAAAAAATAATATATGGCATGAATGGTTTTTTATGATGTAGTACATATCCATATCATAGAATAAACGAATGTCATATTTATACATATTTTAGGATGTTAATGTGATACATAACGAAATGGGTGTGGTAACATGACATGATGACTAACTATTTCCCTATTAATAAAATGGTTAATTTTAACTACTTGACATTTTTGAATGGGCTTCATTATGCATGGGTCACATTAGTGTGGTCGACCAATTTTTAACATTTACTTTGGTCATAAGTGGATATGGTTTTTTCATGTCACTTTTGGCCTATAATGGATTTAATTGCAAGACAAATCAGCATGAATGGGTGGTTGTGTGTGCATGGATCATCAATATAACTTATGTTTCCCCATGCACATCACTTTGGCATGAATTACAATTAAATTAGGATGACGATGCCTAAATATGGCCCAAATTATCCCTATTTAATATAGTCACAATTTATTATGGTGTTGTTGTGTCACTTTTTTTTCCTATAAGGGACCTAATTGTAAGTAATTTTTTAATTAAAGATTGGTTGTGTGTGTTGGTTTGTAAACTTTATTTTTGACAAACTTAGCACTCCTAAAAATGCCAACAAGAAATTTTGAAGGTGTCAAAACCTAAAAAATGATTGTATTTAACTAAAATTTATATTGATTGCAAAAGTTACACCATGAAATCCATAGGTTCAATAATAAAATATTGAAAATACATAAATACTAACCAAATTAGATTTTGAAAAATTATTTGCCACATTGTAAAGTGTGTAGGTTTGAGACCAAAAATAGAAGATACAAAGTGACCCTACTTTACTATATTTACTAAACTAAATTTAAACTATAAGGAATTATTTTACTTGAAAAATATTTTAGTAACTCCCCACCTTCTAATTCATCCCCCTTTTGCATTTTACTCCTTCATGATTTCATTAAACCATAACATGTACATGTTATATCATGTATGCACTTTTATTATTTTATATTTCAAATCCATGTTTTTTGGCTCATAAATGGCTTAGACCTATAAACACAACCAAATTTGATAGTTTTCAAATAAAATAATAAAAATAATCCATTGTAGAAACACCATGAATTTAGACAAGATAAATCATAAACTTATTATTATGACTACAAAAATGCTCTCCTCTTTTGAAATATATGTCTTTTTTCATTTTTAGACTATTTATAAGTTTTCATATATATTAATTTCTAACTATGGCATTTTCATTCTAGTAAATGCTCAAAATATACATGCTTATATATGTTTATGTTTTTTTTCATTGAATAAATGAAAAATATATATATGGTTACAAACTAGGCCTAATTGTACATGCATTTAAAAAAATATTTTTCATTTTATTAAGGTAATTAGGGGGTTAGCATGGCCGAGACTATCCATTTTTTCTCAAATTTTATAATATAACTAATTTTAAAATTAGTAAAAAATAAATTCATTGAAGTTTTTTTGAAAAATAGGTCACAAACTAGATGAACTTATCTAAATTTTCATTGAAGTGTTTTAAAAAATTTTAAACTATGATATAAAATGAGGGGCCACACAATCACCTATCTACTTTGTTTTACTAAAGAAATAAGAGTTCCTCTTTGAATTTTATATGTTTGACCTACTTGTATTTAATATTTTAAAACAAAAATAGTGTTTTGGAAACTAGACTCAAAAGTATACAATTCATATTGTTATACCATCTTCAAATTTTGATTGTAGCCATCTCAAATTGTCTACATAAGTTGAAATTTCTTATTTTTTAGGAAAAACATGTCCATAGGTAGGCCCAATTTGTCCTCCAACTTTCTACACTTAACCTAGTTTGATCCATACCACTATGCCAACCTAGGTCTCTTGTATTGTAAAAAAAATTAAAACATGAAAAACATCCTTCACTATCATTTTCAGATCCATACCTATTTTATAGCCCTCTATACACTACCGACCATATATGGACACTAATACCAATGGTAGTGTCTAAATCATTATCTAGTATACAGTTGTCAAAAGTCATCCAAATTTAAAATTATTCAAAACCTATGGGTTAGCCATTTTTTCTTATTGAATTCTACCATGAAATATTTTCAAAAGGTGTGGTTTAAATATAAGTCTAAGCCTTCTCATTCATCATCTATAAAATACCAATAAAAAAACTAATAAAGCTAAATAAATCAACTTCAAAAGCACTCTATTATTCCTTAATCATCTCTATTTTAAAATCAATCACAAGTGAAGTCATATTATAAGTTTGAAGTAGTCATAAAACAATCTATGGCTGATATTTGTCAAATTATAAGATAAATCACTGCATGCATATTCATATAGTATATTTAACCATTTTGCACATAATTTTCCACACATAGAATAGAAATACATAAGTCCAAGGTCGTCCTTAAAATATTGGATATTAGTAAATTCCCATTGACAAATGGGTATTTGTTGAAGCATGACATCATGATTCCACTAACCCATTTTTAAAGGACTCATTCCAAGGGTAAAGAAGGGTGAAGAGATAAGGTTTTGATTAATGAATGAATATTGAAAACATGTATCCTAAATCTGAATACATCAAAAGATAGATGATAAATAACCCAAAATAGAGAATTTGGTTACATCTAGATATAATCATTATTACGTATTCAACATATACATCATAGTCAGATAATAACATTGATGGTAGTGTCCAAATTGATGGTAGTGTCTATGGCCACAAAAGTGTAATTTTAAAAATATGATGCTTGAGCCAAAATACTAATCCTACATAATTTATACCCTTTTCCAGTCCATATCTACCTGCGTGAATTAAACCAACTAAGTACCATTATTTCTTATTTATTGAAATATTTTTCAATAGATGTACTTTACTATTTTTAGCAAATCTTAGTTGTATAAATTTATAATATTATTTATCTATGGTTTTTTAATTAATTGGTCAACTATATATTATTTTATTACACTTGTTCTTGAACTATTGACATATTATTAACTTTATCACCCCCTTTTCAAATTCATGGTTAAAAATTTGGTGAACCTGATCTTTAATCTCAAAACTCTATTTTGACCTAGGGTTTCTTGATTTACTATTTTCTTGAATTATAATTTCAAAAAAAAAAAATTCAAAAATAAGAATTTCTTTTCTTAAAATCATGTTTAATATGGATACATCCATTAGTCACTTCATTATCCAGTACATAATGGTAGTAATTGCTTTTTATGCTTCATGCATCATTATCTCAATAAAAAACATAAGGGGTTAAAAAATTGATCACTTTAAAATATATACATCCTTGCATACTCACTATTATTATAATTTTTATAATGAGCTCCTTCCCATTACCACTAAACACAAAAAGGAGTGCATGAAACAAACATATTCTCCACCTTACACTCAAAACCACTCTAATGAGGTCATTTTTAGAGATTCACTTTTATATTTCATACATAATTATTCTCATTAGAAATATGTCATTTTGGATGCATTATGTATGACCATTTTAAAAATAAATGTGGAGCCACCATATGTGGTCTCTGTGATAAACTCAACTAAATGGGCTTAAAATAATATGTCTTTTTAAAAAGAGGATTTACCATCGCAATGTTTTATAAATTGTTATTTACCACGATATATATAGGTGTGTTTTTTTAATAAAATATTTAAATGAGTACCTGTGGATAATTATTATAAACTAAATATTTGTAACATCTCTTTTCTTTCCTTAACATTGGGGCTAAAGACCTAAAATCCTCAAGTATGAGCATTAACAGATTCAACAATATTTAATGATAGGTACTGAGCCAAATAACACTTCACATTACTGTGGGACCCTTTACATTGACTACTTTATGCCAAGTCATGAAAGATAAATTGAATATAACATAATTTTATGATGAGCTTGGATACATGAAATGTATACAGTCACATCTAATTTGCATGTATACCTAAAATTCATCTACTAGGGAATTATTTATACATGTCCAATGGATACTACTCACTTACAACATTATGAGATGTCCAAACAAATGAATATTACTACACCAAACTACTATAATTCAAATTTTATATATTTATATTTTCTTAAACATGGATATAAAGGACAAGGATTAGGCAAAAATGAACAAGGTGGATCCCAACCTTTTTCTCCTACTCATAATAAAATTAATAAAGCTTTGGTTCTTCATCAAAATCTATAATACACAAACAAACCACTTATATTAAACCATTTTTTTATGGGCCAAAATATAATGTATGTATATACCTACTTATAAAATATATCTACAATTGGTCAACTCTCATTTGATTGGTGAAAATGATTCACCAAAAATGTGGACATTGGATATGTTCTCAAATGATGAGTCATTGATAGAGTACTTAGTGGAATTGAGGATATCCCTTCCTTATATCATAATAATATGTATCATCATGCCACCTATGGTCATGCTTACTTTGGTAAGATTGATGATACCAATATCTAACACGATGCACTAAACACTATTCCTTCTACACCATATAATGCATAATGATCCACCTTGGTATGTGAATAAATAATACAATATAACTATATAAAAAATACTCATTGTAATGTTATAGGAGGATGAACAAAAATCAAAGTGATAGGTCCAACATGGTTAACTAGAATTATTTTCTTGGTCTTATTCAAATATGCATGGGATTAAACCATTAGTGAAAATGCACAATGTATTACTATATCTAGATGTAAATATAATTAAACAAAAATAATTTAAAAATTCATCTAAAGGTGTAATTATTTGTCAAATATGAAATTCAAAAAATCATAGACATAATTTTCATAAGATCTATTGCACATTTGATTGAGTTTCTAACATTATACTTGTCACCAAGCCTAATGGTGAAATTTGATGTTGTATTGATTTTCATTACATAAACAAATATTATAAAAAACATGAATTTAATTTACCTAAAATTGACATTATTTTTTATTCTACATCTTCTTATGAGACATTTTATTTTATGGATGGTCTTTTCAGAGATAACTAGATCAAAATTAGCCTAGAAGGCAAAAAAAAAAATATTTACCAACCTATGGGTAATGTTTTTATATACTATCATGCCTTTAAAATTTAAAAATGTAGAAGAAACACATCAAATGGAAATGAAATCCATTTTCCATGATTTTATCCACAAAATCATTGATGACTATGTTGATGATTTCCTTACAAAATCTAAACATTGGCAAGATCATACAACTTATTTATGACAAATAGTTGAATGCTTTCCAAAGTTCAATGCGAATTTAAATCCAAATAAATGTGTTTTCAAATCTTCCATAAACATATTGGGCTACATTATTTCCCAACATGCCATAAAGGTTTATCCAAAGAATTTAAAATATATATTTGAAATGACATCAGTAAGCAACCTAAAATAGGTACAATGTTTACATATCCAAATTTAAACAATCTAATGCTTCATTA
Organism: Torreya grandis; assembly: GCA_037957365.1. Taxonomy (NCBI): domain Eukaryota; kingdom Viridiplantae; phylum Streptophyta; class Pinopsida; order Cupressales; family Taxaceae; genus Torreya; species Torreya grandis. Next base: position 944,026 of record JARHVA010005060.1, read on the forward strand.
CTTAATTGGATGATAAAATAATTCCTTTCACATTATTAATAAAAATGGCATAAAATTCACATGGGATCATGTTTGTAAACAAATTTTTGACAACTTAAGGAATATTTATCAAATCCATTAGTACTTATGATTCTTATACTAGATCATCCATTACTCCATTATATCTTATCAAAACATGATATATTGGAGGATCTATTAACATAATAAAATTATTACCATCAATATCATGCAATTTATTACATAAGTCATAAATTTGTTGATTATGAATGAAATTATACCACTATGGAAAAACTTTGTCTAGCATTAATATTTGCTATAATTTTTTTTTGGAAATGTTTGCTTAACAATTAGATTCGTGTTATAATTAAATAATATCTCTTAAATTTTCTCATGAAAAAAACCCACCTAACATGAAAAATAGTTAAATGGGTGACAAAGTTCAAATAATTTTTCTCATGTTTATATCTCAAAAATTAGTAAAAGGTCAAGTTGTATATAATCAACTAGTGACAAATCTATTACTTCATCCATTCCTAATTATCAAGGCTTTCCTTGATGATTTTGAAACATATGATATATCCATTAACCAATGGATAATTTCTTTTGATGGATACTGATGTATGATGGGTGTTGGTAAGGTATCATATTTTGTACTCCTGAGGGTGAATACATGCCATTCTCTTATCAATTATTTTTTTATTGCACCAAAAATATAACATAATTTGAGGCCTTGATAATTATATTATCCATAACGCAAAAACATCAGATCAAGGATATCAAGGTTTTTTTATAACTCTCATTTTGTTGTCAAGAAAGTTACCAATAATTACCAAACTAAAGAAGAACTTCCGTATAAAAACATGGTATACGAATTAAAATAAACATTGAACATGTTTTCTTTTGACAATATTCCACATAGTGATAAAACATCACATGAATGCAATGGCCAGATTGACATCCTTAATGCCTTTCTATATCAATGACGATTTCATTAATTTTATAATACAAAATCTATGATAACCATACATTACATCAAATAAAAAAGGATTCCTTAGCATTTATTACTATCACACAATTCTAAAAATACAAAATGGTACAATGACATTTATGACATCATATATCATGCATACATACTAGATAATTTTACATGGAATAAAAAGTGTATACTAAAACAAGAGGTGTTTCATTTTTTATAAATGATTTATTAAAACTAAGATTCAATGGAAAATTAATTCAGTGATTAAAAAAATATGGATCACAAACCACAATCTTATAAATGCATGATAGTGAGAGCAAAGGACACTTCAATGGTTTTGTAATGTCCAAGAAATTATTAATCCAAGGTTATTATCGGCATACTATGAAACATGAATGTATTGATTATACCAAATTATGCTTACCATGTTAAAAATACAAAAAATAAAATAATGCTCCATCTCATGATTTATAACATATTGTCTCAGTATGGCCCTTATCCTTATGGGGTTTTGATCAGATTGGAATAACAAATCTTGTATCCATAGGTGGTTATAAAATTAATAATCACAACTAAAAAATATTTTATCAAATGGGTGGATTCTATTCCACTTGAATGTACCACCAAAGAGGACATATCCATATTTTCAATGACCAAAATTATCTTCCATTTTTTCATACCTTCAACAATTATTATCAGCAATGGGTCATCATTTAAAAATAAAAAGTAAGGTAATTTTGCATAAAATACAAAATCAAACATACATTTTATACACCTTGCTACCCATAGGGTAATGGTCAAGTGGAATCAAAAAATAAAACCATTATAAAAATGTTTGGAAAAATAATTGAATGATATAATATAGATTGGCACCCATAAATGGTGTATGATTTTTGGTCATACCACATTAATGTTAACACACCTAATTATGGTACACCTTACTCATTGGTTTATGGTACAAAGGTAATTATACCCATTGAACTCAATATACCATTTATGTGTGTTTATCTCAAGGATATTATAAAATATAATGACTATCATGAAAAATAATTGGAATAGTTAGAAAAATTGAGTTTAAAATGCATGTAGGATATTGAATATTTAAGGTTATATCAAGATCATGAAAAATGTGCATATAAAAAAAGGTTCAACCACACAAATTTATGGTTGGTGAACTGGTACTTAAAAAGAGACAAATTAACAAAAATGTATAAAAATACAAGAAAACCCATGGTGAATGTAGTGGTTAGGAATGTTAAAAATTAATTGGTCAAACCCCTTCACTATTATATCAAAATTAGGTAAATACATGTACCACATGGCTATAATTAAATTAAAAACTCTCAAGAATCCAAAGACCATTATGCACATTTGAAAATATTTTACCTAAACATTCAAAAAATGTAAAAAAAAAACATTCAAATAATCAAAAAAGACAAAAATAGTCAACATTCCTATATTTTATTAGATCCTTGGAATCTATAATATTTTATTTATGTTAGTAGACAACATTTAATTTCATTTATATATGTACATATATTTCATGCATCGTTTAGTGTGACATAAGCATACCCAGACAAAAGATTTATGCAACCTAGATGTTAGACTTCCCTCTACTCATGTATATTGTACGTTAGGGGTTTATTCTTATTTCATCATGATTGATATAAGTTACATATAATTTATGATCATTTATACATTATCATGTTTGATCTTGTATGCCAATGATTACATATTCTATATCCATGCTCATATCTTTCTTGATGTACTTGATATGCCATACTACATAACATTTTTACTAATACATATATGTTGGGATTAGTATAATATGATTATGTTGGTTTATTATTATTCCTCTAGTTTTCATTTCATTAATTTTATTACATTTATTTCTATTTTATTACTTGTGGAACATTCAAATATGTTCCTTACATGTTGGCCCTTATCCCATTATATTTTTATTGGACATTTAAATATGCCATTCCTTTTGATTGTGTTGCATTTGAACATTCCCCTTGTATGAGGTCTATTTGTACCATTTATTTTCATTACATTAAGTGTTCTTGTATGTGTTCTTTAATGTTCACTAAGCTTATACAATTACTCTCTATACATTTATATGATCTATTTAATACATCTTAGGACTCGACATGATCATACTATGAGCCTAATTGATATCTACTTTGACAAGTTATTTCTATATGATACATGATTCACACAAAAATTATACAGCTACCTTATCATTTGAGGTAGTATACCTTCCATATTCTATTTCCCGAATCTTAAATGGGGGGCATGTAAGTGGGGGCATGTCATAGAAGCACAACCTCCACATATTCATAGTTTCTAAATTTTAGTTGAGGCATGTCACAAAGACATGAACTCCATAATTACACATTGTCACATAATATACAAATTTTAGTGGGAAAATGTCATAAAAACATTACCTCCACACTTGTATAATTTCTAGTTCAATTCCATGATTTAGATATACACTTGAATCCGAATCCTATATATTTTACTAATTTTTCATAGATTTGAAACATTTTTTTTTCATATTTATTATTTTCATATAATCCAACTCAAACATATTATAACTTTTACATATTCCATGTCATTTCAAAAAAAAATCAATATTTTCCAATTATAATATTCATTAAGATGCACTGATTACACCAAGATGTAATTTTATCGAGACTTTTATGCTATAATAGTTGGTTAAATCTATAGGTTAGAGTGATTAAATCATTAAACCTTACCAAATTTATATATTATATCTATTAAATCATCTAGTCTCACTATATTTATAGGATGAGTTTATTAAATCACTCACCCTCATAATATTATTTATTCACACTTGAGTTGTGTGATTGAGATATAATGATCTCAATGGCCACATCACAATTCATATTAGCACTATATTTGGGGAATAATACCATCTAATATACCTCTTAAAATATATAAGTATTAGGTCTAAACCTTTTCCATCTCTAGTGCTTCATAAGGAATCATATTTAACAACTCAAAGTATTAATAGGAAACATGGTTGCATGATACAGAAGTGTACTCCTTTCTTTCTATCTTTATTTTCAATCAATTCAATTACTTTAAATTTAAAAGTATTTTCATTGATTTACATTATAATATGTTCTTGGCTATAGGTCATACACCAATAAAACACTCAAAGTGGAATAAATCAAAAGAAAGGTGTGTTTCACACAACCATATCTACATTTCTTTCCTTTAACCTAGTAATTTCATCCTTATGCATTACTAGTTTAAATAGAGGGAGCTAAATGTAGATACTAGAGATGAAAATTAATAACATCTTAGTCTCGTACATTTGGAAAAATAATCAAATCTATACCCTTATGTTCTAGACGTCCTTGTTGCTAAAAGACTCACATCCACCATCTCAATATGCTTAAATATTTATCTCTTAATCTGATACATATAATTATAATGACCTAGGATTCATTTACTACACATAAATTTTAAATCATGAAAAACACCTTTCACTATCATTTTAAGATCTATACCTATTTTTTAACCCTTTGGATACTACCATCCATAAAGGGACACTACCATCAATGGTAATGTCTAAATCCTTATCTCGTGTAGAGTTTTGAAAATTCATCCAAATTGAAAATGATTCCAAACCTCTAGGTCAACCTAATTATCTTATTGAACCCTACTATGAGATATTTTCAAAAGGTGAAGTATAAATATAAGTCTAAGCCTTGTCATTCATCATCTATAAGATATAATTCAAACACTACTAAATCTAAATCAATTGTTGGCATGATTTTCTATCAACTAAATATGTAGATATTGCAAAGTTGATTCTATTACCACAACAACATGATAATTATAAAAGGTGAAATAATAAAAGATTTTGATAGCTAGATGTTGCAGTATAAATAATTTCTTATAGAAACAAAGGACAAATCGATTAGAGAAAGGGCATGTCTCACATAGACATGACCATTGATTTGTTTTGTATTGAGTCTATATTTATATCACAACATTGTAATATAATAAAAAATGTAGAAGAGATAAGATATATAGAAGAAATATAAGAGGTTACATAGGAGAATAACTTGTATAACTATTTAAGGTAATATAGTGTAAAGAAATATATAAAATAATGTATTCATTAGTTGATATATGTATGCATGTAGATATTTAGAGTAGGAATTATTGTGTATTGTGATATAATTAAAAAAATAATATACAGGATATGTATATGTAGTTAATTACAAAATTATAAATAAATCAAATCAAATCAATTGACACAGTATGAAAGTATTTACTATGAAAAATCTCAAAGAGGTTAAAAACACAACAATGTGATATTCATATATTTAAGAAACTAAATCATTCTAATACACCGTTGTTATTAGATTTATTCACATAGTACTTTGTAAAATTTGTAGGTTTAATATGATAAATTAGTTTCATATTCAAATACTTTCACAATAGGGTTAAACCCCTATTTATAGTAAAATACCAAGGGAAGTGACTATTGTAAAAATAATGAGTCCTTCTATCCTAATAAACTCATTAAAGTAAGGTTTGGCAAGTCATTAAATAATTATAAATTTATTATTTATTTTTATGAGGTTTCTACCTCATGTTAATAAATAATAATTATTTAATAACTTTACCAAGGCTAAGGATCAATAAGCCCACTTAGGAGTAAATGCTCTAACACTCACTCTTAATGGTAAGTGGAGATAAATGTCATAGTCACCTTTAAAATAAGTTGTAATATGCACACAATTTAAGGATGTATAATCCTTCATCATGTTAAACATCAATTTTTGAAATAAAAGGAATCATAATCCATAAACTACTTGAAGGTAAGTTTAAGCTAGCATGATTATGCGACTACATCTCATAGTTTCTCATGAATAATCGCTAAGCATATTTGGAACATTTTATAATATAATGACCTCCATTCCAAAGTATGATTCTAATGTATTAGGGTACAAAATTAAAAATTCTACATGAAGTTTAATTAAATTACATAACTTCCACACAAAGTTTACAATGCTTTATAATGAGATGAAGTATTAAGAAAAATAAGTTACACAAGTCTATTAACAAGTGGCATTGTCATGTACACTCTTCCTCAATGATAACTCCAAGATGCCTAGTATTACATGAAATTTACAAACATGGTAGAACAATATGGTTTTGTGAAGATATCTTCCACTTGTTAATCTGTAGGGCATAACTAAAAATTAGTATCAACATTGAAGACTATTTATCAGATGAAATGCACGTGAACTTTAATATGATTAAATATTTGGTGTTGTAAACCTATAAAAAATTTAAACACATACAAAAATATATTATTGATAGCATATAATGCTTAACATCACAATAATTTATTAGTGCAAGTTTTTATTTTTCCCTATTTTTTAATTAGGGTAACTATATTTCTTGTGCATACATGGAGTTTTCCTACATTTGTGGGATAGACTAGCTTATGTGGAGATGTGTGTAATAGATGTGTCATAGGTGTCATAAGAATGTCATAAGTAACTCCCTTGATGGGAGTTACTTCTCTATTCTTAGCACCTTGTCACCACCTTTCATGGAGGAGTTATAGTTTATTATTGGGGTGCCTTGGCCACCTTTTTTGGAAGAGTTACTTACGTGCTCTCCTATATGTATTCTTCACTTTGCCCATCTCATGTTAATCAAATATTGGTTTTCTCCATTTTGTCTTGTGAAATTTAGCTTCTTGTATAATTTCAAATTGCTTTAGCATCTATGTGGTGTGCACTTGCTTCATCTCATGTGATCACATCTCTATTTCATTCACATTATCTAGATTCTAGCAACAACTCTCATATGGTATCAGAGCCACTCTAGTAATCGTGTGTCTGGTTATGCTATTCTGAAATTCTTACTTTGCTTTCTTAGTAGTTTTTTTTTAACTCCGTTGTTTTGGTAGATTTTTTTGAAAACTCATCCAAACCCATATATAAACTTGTTCAAAAATTACTTCTGATTTAGGACTGGCCAAGACATCTTGTCTAGATCTATTGTGGCTTTAGAAAAGGTAGAAGAATTTCTTTTCTTTTGGTCATTCTACAGGAAAAAGATAAGATCTCTACAATTTGGTTTGATTTTAGGATGTTGGAGGGGCACTGACTTTGTTACAAGTTATTGGGCACCATTGTTGTGTGCAGGGAGGAACAACACTCCACGTAGTCAATCCAGGCATAACACTTAGCAACAGCCACACCAAGCTTCTGCACAACCATGCCAACTTTTTGCAATGCCATGCCAAGCTTCTTCAACTCCACACACTCAGCTTACAGACCCACGCGATCTCCAATAGTAGTCAAATGTTGCACCTCAGGCAGTCCTTCAAGCTGACCTTTTTCTATTTGCAAGGCACCAAGTAGCTGTATGGCATCCAACACAGGTCTGTAGTTCATTTCTTTTATTTTTTTTGCAAGCAAAATCTAGACTGTGTTTTTTTTTTGGCACCCCTTCCTTGCTTGGCATCCCATGTGGGCCCTTGGACACTTGGCATCCATAAAATTGTCATTTTCTTTATTTTATTTTAGTTAAAAATTGACTTGTAAAAAAAATAATCAATTTGACTGAATATTAAGTTTTTTAGATAGTTTGATAAGTTGGGGGTTTATATTTAAAACTTGTATCTTCTCCTATCAAAGACGAAGGGTGAGGCCCAGGTTGGTAGGAGGCTAATTCCCCCTCACACAAACCTCCTTGGATTCCTTGTTTTGTGCTAAATCCAATTAGTGGTTGGAAGGCCACTTTCTCTCTTAAAACAGGCATTTTTTTAATGTTTTAGAGCTTTTTTTGCAAAAACACTAGTTTATGAGAAAATTGAACTTTTAATATCTTGCAAATGGTATCTTAGATTTGGGTACGATTTTTTTGTAAAAGTGTTTGTAATTCAATTCTCCACAGTGTAGGCTTGTTATTTGTCAAAAATGCACTAGTTTATAAAGTGCTTAAAATTTGGGTCTCTCAGGATGCATTTTTGGCTGAGTTTGATGTCTTGTTTGCTTATAGTCTTGCACTTATTGCTCTAAGACGCATTATCATATGATCTTGATGTATTTTGATCATGCACTCACATATTTGGGGGGCTCAATATTTTGGTCGGGTGTGATTTCTTTTCACAACTTGCAAATCTTTGCTTTCATTCTCCTTTCTACATAATTTCACAATTTGAAATCAACACAACTTCACCTAAATTTAGCTTAAAATGGATTATTTTCAACTTAAACCCCTAACACCCTTCAATTATCATGAATGGAAGGTTAAAATGTCAATCATTATTAGAAGCAAAGGGTTGTATAGGATCACCATGGGTACTGAAGTAGAACCCAACACTAATGTTGAAAAGGTCAAGTGGTACAACCGTAGTGATGAAGCCTATGGATTACTGAGCTTGTCTATGTCTCCAAATATTCTCTTCCATTTATAAACCTCCAAGACTCTCAAAGACATATGGGATACCTTAGAACTCTTATTTGGGAAGCTTGATGAGATGAAAGGACATGAGCTTGAAAACGAACTCATAAGTCTAAATCCTAACAACTTTGACACCCTATAGGACTTCTTCACTAAGTTAAGGCCCTTAGATTGCAATTGAAAGAATGTGGGATAGAGAAGAAAGATGATCAACTCATCCTTTCTATTCTCACAAAGTTAGGTCCAAGCTATTCAGTCTTTGTCTCCACCTTCCATGCCACAAAAGTGCCCTTGGTACTACATGGAAAATGCATTCTTTGGATTCATTCATTGTTGACTTGACTAGGGAGAAAGATAACCTAATTCAAATGGGCACAATGAAGTCTACTCAACCCCAACCTTTTATAGCTGGAAATGGTAAGGATAAGACTTCAACAAAGGAGAAGAAGAAAAAGAACAAGGATCAGGAGAAGAAGAAAGAAAACAACAATCCTACCAAAAACAACACTGAGTCTTCCTCCTCCAATGCTAAACCTAAGAAGGAGAAGGTTAAGTGTGCCTATTTTAAGAAGACAGGGCATGATGAACACAAATGCATAAAGAAATAAATAGATCACCTAACTCATCTTCTAAAGTAGCACAACATAGGTGTTCTTGAGTCCATCAAGCAGAATTCATCTACCCAAGATTCTACAAAGGAAAAAGGCAAGGGTAAGGAGAAAGAAAAGGGAAAGGCCCTTATAGCTATTTCAACTTCTACTACATCATGGGTCATTGATTTAACTGCTTCTCACCACATGGGCTCTTCACTAGTTCAATTTTCATCTTTAGAGCCTTGTAGCATGACTTTAATTAGTTTGGGTGGTGACACATTAGTTTTTGTTGCAGGGAGAGTGTTAGTTGAAATGGAAGGAGGAACATTCAATAATGTTATAAGTGTTCCTTCTCTTTCAAGCAATCTCCTATCAGTGTACCAAATCACTCACATTAGTCAAGACATGAGAGTTGAGTTTTCACCAAATTTAGTGGCTATCAGGGAGTTGCATAGTGATACTACAGTGGTAGTGGGTAGGGTAGATCACCAAGCAAGGTTATACACCTTCTCATATTTTGCATCAAATTCTTCTCCAACAGCATTGCTGACTCATTCAAATGGAGTTACAAAATTGTGGCATGAGTGGTTTGGCCACCTTACCTACTACTGCCTTGAGTAACTTTACAAAAATGACATGGTCATTGGCTTGCCTCGTGTCTAATTCTCAAAAGGACTTTGTGAGGGGTGTTCACTTGGGAAGCATCCTGAAGCAAAATTTGACAAAGGAAAAGCTTGGAGGGCTTCACAACCTTTGGAGTTAGTCCATAGTGATGTATCGGGACCCTTTCCCAAACCATCTTTCACAAGGGCCAAGTACATCCTCACTTTCATTAATGATTTCTCTAGGTACACTTGGATATATTTTCTCAAACAAAAGTCTGAAGTGTTTGAAAATTTTCTAGACTTCAAGGCTCTTGTTGAGAAATGGAGTGAGAAATCCATCAAGGTTATTCAAACTGATAATGGAGGGGAGTATGTCAGCAAAAGGTTTGAACAATTTTGCACCATAGAGTGGATTGATTTATAGCGCATAGTCACTTACATTCCTTCACAGAATGGGGTTGTTGAATGAAAAAATAGGTTCTTGAAAGAGATGGGTAGTTATATGATTCACTCCAAATCCTTAGCACCACATTACTAGGCCAAAGCCATCAATTGTGCTTGCTACATTCAAAATAGGGTTCCTCACAAAGCTTTGAAAGGGATAACACCCTTTGAAGCTTGGCATAAAAGGAAACATGATGTTGAGCACCCAGGTTTTTTAGATCCCTAGCCATGGCCTACATACCAAAGAAGAAATGCAAAGCTATGGAATGTTAGTCCAAGCCTTGCATTTTTTTAGGATATCTAGATGGTATTAAGGGGTATCACCTTCTAGATCCAGTCACTCATGAGTTGTTTATTGAGAGAAGTGTCCATTTTTAGGAGAGTCCTAGAGACTCAACACTTGACACTGCTTCTCCCTCATCAGATCTACTTCTTCATGATGATTCCTCATCAGATTCAAATCAGCCACAGTAGGTTCTCAAGCCAGAGACATCTTCTTCTTCTTCTTCTTCAAGTTTAGACAACGAGGACAGTGATGTAGTGTCATCCACCTCTAGTCAATCAGAGGATGAGGAGTTAGCACCTAACTCACCCACTTCCAGGCCACTTTGGGCTAAACAGACACTTGAGAGTGTTTGCACTTGGATAGGAGATCCCATAGATGATAGACGTACTAAGGGGAATTTTAGAGAGATCCACATGCCTTCTTTGATTTAGTTTTAGATCCACAGACTTTTCAAGAGGCATCAGGGGTACCTAAGTGGGATAGTGCTATGGAGGAAGAATATTCTTCCTTAATCAAAAATCATACTTGGGATTTGACTTCACTTCCTAAGGGAAGAAAGATGGTTCAATGTAGGTAGATATATCAGACCAAGTTTACAGCAGATGGGTCGATTGATAAGTATAAGGCACGATTGGTCACCAAGGGTTTCTCACAGGTGGTAGGCATTGACTACTCAGAGACCTTTACACTCATTACAAAGATGAATTCTATGTGACTCACCTTGGTTACTATTGAAACACATGGTTGGGATGTGCATCAGATGGATGTGAAGAGTGCCTCTCTTCATAAAGACTTAGAGGAGGAGATCTACATGGAGCAGCTGCCAGGATTTGTTCAAGATTCTTCCTTAGTATGTAGACTTAGTAAATATATCTATGGCCTCAAATACGCCCCTCAGGCTTGGTATGCCAAGATGGATTCCTTCCTTCTCATAGTGGGTCTCACTAGGTGCCATTCTGATCCCAATGTCTACTTCTTGTGGCAGGATGATTTGCTCCTAATTTTGGTTCTATATGTTGATGACCTTTTGATTACCAAGAGTTCTTCATCAGCTATTGCAGTGGTGAAGGCATCTCTTCAAGATATATTTTACATGATAGACTTGGGTTTGTTACACTACTTCCTTAGAATCAAGATGTCACAGTTAGATTCAGGAATTTCTCTTGCATAGCCTAAGTATGCTCTTAACTTATTGGCTCAGTTTCACATGGATAATTTCAAGGCATCTCCGACTCCCTTTTTATCAGGAGTCAAACTTGAGGCTGACTTTTCTTCACCATTGGTTGATGCCACTCAGTATCGACAACTTGTTGGTAGTCTCATCTACATGACTCACACCAGGCCTGCCATATCATATATAATGGGACTTGTCTCCAGATTCATGCAAGAACCTCATGAGCTGCATTGGAAAGCAACTAAGAGGATCTTGCATTACATATAAGGTTCACAGAGATACAAGATTCATTACATATTTGGCATAGAGGTTAACTTGGTTGGATATATAAATTCAAACTGGGTTGGTGATTCACAGACTCACAAGTCCACTTCTATTTACAATTTCTCTCTACGTTCTGGTCCTATCAGTTGGTCTAGTAAGAAGTAGAATGCTATTACTATGTCATCTACAGAGGTAGAGTACAGGGGAGATATTAATGTAGCTACTAAGGCTATTTGGATTTAGGGCATTCTTTCTAAGTTTGGCATTCCTATTAGGTAGCCCACCATCATTTATTATGACAACCAGAGTACCATTTAGATTTGCAAGAATCCAATTTAGCACCAGTGGACCAAACACATAGAGATTCACATGCATTTCATTCGGGAGCTTATTCATAGTTAGGTCATTGAATTGATATTTTTCCAGTCTTTAGAGTAGGTTGTAGACATCTTCACCAAACCTTTCTCTAAGAGCAAGTTCATTCATTTATGAGCTCTTCTTGGGGTGCGGTCCACATTTGCAGTAGCAACATCTTCAAGGGGGCCCACTAGCCTCTTCTTTCTTTTATGTCTCTCTTTTGGGGGGGGGGGAGTTTTTTCCTACGGGTTTTCTCTTTTTCTCTATCTTATGGGAGATTGCATTTGTACATGGGTACCTCATCAGGCCTAGTTGTCGAGACCCATTTTATATTTCCACACTGCCGACCTAAGCTGTACTTATGGGGGGTATTAGTGTAGGTTTTTATTTTTCCCTATTTTTTAATTAGGGAAATTGTATTTCTTGTGCATACATGAAGTTTTCCTACATTTGTGGGATAGGCTAGCTTATGTGGAGATGTGTGTCATAGGTGTCATAAGAATGTCATAAGTAACTCCCTTGATGGGAGTTACTTCTCTATTCTTAGCACCTTGTCACCACCTTTCATGGAGGAGTTATAGTCTATTCTTGGGGTGCCTTGGCCACCTTTTGTGGAGGAGTTACTTACGTGCTCTCCTATATGTATTCTTCACTTTGGCCATCTCATGTTAATTAGATTTTGGTTTTCTCCATTTTATCTTATGCAATTTAGCTTCTTGTATAATTTCAAATTGCTTTAGCATCTATGTGGTGTGCACTTGCTTCATCTCGTGTGATCATGTCTCCATTGCATTCACATTATCTGAATTTTGCCAACAACTCTGATATAATCATATACATAAAAATATGACATATGTTTTTCTATGGTAAAACACATTTAAAATAATCAAGTCATATTTTATGCAAACAAGTTCACTAATTTAATTACAAAGTTAGTGAAAAACTATAAATTATTGTATGCAATTTATTATTGGACATCTCCATTATTGACAAGATTAGTATCCCCAACTATCATGTGATGTGTATATAATAATTTATTAATAATATGATACTATGTTTAGACAAACATTAGATACCCTATTATCAATAACTCATTTTATCATTTGAGTTTTATCAAAAAATTTGAATGTTTAATATGATTCAACAAAATATTGAGGTATAACCTTTCATTCATCAAATATGGATAATTTTAGAATGAAATTCCATTATCCACTCAAACAGATATGAGGATGAAACAAATAAGTTCAGAGATGTATGAATATAATGCGTAGTAAATTAAATGATCAAGAGCTAGAAATATAAAATCCATTTACACTTTGCATTTCATAACATATCTTATTATCAAATGAAGTATATAAGTATGTTAACATAAAAAATTCAATGATAAAACAATCAAATAAGAGTACCTAAATAATTGAAACACAAAATATCCAAACTCACAGAGCATGATCTTCTTACCATACGCAATAACTAAACATGATACTCTTGTCAAATTAAGCATGATGTTATGCATGTAGTGTATTTCAATGCTAAGTGAATTGAAAATAATCATAATATATATATATATATATATATATATATATATATATATATATATATATATATATATATATATATATATATATATATATATATATATATATATATATATATATATCATCTATGACGAATATATATATATATATATATATATCATCTATGACAAATATATTTATTAAAATATAATTATAATATGTATTTTTAAGAATCAATGATAAATCATTTGACTAACAAATATAATGTAGATGAGACACTTTCAATATAGTTAGTATCTATAAATTAACAACAAAATAGTTTTATCAAAGAAAATGAATTGATATGAGCATACATGTATTTTTTATGTATAAAAATGCAAATATTAATTTATGATTCTATTTAGAATGTGCATAACAATATTCATGGATTCAACCCATAAGAACTAGAATCCTTGTTTAATATTTGAATTTTTCTACATAAAAAATAAATGGATGATCATAAATCAAATGAATTGATATGAGAATACATGTATTTTTCAAGGAAAAAAATGTAAATATTAAGTAGACATTCTATTCATAATATGCGCAATAGTATTCATAGATTCAACCCATACGAACTAAGAGTAATGTTTGTAGAATGCAACATTATTCAAGCCATCTTAATAATGATACAATTTTCTTTTCAACAATACCATTTTTATGAGAGGAATAAGGATTTATTATTTCCATTTGAATACCATAATTAATTTTAAAATAATCAAACTCTTTACTAACATATTCACCACCATTATTAGTTCTTAATATCTTAATAAAAAATCGCATGTATTTTCACCACTAGTTTTAAATTATTTGAATTTACACAATACATTAAATTTATTGTTAATGAAATATGACCGAATAATTATATTTTAATCATAACTAAAAGTAACATAATACAAAAAACTATTAAGAGATATAGTTTCAAGAGATCGTTTAACACTATTGTGAATCAAATCTAAATGATGTGAGTAATTTGCATCATGATTCTTGAAAAAGGGGTATGTATTTTTTTACCATATAAGCAACCCTCACAAGTTTCATGATTAGAAGGTATAAAATGAAGTACATCAACAAGATTCTAAGCAGACATATCATGCAAACTTATAAAATTAACATGACCTGATTTTTGATGCCATAATTGAGAGTCATTCTCATTATGAGATGAAATAAAACATGTAAAAGGAGAGAAAATGTATAAACCATTCCTTTGAAACACTTCAACAATCAAAGACCCAAATTGGTTTATAATGGACCAACTATCTTTAATTAATTTTATAGTAATTTATGAATAGTATAACAAGTTTATTTAAGCTTTTGTACATAGAAAACATCATTAATAACAACATTCGAAAATATTATTTTTCCTTGTTTAGTTGCTTCTAAAAAAGATTTATCTCCTATGTAAAATATTTTAGAGATATTTATAGAATCACATAGAATATTAGATAAACAAGTCATATGGTGTGATGCATTGTTATCTAAAATCCACTAATTTTTATTTGAAGCAAATCAAATATCATATAAAGTAATAACATTTTGATATTGATTGTTATTTTAATTAGGTTTTTTATTATTTTGCTTATTTTGATTAGATATATTCACTTTGTTATTTTTATAAGATTGATTGTTAATTATATCCTTACTTTTTTAATAGATTTCCATTCTATGACTAAATTTACCACACAGATTATAATTTCCATTAAACTTAGTTTTATGATTCTGATTTCTAGATCTTTATTTCCATTTTTGCCAACAAGAGAATTAGGGTTAGATTTATAGTTTCTATTATTCTAAAAAATATGGTTAAGAGTGAGAAGTAACCTAGTGACATTCTCCTTCGATTCAAAATTGGTCATAACTTACTCTTATTGAATCCAGAGAGCATAAAAGGTGGTAGTCAGGGATATCTTACTCAATTTGATATTTAGAATTCAAAATTGAAATGAAATTTCTAAAGATTTTGTGAATATTTAATTGAATGATAAAATAAAGTAATTAATACTAAATCAAATTACAATTGTATCCATCTAACAAATTTTTAATTTCCTACATTTTAGTAAGAAAATTAACAACTTTTTCACCACCTTTCATTGGTATAGTTAGTAATTTAAGGATTAATTTGATTATTTTTGAGAGACAAGTGCTGTTATGGTGTAGTTAGTAAATTTAAGGATTATTTTGATTATATTTTAGAGATGAGTGCCCTCATGAATGGACTCAAAGAGTTTCCAATCATTGATATGAGACTCATGATTATTAATGTGGAGAATTAATTCATTCTTAACACTCCACAATATAATGGATATAGCTCTTGTGATTTCTATTGAAATACATTGGTAAATTCAAGGGTCACACACCATCCAAAAAAGATTTTTTCATTTCCAAATACAATATTTCAAAACTTTTGAGTCATAAATTAATATTTAACATGAATTTACTATATATTATAGTTATTTCCATTAAGCATTTTTTTTTAATTTATTTAAAGCAAAATAAGGTAGAGCCATAGCTTCCCTTTAAAAATGATAGTAAATAAATAGAAAAATGAGTCCTTTTTGGTCTGGATTTTAAATTTATTTGAATGAAAAAATAGATATCAAGTGCAAATACATAATAATTGTTTAATTCAATACTAAATAAAATTAAAAAAAATTAAAAGATTATGATAAAAGTAGGTGTGACAAATACACTAATATAAGCACAACTATATTTTTTTCAAAAATAATGAGTTCTTGAACTTATTTTCTAAAATAAAGTTAATCACACATGTAACTATACTTAATTACATAATTTATATGCCAAATAATCTAAAAAATTTAAATATGCTTGTACTAAACAAAGTGTTAAAATAATCATACTCAGAATAATCACTTAGACATTATTGTTAAAAAGGTTGTAACAACAATAACAAGAGGTTTCAAAACACAAATGGACCACATATGTGTGTTTTAAAGGTTCCAAAATATATAGATTGATTGGTTACATTATCATACTTTTCAAAACATTTAATAGGTCAAAAGTTGAACAAAGGTTGATAAATCAACCAGAGTTTTAAATGCATGAAAAAATTTGCATGAAAACCCAAAAATGGAATTCAAATTTAGTTAAATTTAAATAAAATTATTTTACCAAGTCAAAAAGATTAATTTTAGGAGGTTTTGAACATAGAACCTCCCTAGTGACAAACTTTTAGAAAAAAATTAACTACAAACTCATCTAAGAGCTTTCTTGAATGTTTATATGAACTAAAAAATATTTAAACCCTTTTTATTTGATTTTTGTTTTAAAATAAAAAATAAAAAACAATATATAAAAAAATTTAATTTTGGATTTTAACTTTTTGGTAAGTCTTTATTTTGAAAGGTGGGACCTGGGGTTTTGAAAAAAATAATTTAGTAAATAATTTATTTTTTAAATACTTTTTAGAAACTATATGAATATAAAACATACCTGTAGCATGATCTTATAATTTAATGACTCCCAAGTGAAATAGAGAAGCTTAGACTAGGTGGAATAATCCACAAAAAACCACCAAAATTTGTAAACCTTCTATTTTTTTCAAGATAAATCAAATTAGATCATCAAAATTTTATTTTTGATAAATAATTAATTATTTTGAATTGATAGGTTGAACTATGACACCCCTATAGAAGTCCTGAGTTACGTAGTAAATTGTATAGACCCATAGAAGCCTTGAAAATTGGAGGATCCTCATCAATTGACCTCTTAATGTCAAAGAAATAATTAAAATTTAATCTTGATGATTAAAAAATATTTTATCACTTAGCCAGGTCATACAATAGTGCCTCAAACAACATAAAAAAATTACCATAATCTTTAAAACACATAAGAAATGTAGGGAACATACTTTTCCTCTTTAATGGATTGAAACAATCAATCATAAACATAAAAGTAGAGAGCTCGAGGCTCTATAAATATTTTTGAACAAAAAATTCAAGTAGAAGGCCATACTACAATATTAATGGTGTCCCTAAAAAAATTGAGATTGAAATCTGACCTCTTTTTATTGTTTGTTTGTCCAATAGAGGTTTTAAATGATAAATTACAAGTTTGCAATCCTTAACCAACCATTAAAATAATTATTCTTAGATTTTCAACTGACATAATACATAGAAGGCCATACCATAGGCTCTATAACATAGTGTGAGGTTTAAAATGAATAATAACAAATTGTATTTGATCTTTCCTAGTGATTTGGATCCTTCTTGCCAATCAACTACCACATCCTAAGCTCTAATTCCATAATAGAATTGAAAAACTAACATAAAATATCTAAATATCTAATTAATTAGAAAAGAATAAGTAAATGAACTCAAATGAATTGACATAGTAAGTATTCACCATGGTAAAATCTCAAAGAGGTAAAAGACCCACTAATGTGATATTCATATATTGTGAGAAACCAAATCACCCCAATACACATTTCTTCTTCTTCTCACTTATTCACACTATAATTCACAAAACTCATATGTTGAATATGACATTAATTTCATATTCAAATGACTTCATAATAGGAGTAAAACCCTATTTATAGTGAAATACTAAAGGAGGTAATTGTTGTAAAAATAACAGGTCCATCCTTCTTAATAAAGTCATTTAATTAAAATTTGGTAACTCATTAAATACTTATAAATTTATTATTTATTTTCATGAGGTTTCCATCTCATGTTAATAAATAATATATTATTGTTATTTAATAACTTTACCAAGGCTAAGGGTCAATAAGCACACTTACGATTAAATTGTCCATCATATTATGTACTATGTGATTTAAAGTGAATATATGTATTACCTTTTTAGTGAATGTTAAGAATTATAACCAATAATAACACTTTTATCACATTAGTATTTCTAAAGTTACACTTTATCACCATAATCTTTATGTAGCCAACAACTTAAGAATTTATGTCCACATTTGGTGACACATCATGAACTATAATTGACTAATATCTATGGGATGTATCCTTTGTAAGTTTAGAGCCTTGTGTTAATAAAAATAGAAGATTATTTGGAAGAAACACTATTTTTTTCCATGCAGAATTATAAATGGTAGGTGGAACATTATTGGAAATAAAGACATCACTATTTATGCCATAGGAAGAAGAATTATGGGTTACATTTGTATAATTTGTGTGGCCTTGGATACCAAGACAAAAATATCATATTTAAGGTTAAAAAATTCACATTAAAATACCTATTGTGTGGACTAGGGAAAATATCAAGGCTCTCCAATGACTTGGTACACACATAAATCAGGTATTAATTATTATTTTGAGACTACTCTTGATTCATTCATCATAGTTTGGGCTATACAAGGTTTTAAAAATGTAACATAAAGAAATATAATTTTTATGAAGGGGAAAGGAAATGTTTCTTAAACTATCTCTCCTCATCCACAAGTTGTTTGTGGAGCAATGTCTAGTAAAATAAGGTATACAGTTCCCTTAAAGGACATGTACCTATGAATGATGTACAAAACTAAAGGGGATCTTCAAAAGATGTTACCAAAAAAAATATTTGGTCTAAATAGTTGAGGGAGGTTAAATAATATGTAGGTGGATAAGAAAGTAATTATTAATTAAAATTAAGTAAATTAAGGAGAATAAGATTGTAGTAAGATGGCAAATTTAAGATAGTTATGAGAAAATGGTGGATGAAGAGATGAAAAATCAGATTGAGTATAAGATAATTAATTAATAAATTAATAAAGAGATAAAGAATAATTAAAGGGAAGAAATATTGTTAAGAATAAATATTATGGTGGATAAAATTTATCTATCCTCTATCAACGAAAACCCCAATATTGAAAATATTAATACTATCCATCCACCATAAATAGAAGAGTTAGTATTCACATTATGATAAGGTGCAGATGTAGATAATTATAATAGAAAAATTGTTAAATACTAAACTAAAAAAGTCATGAACACATGAAATAAGGATCAATATATTTAACCACATAGTTGGGAACACCCAAACTATTTAAAACCTTGGGTGCAGAAGACCATCTAGTCAAAACTAGTTTGCACTAAAGTAGATAAGGCCTAAAGAGTAGTGAAAGAAGAAGTGGGGATATTATTATTAAGATATGAGATGTTAATTATATAGTAAAACCAAGTCAATATTTCTTATCAATAAAAAGAAGTCTAATATTAAGTATTCAGAAGGAAAGTCTTGTAGATAATATAGAATATCAAATAGATATGGAAAGAGATGTGAAATTTCATTAAAAATGTGATTCTAAGATAATTTTTAGTAGTCATACTATAGAAATACAACATATAAATAATGAATAAGATAATTTTACAAAAGGTATAATAGTTAATGAAAACATTGGCGAAGAATTATAGTTAAAGATAAAAGATGTAGAAGAACAAATTTGAAGTGATGCAATACCCCCACAATCTAACCATAAGATGCCTTGAGAGTAAATGAACCCTTTAGAATAATATCCATCCCACATCCTACTTCACAATATATGTGTACATTCATCCCTTAGATAAAATTATATATTTATTAGATAATAAGTAGTGAACGAATACCAAAGTCACAAAGAAGAGATTGAGAAAAGAAGGGAGTTTGTAAGGAATCAAGTGAAAGTGTTAGGAAGAATATACTTCCAAACAAGATTCCAAAAAGATAAAGGTCACAATCAAAATTTGGTTAAATAATAGAAAGATAAATAAAAACATAATTTTTATAGTATTTTAGGAGTAAGTGCATTGGGAATCATGTAAGAAATGGTAGAAATCTTGATAAATAAATATTAACCAACCCCAAAACACTAAAATGACACAAAAATAAATTATGTTACCATTTTTTGTTAAAGATAAAAAGGATGTAAAATAAAATTTGTTCATATTTGACTCATAGTGGAGGAGTCCCAATATTAATAACAAAAGGGTGATGTTATTTTATTGTCTTTGAAAATTAAGTAATGCCACCCTTAAATGCTACAAGAATACTTACTCTAGACATGACACTACATGGGCTAATTTCCAAAAATATTTTAAAAGTGATTTTCACTATTCATAGATATGGACAAAAACCATCAACAAGATGCGAGAGATGATTCAAAAGGAGACATAAACTAACAAAGATTATGATCAATGGTTTAAATACATGGTGCATAGATCAGAAGATACTTTAAATGATAAACAATGAATTAAATGGTTTATATGTATATTAATTCCATGCCTTAGAACCAATATGGATGGGAAAAAATTTAACACATT
>JARHVA010005060.1:970000-1020000 GCA_037957365.1 Torreya grandis
CATAAATCACCATAGATTCATAATAAATTATGCATCTATAAGTGCACCTATAGAATAATTATTGAAGAGGCAACATAACCAGTCACTAGATTGGTAACATTAAATAATAAGATTATGGATGCCATAATTTTAGTGTTTAGAGACTATAAAATACCATTCCATGTACATGTTAACACCTTTATATTTTTAACATGTGTAGTGATAGCACAACCCCATGCAAACATAGATCATCCAATTTGATTTGCTAACAAAAAATTGTCAAGAGTTAAAATAAATTACTCCAGCATAAAAAGAGATGAAGTTACTATGGTTTATATGGTGCATAAATTTAGGCATTAATTATTGGAATATTATTTCATATTGTTTATATAACATTTTTGACTTAAGTACGTAATAAATAGATTGATAATACAAGGAGTAATCTTGCCCTGGCTTATGTTATTTTAAGAAGTAGACTTTAAAATTATGTTGAAAGATAGGAAAGTGAAAAATGGACATGAATACTTATCAAGGATAACTATAAGGGAAGACATGGGACCAATTGAGGATGATTTTCCTAGATCTCACCTCTTTTATGTGGAAGCAATTCCTAAAGAGATGGAAATTATTACACAATTTTTGGCCAACATAGAGTTTCTGGAAGAGTAAAATATATTGCAAAAAAAAGTTTGATGATTCAAACATTTCTTCTTACACTGATTTAAGGAATGCTATATAATAAATGAAGAAACATGATGTTGTGTAGAGATGTGTTACCACATGAGTGGAGTACTATCTTAAGGGAAGTCCATGATGGAGATTTAGGAGGGCATAAATTTGGATAAGTGACAAGAAATATAATATTATTAGCAGGCTTATGGTGGCCTCTAATTTTTATGTATACACATTAATACATAATAAATTATGACATATGTTAGAAAGTAGGTAAACAAAGTGTTAGAGATGAGATTCCTCTACATCTAGTTCTGTCACTAACTCCATTTTACAAATGAAAAATTGATTTTATAGGTCCCATCAAACCTATGATAAGGAAGAACAATGCCAGGTTTATTATTACTAGTATTGAATACCTAAGAATATGGGTATAAACCATACCAACAAAAACCTTTACTATCAAGATTGTCATGATTTTCATTTATGAAAACAAAATTACAAATTTTAGATGCACATATAAAGCATAAAGAGTGATTAGGGTAAGTATTATATTAGTCACATAATTCTAAAATTGCTTAAACACTTCCTAATCTAACCTCATAAAATAAAACCTTTCCATCGTCAACCAAATGGAATTGTTGAGGTATTCAATAAGGTATTAGAGAAGGTACTAACAAAAATATGCAATACAAAGATTGAAGACTAGGATACCAAGATACCACTAATATTATGGTCTTATTATGCTAATTAAAAATGATTGACTAAGTAATGCCCCTTCCAATAATTATATACATTAGAAGCGGCAATGCCAATGGAGTATATGTTTCCAAGTTTGATACTTACAATAACATTTAAAATGAATGAAAAAAATTCCATTCAAGAAAGACTAATAGAACTCAAAAAATTAAATGAGAATATATTCTTAGCAGTGTATAACCAAATTTAATAAAAAAAGGGAAAAAAAATCCTAACATGATAGACATATAAAAGGGAAAGAATTTCATATTGGGGATAAGGTCTTTCTGTATGATAGCAAATATAAAAATCCAAGAAAGCTAAAAATAAGATGGCTTCAACCCTACATAGTGGAGAATATTTTAGACTTAGGAGTGATCAATCTAAGAACATTATCATGCACATTGATACAAAGGTTTATTAATGGATCCTAATTAAAACCCTATACCACATGTAACTATGGTGAAGGGTGGTGAACACAAATATGAGAAAACTAAAAAAGGGACATTGTCCTTCCAACTAAGTAAATTTTGGTATAAGGTACTATGGTTTCCTATATCAGATGATTATCTTTCTAGTTGTATATCATGCCAGCTCCCCATTAGGTTGGCACTATCTTCATAGATGAGAAATTTGAATAGGGCTATTATTGTATGATGAAAAACTATCCCAATCCCTAATTATCTTATGCCACCAAAATAACCTAGCGAAAAAAAGAAGAAGTATATGATGTAGGAAAGAAGTGATGATGAAAATGAAAACATTGGAAAAAATAAACTAAATTTTGAAAAATAAATATATAAAATAAAATTAAAGAGAAAACAAGTCATAACCTTAAAATGCATACAAAGTATAAAAAATGCAATAAAGAATTTATGGATCATGCACATAAGTAAAATATGAGTGTGCAGTAAGAAACTTCATATGATGGTACAAATGTGAATAAACATATAAACAAAATTGTTTGGAATTATTTCCATTGATTTATAAAATGGAAGTAAGGAAAATATGGGACTGTGGAAAAAACTATGACACAATGGTAAGATAAATTGACATTCTACAAATAAAATAATTCCAAATTTGTAACACCAACATAAAGTTGGAAATATGGAAAATAAATGTATACATAATAAATGGAAAAATAACATTCACATATATAACTACGTATAAAATAATAGTAGTGAGTTTGGTTTATAGAAAATAAAAAACATCAAGTGAATTAGTTTACTATAAACTAACACATTAAAATGAGTGGATGGTAGGAACTACATAGTTTAAAAAGATGTTCAAATAATGTTTTCACAGATATAAGAACGAAATAAATGAACAAAAATATATTTGATTATGTGACAAAGAAATTGAAATGAAGGATTGGAAATAGACAACAAATGATATTAAGTTCATTAAAATGGATCAAATTTCTTAACAAATCAATCAAGTGACATAAAAATCAAGGATTTTATTATAATAGAAAAATTACAAAAATAATTTGATCACTGATACTCTATAAAAATTTTGAATGAAGTTTTCATACTCTATTGGAATATACTTATCATCTACTTAGATGAATAAAATATGGATATTCATCATGATTTCATTATCAAAAAAATTAAACAATCTAAATGCAAGAAGCATTTGATCAAATCAAAAAATATTGATCCATTGGGAACATTTTATAAAGTCCCCTCCCTCATAACACTTTTAGAAGATACTTAGAGATACATCAAGACAAAATTATTTAAGATTAATCATATATGTTTGGCAGTAGAGAAAATAAAGATGATGCAATTAAACCCAAAACCATATTAGTTTGAATTTAATAAGGAGTATAAATTAATCCCAAGATGAAATTGGATGGATGGAGTAAGTTACCATAGTTTGTCCTAATGACAAGCATGACAAAGGTGATATTGAATATATCCCATGAAGATATTCTATATCTAGAATAACCATACTGGATCACACTAGATGTGATTCACACAATTACATGACTTCTACATGAAGGACATTCCACCCATAAATATGATAGAAAGAAAAATATGAGTACCATCTCTATAGCCATGCTTATATGGAATTTTTTTAATAATCAAGCTTTGTTAATTCAAAAAATGAAGGATATGAAGGTTATATTTGTGAAAAAATCCATTACTTGGAACGTGTACTACACAAACAGACACAACTCATCTTTGAATAAAAGTGTACATATAACATATGATAGGGTCTCCATTGATATTAAATATGAATTGGCTATCAAACTAAATGAACAAAACTTGGAGAACCTCTAAAAAATCAAGATAGGTAAAATAGTCCTTGAATTCTATAATAGTTAACTTTTAGTACTTACTTTATACCAAGACACAAGGGGTCGGTAGAATGGTGTTAATATTCCCTTCCAGGACCCAAAATAACAACTACATTAAAAGGTATCCATATGGTACAACATGTATAAACATTTTTTTAATGGGATAAAATTATTAGGAGTATGGTAAAAAGAATATTCTAGATTTCAAGGGAAATTATTCAAAAATACTACATATAATTTTAATTATTATAGATGTAAACAAATATTTATATTGATCTCTATGCTAAAGAAGTTTTACCTCTTCCACTTTTACCTTATGAATCTAGGGATGAATAAATTGAGGTAGTTATTCAAGCTAGGAATCTAACACCAAATCCTAGGCAAAACAATTATTCAGTGAATAGGGATGGGATCTTAGTAGGAGGAAGAAAAGGATATCCCTGAAGATGAAACACCACTACCATAGGGAGAGATAAAAACATATCAACCTCATCCATGTACACACAAATATTCAAGGTTAAAAATATAGGTCATAAACTTTGAAACACTCAATGAATAAGAAGAAGAAGAGGACACAACTACATTTTTAGTTAATGATTTTCCACTAGGGAGGAGTTTGGAGAAGACATGGTAGAAAAAGGTACTCCCACTTACTCTATATAGAAAAGGAAATTATCACCTAGAGAATGGTTATACGTAAAAATAAAAAGTAAATTTTAGAAAACAAAGGAATAATAAGGGTCACCTACATAAATTCTAGCATCTGTCCAAAATTTTATACAAAAGAGTAGAAGGAAAAGAGGGAGAAGTTCCTCACCATAGTAAGAACTTAACTGTAAAAGGAAGAATAATTTAGTAAAACCAAAGAATTGATGCAAAGTCCTAGTAACATATTCAAAAACTAAGTCATTTAAACAAGGGTATGTAGAAGAGAGATAGGTAGAGGAAGAAATAAAGGGTACTATAGAGGTGTCAGATATGATTATTTTACTATACATTTTCCAAAACAATGGTGGGATATATTTTAGGAAAAAATAGGGTGATCATATAAATTTTGGATTATGTTGAACTTAGTACATATGAGATGGATGATGTAATATGAAGCCTTTATGAGTATCTATAAGATATACTTATACATACAAAGGAAAGATTAAAAGAGTCCAAGATGGTAGTTGAGAAATATAAATAGGAATCACTAAGAAAAACACCACACAATCATATATGTCTCTTAAAAATGAATAGACACTAAAAAATTTACAATGGACATAGTAAAAAACTAAGCAAAAGACAGATCTTGTTTCTAAGGATCTATAAAATAAAAATTAGTTATAAAAAACCAAAGAGATAAAATAATATATCATCTAACAATTACAAATAATTAGAATAATAACTTGAGGAAGAAACCAAGAAACCCAATGGATTATGGAGTTAGGCACTAAACATGATAGATAACAAATGGAAAAAGAAATGATAAAGAAAGAATAAGTGGAAAGGAAACTAATAGAAAAATAAGGGAAATAAAACTAAAATTATAAGCATAAAAGATTGAATAAAAATTAGGAAGAAAATAAAATAAAGGCACATGAAGAGAGGATAGTAAAGGAGGAAAAACATAAAACAAACTTAAAGAAGAAGAGGATAATATAAAGAAATATTAAGATAAAAAGGATAGAAGAGGACCATAAAAATAAGAGAGTAAAGAAGGGGAGATAAATATAAGAAAAATAAACAAAATTGGAACACAAAATATAAACAATTGATAGAAACCAATTATAATGAGGAGGATACATAGAAATAAGAAATGGAAAATAATAAGGAAATGAAAAATAAAATTACTCCACAAGATAAAGGGAAGGAAAATGAGGTTAGTGTAAGTCCACATGATAGTACCTAGGTTTCCACACCAAATACCCTAAGCATAATGGAGGTAGGCCAGATAATTACAAAAACCCCCTAGATCCATTAATAGGGATCAAGGTATAGCTTATAAAGCATAAAAAATAGACTTACACAATCTTAGTTCCTTCAAGTTTCCTCTAGCCTCTAAAAGAGGGAAAATTATTATATCTATAAGAAAATATCCCCTTGATTAATGAAGTGATGGTGGGATAGACTTTTATCTAGAGTGCTAGAGTGGATTATCTTCCATGACCATTGCATGACCAAAATTTTGATCCAAACACAACTCTTCTTATATAAAAATAACTGGTGGACATAATGGATAAAATAATCATAAAACTTCGGGCTAGAGAAGAGTATAAGAAGGAACTATTAGGGCTACTTATAGGAGAAAATTAGGTCAATAGAATATAGTACCAAGACAAAATAGGAAAGATGAAAAAACTAGAAGATGTAGACACATACTTTGATTAGTCACTTAATTGGCCTCTATGGAAAAGGTAGAGTAAAATAGAGTTAGAGGAAATGGAAAAATAGTTGAGTGTAGCCTATACTAGCTTCAGAACTCAATGCATACCTTGTATAATAGAATAACCAAATATGGTATCCTTATTTGACAAGTATAAATAAAAATAGATAAAACATGTATCCATATATAGTAAATGGAGGTATATGGGGAGTACTTAAGTAACCAACTTTAGAAAATGGAGGTTCAAATCAAGATTCATACATATTATCTGGACTTATTAGAAAAATCTCTAGTTATGAAAGACATAGTCATGAGAGTAGAAAAAACATGGCCATAGAGAAAAATATTGTAGAAGAAAAGAAGGTAATTATTGATTTTGATAATTTTTATTATAATGTAAGTAATAATTATTAAAATTATTTTACCAAATAAGGGTATCTAAACTCATAATATCAAGCATTTTATTCAAGTAGTTCTATAAATTTTGTTAGACTTAGACAAATTGAGTATATTTGGTACCTATTAGTAATTGTAATTGTCTTGAGGATGAGACAAATGTATAAAATATAATAAAATATTGGAAGGATTTTCTATTAGTAAAATGACAAAACCAAACATACCACAAATTTGATTTCATTACGATTGTTATTTCTTGCACAACACACTCCATTTTTAGCTTGAAAATAGGGACCCTCTTTTTTCTTTAGAGTCTGGGAATATACGATTTCAAAAGTTCATTATGTTTTCTTGTTTAAATTATCCTTCTGAGATGCCTATTCTGCTAGATGTGAAGATGTGAAATATGGATGTGATTCACAATTTTAGTCAAAGTTGCAAAACTAAGTTTGTATTATAGACATTTAGCATGGAAGTTTGCATTTTGGATTTCTTTAATTTTCATATATGAATTTTCATAGATCTACAAGTGTTGGTATATTTGTCTAATTGTGTTTTGAAACAAATTTTATATCTTCCTAATAGACTATTTCACCTTACGTTTATGCAAATTATCTGACTAATCTAGAGTTTTCTACATCTTTTTTGGAACATTATTCATCCATTTTTGATTTAATTTCAATTTTAATTACTAAATGTTTATAAGGGTTTACTTTCAAATTAGTCACTTCTCATAAAAATAGACAAAATTGGATTTAGATCAAGCAAATGATTAATTCATTTCATGGTTTTTATTCTATATTTAGTCATATTTTGGATTTTTTCCTTAGCCATTTTTTTCAAATATTTATCCATTTGTTTTCTAATGTTTAACTATTTATTTTCAAATGATTAGCCATTAGTTTTTTTTAAACAAAAATTATTAATTATGCATTTCATATTGTGCTCACAGGTACACAAATAAGTTGGCCTTCATCCTTTCTAGTACAAGAGTAGTCAGAATTTTTACATGATGGAGAGTCTATAAAAGGCCTGAAGACTTTGCAAGAATTGTTCGAGTCTTTTACTCTTTGGGGAAAAAGTTAAGAATGAGTTGAAACTTTTGTGTGAGGTATCAACAAAAAAAATTGAAAATAAGATAAATTTTTTAAACACTTCAAAATAATTATTCAAGTATTTAGGTCACTGGGAAAATTATTTATGACTAGTTGAAACTTTTGTGGGGACAAAACCTATGAAGGCTTGGACCTTCAGAACAAAATTTATCAATAAATATTCTAAGAAAAAGTCACAAAGTCAAAATTGGTGAACACTAATTTTTAATGAAATTCACAAAGGAAGATAACTTGAAACACTTCATGATAATTTTATAAGTTTTTTGATCTTAAAAAAAAAATGTTATGAAGACTAGTCATAACTTTTAGTGTGAGAAAAAATTTCAAAGGTCAATGAACCAAACATAGATAACAATAACAAAAGTTATGAAGGCTTATGTATTCAAAATGAATGAGTCATAAATTTTGAATGAAAAATCCAAGACAAAACTTTCAAATGCTTAAAGTAAAAGTCATGTAGAGGCACACAAGTGCATAAGTGTAGAAAACCTAAAGCATTGAAGGTCTAGGGCATTAAGATATTGAGATAAATTTAATACTTTCATGGTCCTAAGGCCCTAAGAATATTCCATATGACAAATTCTCAAGATCATATAACCTCATTGGGATGGAGCCATTGAACTTCGGGAGCTTAGACCATCACAATTCATAATTAGCTAAGTAAACCTCTATTTCTCATATTGATGTCAACTCAAGAAGATCTATTTTTAGATCTTGTTCAAATTAAAAAAATCCACATGGCCATGGATATGATGAAATAAAATGGTATAACTAGAACTCATGAAAGATGATAATTTGGCAAGTGGTAAAATCAAATCCTATCGCATAAGAAGTGCCACATTGACCAAAGATAGAGTGGTTATCTTCCCAACCCTAGCAAAGATATTATAGCCTAGGAGAGCCTAACTAAGTGGAAAGATACCACATGTCTCAAATGTTAAACATGTTAATTTCCTAGAGATGACATAGATTCCAGAGGTTGGGAGATCCCAATGTATCATATAGTGCCATGTGGAAGATCCATACACATTTATAGGTGGGGCCCTCAAGGCTCTGAGATGATCATAATGAAACATAGGTGGAGTTTTAGAGGCTAAATAAAGGACATGTGGTATAGAGTGAGAGCTACTTGTTGAAATTTTAGGATTGTGTGACCTTGAGCCCGTACTATTGACACTGATAAAGTATAAAAATGGGCCCCATTTAAGTAAAACCAACCATGTAATGAGGGGAAAGCCAAAATGAAGACACATGCTAGTAACCTATTAGATATAAAGACACATTGGCTACATAGCCAATAGGGCATGAGCTTAAATTTGATGGATCATTTGGCCATCAAAACCATTATAACCTAGGATTCAAATGTGTATTTGATTCAATTTTTATAATCAATTTCTAAGTGTCCCCAGTTGGTAAAGTAGTTGAGGAAAACAATGGAAGTCATTATGGATGTGAATAACATCATTAACCAAAGCATGGCCTACACATCTAGATTAAGCATGAAATGTAAAGGACAAAATATATACCTTAAATAGGATGAATCTAAATTTATAAAACATGGATGATTAACTATCCCAATGTAATATCAACTACATTCCATTATAGGCATTCATTCCAGATTTGATTCAGCATGGTTCCCAATATTTTCATGATGTATTGAGTGTGATGCATTCCCAATAAACCTCAAGTGGGCCAACCACATTGATGATTGTTGCAACTGAACCATTAGTGGGTGAATTTGAATTTGTATTCTAATTTGAACTCATAAAGCCTACATGCCCATATAAGATTGGTTCTTTTATCATAATAAAGTCTTGTTATTTGTTGATTGTAAAAACATAAATATAGAAGCATATTTTTTATTGATTTATAGAAGAATCTCTTCCCTTCTCCTATTTTAGCATTATTGTTATAGATATATTTTATTAGTCTTTTATGATTTTATGAATTCTAATATATTTTTAATCAAAAGGAAAAATATTCATAATTAGAAGACTATTAAGTCCGTGTGGTCATTATTTTTACATTTTTATGGTAGTTATGTCGTTATTTATTATAGTCACTCTTTTCCCTAGAATATTGGATCATATCTAATTAGAATTATGATAGGTATGTATCACCTAAAGATTGGTTTCTTGGGATTCACTTACTCAAATATATATAAGTTCATTTATGTTTACAATAGGCATTTTATCTCTTTATTCCTAACATTTTGCTCTATCTTTTTGATCAGGATAGTCTAGGAACTTAGTAATCAGAATTTGAATTTATATCTTGATTATATATATGTATGTATTTTTGGAGAGTTTTCAATGATGTCATGGAGATGTCCAAGTAATTAGATGAAGTAACTTGATATTCTATGTGACAATGACAAAATGTGCAATGTGTTTGTCCTAATATGCTTTAAAAAAGCTTGATTGATCTTTAGAGTTTACATGGTTTAAGTTATTTAGGGATGAGTATTGAGTATTGATCATGTGAATGAGGTAACTAATATATTTTATATTCTTTAAGTTCTTATGTGCATAAGTGGAATTCATCTAGTAGTCCATAATTTTCATTTAGACATTTTAGATCCAATGGTAGAAAATATGAGTAGGTAGTTTGATGACATCAATATTACCACATATGTATGAGTCAGGGGGAGTTAGTCATATTTTTGTGATAAAATTAGTCCTTATTTTATTTGTACTAAATTTCATATCATGCATTGAAGCATGTTAAAATATATGCAAGTACAAAGTTGGGCTCCTAGGTAGTTTGACAATGTTTTCCCATACTTAACCAAATTTACATGAAGGCAAGAAAGAGCAGAGTAAGCAATTTGGTGATGGAATATCTCACACATGTGGATGTTTCAAGATAATTTGATAATATGGGTTTGTTCAGTTTTGTGCCTAGTTGATTTGTGCTAAATTTTAGATGATGCACCAAAGTGCATTAAAAGATATGCATGTGCAAAGTTAGCCTTCTAGATGTTTCTTGACATAGTTGGCTCTATGGTAGAATAAATTTGAGTGTGTATATTAATGAAGTTATATATTTTATGTAAGAAGGTTTAAATAGAATTTTTATACATGGTTATATTATCTTATGTGAGGAGATCATTTGGTCCAAATTTGAGAACATGGGAGTGAGCGAAGCAAAAGATATGACTATACAAAGTTGGTCTTCTAGATATAGAATCAAGGTTCCCATAGTCAAATTTGCACAAAGAAAAGTTTGAGAAACATTGATGGAGTGCATTTACTCTAATATGTTAGGATGCAACAGGATGGTTCCAAGTGTTCAATATTTACCATTGAGTAGAGATAAAGATCGAGCTTCTTCCAAGGATCAATGGTGAGTGGGTGATCATATAGATAGAGATAAATGGTGCACTTTAAATTCAAGTGGTCAAAGTGACAGTTAATTAGAATAGTTAAATCTAGGACAACATCAAAGAGATCAATGGAGTTCATGAGGTTAAAGTTGCTAGATTACACAAGATGAGGTCATTTGGTAGAGGTTTAATGTTTGGAATTGGTACACTATGTGTTAAAGGTCAATATTCATATAATAAGATCAAAGGTGCATGTTTAATATGAGAAGTGAGGAAAAAATATGAGACCATAATGTTTGAGGTTTAACTATGACTATTTTCTTTTGAATATTTGAATTTACAAAGTAAAAAATATTGCTCTATATTTTGGCTATATATTTTGATATATGCATAATTTGCTCATGGTGTAAAAAGTGAACTTGTAGCAGAATTCAAGGTGAATTTGTAAATATAAATTTAAATATATAAAAGTGTTTATATTCAATGTTTTGAAGGTTCAAATTTAAATATGTATTTGACTATGTTCTATAATTAACCTGAGAAGGTTATATGAGCTCATTTTGATGTTGTTTTGATATCTCATGATGAATTAGATATTGTAAATTATTTTATACTCCATGAGGACCATATGTGTATATTATGAAGTTTTGAACATTCATATATAGTATGAAATTACCTTAATAACTTGTTTGAGTTTTTTGAGCATATATAAATGTGAGAAGAGTTCACTTTTATCATTTAACAATGTAAAAGGGGACATAAGGAGTGGACCCATGTAATTTAAAGTGGTCCTATGTTCTTGTTTTGCTTGATAAAGTGTTAAATGGGTGAATAGGTCTCCATGATACTTATAAGGGCTACAAGGGCCTATTTGATAAGTGTATAGATGCTTAATGGTGACCCATGGATGCTATGTAAAACCTCTGAATATTGTATTTAGTTTTGTGTCAATGTGATATATTCCTTAAGGGTTAAGTCATGCTTAATGGCCGACCAAGATGGTGATGATTATGAATGCTCTATAAATAGTGAAATCAAAGATGGAAATTTCTAGACTTTTTGAGAGAGATTTGAGAGAGACTTATGTGAGATTTAAGAGAGGTTTGGGTGTCTAAATTATGGATTGAAGGAGAGTTATATTTCCTATTAGATGATATGATGAACATATTAGATTGAGGAATATTTGTATGACCTATAGGTCAATATTCTATTGGAAAAATAGTGCTCTTGCAGATTGAGTATGAGTGAAGGTGAAGAGTGATAATTAGATGTCCATCATTAGGTGTTGAAGACATAAGTTCATAGGTATTGTTGTGGTAGGTAAAAATATATGGGTTTGTATCCTCCTTTCAATATTAATCTTTATAAAGTTCTAGTTGTTGGTGTAGCTCAACTAGACAAGTGTTGTAACACCTTCTAGGATTGTAGTCACACTAAGTAGGGATTGCAGTTATTTGATCAGTTGAAACTAGTATAAATTGGTTCTTGTTATTATAAGATAATATTACAATTTTAGGTTCTAGTTGGTTTTATTCCCCAAGAGGGTTTCTCATACATGTCATGTGTTATGTCCTTGATCTTGCATTGTTTCTCTCATTCATTGCTATGAATGATGTGTATGATTCATGAATTCTTGTGAAAATTGATTAAGATCTTGAAAGGATTGAAATTAAATTTGGATTTTATAGGCTCACTAATTCACCCCCCCCCTCTTAGTGATTGTACCTCTAATAATTGGTATTATAGAAAATCCTTTGGTAAAGGCTTGACAACTTGAAGGTGATCTAAGTTACAATATGGGTTATTATCAAGGAGGTTCATCTACTAATCAAGCATCAATGTTAAATGGATCTAATTATGCTTTTTGGAGTGCAAGGATGAGGACATACATTATATCCATAGGGTTTGATGTATGTAAATCTATTCTAGATGGTTATGTTACTCCTACTACTCCTCCATCTAGTGTTACAAATAAGAAACTATTTGAGAATAACTCTAAGGAAATGAATGTAATTACTTGTGGTTTTAAAAATACTAATTTCACAAAAGTAATCCATTATAAATATACTAAAGAGATATGGCACAAAATTCATATCATTTATGAAGGATATTGAAAGGTAAAGCTTGTTAAGTTATAGACTCAAAAAAGGCAATTTGAAAGTCTCAAGATGAAGGAAGAAAAATATGTTGAATCCTTTCTGTAGAGAGTTGATGAAACTATAAACATCATCAGAGGTCTTGGAGAGAATATTTAAGAGGATACTATAATCCAAAAGGTATTAAGGTCTCCATCCCTCAAATTTGATCCAAAAGTGTCTGATATAGAAGAAAGTCATGATCTTACTTAGTTGAAGATGGATTGATTTCATGGCACCCTTACTGCCTATGGTATAAGAGCAAATGATGATATAACACTAAATAAGGGAGAAATATTCAAGATACAGATGAAGCCTAAGAATAATTTTCAAGGTAAGAACCCAAAGAGGATGACATATCTAACATTGATGAGGATGAACTAATTCCTTTAATTATTAAGAAATTTAACACATACTTATGGAAGTATAAGGGTAAAATAGCCTTAAAAGTTTTTAATTATGGATAGATAGGAAATTTTTCTCATAAGTTCCCTCATAATCATGAGAATAATGGTGATGAAGAACATGGTGAAGGCCAAGATGAAGACAAGAAGACATACAATAAGAAATGATTTAGAGAGTTTAACAACAAAAAGTATTTCAAGAATAAGAAGAGTTTCTACACCAAAGAATATTGAAAATAATTATATGAGAATGAATAAAGTGACTTAGAATATGATCATGAGTATAATGGTCCCATTGAAGATGAAGACTTGTTAATAGCTGAGGAAGGAAGTTGTTCACATTAGAAGGTGTCTACTTGGAGTGATTCAAATGATGATGAAGATGAGGTGGACTATGAGATTGTAGTGATGAATGATATTGAAGAACTAAAGATTGATAATAAGATAAAAATAAGATGAAATCTAAACTTAAGGACTATGAGGAAAAATTTAGTGTGTTTGAGGTAATTTTGGTTGAAGACTCTAGAGAGAATGAAGGTGATATCATGTTTCTTAATTCTAAGTTGGAATATATGTATAAAATTCTAAGAGCCAATGAAGAAGAATGATCAAGGTATGCTTCTAATATTATGTATTTGAAATATTATTTATATAAATATGCAAGAAAGGTGAAATCATTTGTCAAGTTTGATAAAAGTTTTAACGATTTCGATGATCTCCTAAAGAGTAAAAAATAAGATAGTGATAGATATGGATTGGGTTTTAATGAAGATCCCAAAGTTGCTACTCAAGTTGACATGAATATCAATAAGAAAAAGGTGGATCAATTTTTGAAGACAAATCATTAAACAAGGAATGAAGGGGCTGGAATAATGAATTAAAATTAGACCAGACAACCAATTACATTGAGGTATGGAAGTTTTGAAGGTTATTATCTCATATGTAATTAATTTGGGCATAGATATTGAGAACGCAAGAGACCTATTATAAATAATTTTGCCCAGTACTTGATGGGGGTCATAAATCAAAAGGAGTGAGTAAAATTTAATTTATTTAACTATCTTGATGTGGGACACTTTTTTTGACCATTGTCCACATAAGATTAGAAAAGGTGAGTCCTATTCAAAAAGGGTAGGTTTTTTTGTTTATCATTATAAAGGAAATATTACAAGTTTCTATCCAAACATTGTAAGATAAATTGTGTTTCCATCAAGGAGTATGGTGTGCTATAATTATTAATATACAGGTCACATTGTTAGGTTCTATCAACAAAGGTATACAAGTGAAAATAGGTTTAGTCAAGCTCCAAGAGTGAAAGAAAGAAGTTAAGTCAACTCAAGGAAGCCAAATTTGGTAAGTATGATTCATGATGAGACTATAGGTCCAAGTAGTCTTTTTAATATGGTGGAGAATGCTTCAAAAGTTGAAGAGTGTCAATGGCTCTCATTGTGTACTCATGTTTTGAGTAAAGAGATTGAGCTCAAATAAAAGACCAAGGTGTTGGTTGAAGCTAGTCCTAAGGTGTGCATGGATACATGTGAACATATTGATGTTTATGATAATGTATCATGTAGATAACATTAATTATCTATGCCTAGTTATGAGGTTCCAAACTACAATGAGGAATATTTAGATGAAAAGGTATGTCATGAATCTGTGTTGTCTTCATGAATTCTCAATCCAATCCTAGAAGAAAAGGACAATGTTGTAGTGGTTAAACATATTGATTATTTTAAGACTAATAATAATAATAATAAATACAAGTATTATATGACCTAGGAGGAGAATGAATATGAGGAGTTGTGGGTAACTCCCAGTTTCACATTGTTCTAGGACATTGTGAACTAGGGTGTCTCTACCTATGCTTCTTAGGAGAAATTTTTTCTTATGGAGAAGTAAGTTTGAGTGATAAATATTATATTTAAAATATTAATAGAGACATGTTATGATATTATAATATATTTGGTTAAGGGGTAGCAACAAGTTCATGAGCTTGCTCTAGAGGTTTGTGAAGGAGCTATTATGCAGGGTTATAATGGGTGTTTCCATATGGCATAATGAGTTTGATGAAATTTTAATTAGATTTTTGTGCTCATAAAGTTTTGTAAAATTATTTATGATGTGATATAAGTGTTTTTGTGGTATAAAGGTATGTTGAATACAAATTGAAGATTTTTGAGTTCTTTCATTTTTCTCAGTTTTTGGCTTAAGGAAAAGCAGGTCTAAAAGCGGTTATAAGAAGTCATGGCTCCCAAAGCTGTGAAGGCTCAAATATTTGTATATAAGTGTGTTATGGTGTACCTAGGTGTTAAATAAGTTTTATAGGTGTGTCTTGACTAGAAGGAGGTTTGTTGACCTTGTTTATTTTGAGATTTTAGGGTTTTGCGATATGCTAAAAAGGTGGTTTACCTTGTGAATTAATGTCTAAGGATTATTAATAGGTTTAATGGGAAAAATGGGTTTTCAAATCTGGATTAAAATATATTTTATGGTATGTGGTCCTAAATTTATTCAAATTTTTGTTAATATGGAGGGTTAAATGACTAGTAGGTTTGTGAAGGAAATATGTTGTAAAAGATGAGCCAGGTAATGAAATTTGGTATGATTGAGGGGGAATATGAGAGTAATTTATTTATGAATTTTTATGTCTTGATAGTGTCTCTATTAAAATTTTTGAGATCTATAATTTTCAAGTAAGGATACAAGGGACTAGATAGGCCTAGTTTGAAGAAGAGTGAATTTTTCTTAGTTTCTCCAAAATATCAAGGTATGTTTGTTTCATGGAGATTTATCAATTTGGTTGAGAGTATTTTTCATATTTGGTGAGTGGAATTAAGTTCTATTGATTTCCCTTGTGGTAGGTTGAGAGAGAAGGTTAGTAAACATGTGTGGTGGTTCTTCATGGCATGTGGAGATCTGAAGATGATCAAGATGTGAAATGTCTTATAAATATTAGGGGGAGTCCCTATCAGATGATTCTTGGTGAGTTAAATTAGTTTTAAATATTTTGTGTGTTCTTTTTTCATTCACTATAGTTCTTGGTTGAAGAGAGTGTTGGCATAGAGCAAGAGGAAGATGTCAAGGTAATAAGAGGTAGGCTCAAGGCAAGGGGGAGTCTGTATCATATTTATAAGGTAGTACTCTATTTTTTATATTATTTTGAAGTCCTTAAGATTTGTTTCTACCCAATTTTTCATTGTGTCAAAGGGGGAGAAGATTTTTATTATGAGAGTGATTGAAGAGAGAGAAGGAAGGTGAGATATATATTCCTATCTATGATGGTTATTTACATAAATGAAAAGAGGGGAGATAATTGGAGATTTTTTAATTATTTAATGATTATGTCATGGATGTGTCCAGGTGAGTGGATGAAATGACTTGATAGTCTATGTGACAATGATAAAGTGTGTAATGTGCTTGTCATAGTATGTTTGAAGAAGGCTTGGTTGATCTTTCAGAGTTTATAATGTTTAATATGTTAAATGATGAGTATGGAGTATTGATAATGTGAAATAGGTCCTTAAGATGTTTTATATACTTTTAGTGCTTGTGTGCATAATTGGAATTCATTTTGTGGGCCATACTTTTCATCTAGATAGTTTGGGTCCAATGGTAGAAAATATGAGTAGGCAGTTTGATGACATAACCATTGACACATATGGATGACTTAGGGGGAGTTGGTCATATGGTTATGATAACATTAGTCCCTAGTTTTTTTTTGTTAAATTTTAGATCATGCACTAAAGTGTATCAAAAAAATCAAGTGCAAATTTGGGCTCCCAAGCAACTTGACAGTGTTTTCCCATACTTAGCCAAATTTGCATGAGGTAAAAAAGAGATGAGTAAGTATTTTGGTGATGTAATATCTTGCATATGTGGGAATATAAGGAGAATTTTATCATATGGTTTTTTTCAATTTTTTGCTTAGTTAATTTGAACTATATTTGAGATCATGCACTAAAGTGTGTCAAAAGATATGCATGTATAAATTTGGCCTTCTAGATAGTTCTTGACATAGTTAGCTCTATGGTAGAAGAAATTTTAGAGAGAATATTATTGAAGTGATATATAATATGTATGAATGTTTCAAGATAATTTTGACACATGGTTATATTCTCCTATGTGAGGAGATCATTTCGTCCAAAATTGAAAACATGGGAGTGAGTGAAGCAAAAGATATGACTATGTAAAGTTGGCCTTCCAGCTAGATAAACAAGGTTCCCATTGTCAAATTTACTCAAGGTAAATCTTGATCAACATCAATGGATTTAATTTACTCCAAGATGTGAAGATACAGTGAGATGGTGCCAAGTGTTTAATTTTTAATGTTGAGTAGAGATAAAGATTGAGTTTCTTCTAAGGATCAATGGTGAAATTAAAATTTAAAGATGTCAAAGTGATATTTGTCTATCATATTTAAAGATTGTATAATCTCAAAGAGGTAAATAGAGGGCATGAGGTGAAAGTTTCCAGATTACATGAGATGAGGTCAACTTGTAGTTTGGCATTAGAACACTATGTGTTAAAGGTCAAGATTCATATAATAAGATCAAAGGTTCATGTTTAATCTAAGTAGCGAGGACATGAGATGTGATCATATTGTTTTAAGTTTAACTGTGACCATTTGCTTTTGAATATTTTAATTTGAAAAGGAAAAAACAATGCTCTATATTTTAGCTATATCTTTTGATCTATGCATAATTTACTCAAGGTGTAAAAAGTGAACTTGTAGTGGACCCCAAGGTGAATATAGAGATATAATTTTCAAGATATAAAGTTTCTATAGTCAAATTTTTGAAGTTTAAAAGATAACTGTGTATTTGACTATGTTTTAAAAGTAACCCAAAAAGGGTATTTGAGCTGATTTTGATGTTGTTTTGATATCTCATGATGAATTAGCTATTTGGGAGTGTTTTAGACTCCATTAGGACCATAAATGTGCATTATTAAGGTTTGAATATTCATATATAATATAATCAAAGCTTAATATTTTGACTGTGCATTCATTCATGATGTTCCTATACACTAGGTCAGTGTTTAAGTTGTTTGAGCATACACAAAGGTGTGTAGAGTTAACTATGATAATTTAAAGATGTTGAAGGGGAGATAAGGAGTGGAAAAATGTAATTTAAGGTTGTCATTTGTTTTATTTTTCTCATTTAATTTAAAAGAGGGTGAATAGGTCTCCATGAGACCTATAAGGGATACAACAGGCTATTTGATAGGTGTAGTTGCTTAAGGGTGACCCATGAATGCTATATTTGACCTATAAATATTGTATTGTGTTGTGTTTTAATGAGATATATGCCTTAAGGGTTAAGGTATGCCTAATGGCTGACCAAGATGTTGATGATCATGAATGCTCTATAAATAGTGAAATCAAAGATGGTGATCTTTAAACTTTTTAAGAGAGACTTGAGAGAGACTTGAAAGAGACATATGTGAGATTTGAGAGAGGTTTATGTGTGTGAATTATGGAGAAAAGGAGAGGTAGAGTGCCTATTAGATGATTTAATGAGAAGATCAGATTTAGGATTATTTTTATGACTTGTAGGTCAGTATTATGTTACCATATATTACTCTTATAGATTGAATATGAGCAAAGGTGAAGAGTGATAATCATAGGTCTGTCATCAAGTGTTGATGACATTAGTTCATAAGTGGATGTGTTCATAGGTGTTTTTATGGAATATCTATATCTAGGGGGTTTTAACCTCCTTGTAAGGTGAATCTTGATAAAGTTCTAGTTGTTGTTGTAACTCAAGTAGACAAGTGTTATATCATTTTGTGGGATTGTAATCTCACTAAATAGGGATTATAGTTACTTGATTAGTTGCAACTAGTCTAAATTGATTCTTGTTACTATAATACAATAGTCCAATTATAGGTTCTAGTGGATTTTATTCCCCAAGATGGTTTACCATGTATGTCATGTGTTATGTTCTTGATTTTGCATTGTTTATCTTATTCATTGCTATGAATTATGTGTATACTTCATGAATGCTTGTGGTAATTTATTAAGATCTTAAAAGTATTGAAATTAAAGTTGAATTTTCTAGGATCATTAATTCACCCCCTCTTAATGATTGTGCCTCTAACATGTATGTATCAAAGTTTATCATCATTATTATATTATTATGTTATTAGACAGGATAAACCAATGAATAAAGTTTCCTTATGCTAGGAAGTAAATCTTAGAAGTCTGATTTCTATTGGAGGCTAGACCTTGTAGACTTATCCCAAGTGAAGTTCATGGCCTCTTTTCAATCCCTTACTTAGAGTTAATTGAGTCTAAAATCATTAAAATCGACCCCTTACATAGAATAGTTTGCATTATCGAACTACGTGAAGACAAGTATACTAGGACCTGGTACATTTAGACATTGGTGAGGTATTTTATTCATGTTATCTCCCTCTTTTAAGATAGTTTAGTGATTAATAAACCCTCACCTAATTTTTGGCTATGTCAAAAAACACCATTAACAT
This sequence comes from Torreya grandis, assembly GCA_037957365.1. Taxonomy (NCBI): domain Eukaryota; kingdom Viridiplantae; phylum Streptophyta; class Pinopsida; order Cupressales; family Taxaceae; genus Torreya; species Torreya grandis. The sequence goes on from JARHVA010005060.1 coordinate 989,921, forward strand.
GTATTTGACACTAGAAAGAGGGCTTGAGCCATGATTTAAATTCATTATTTGAAATCTCAGGCTAAGGTAATTCATATCCCTTCTATCCTAATGATTTAGACCTTCTCCTAATCTAGAGAATGGAAAGATTACTACTCAATATAAGTCTATTGGGGATAAATTGGAGCTCTTAAAACTTGTTTACCATAAAATACCAAAACAAAGAGACAACAAGAGAAAATGAAGAGTTAAAATCATCTATTCAATTGGTAGTTCACTAATACCTATGTTTACCCCCTTTGTCAACCTATTTATAATCCCCTAGTATTTACTAATGGATAACATGGCCTGAATTAGAAAGTGAGGTTATTATCCTATGACTATCCTAGGCATGGCTCACAATTTTCCCAAGAATTTGAATAAGTTATGTCCCATGTTCCTAGTGGGAGGTGTCAAAATAATAAAATAACACATTCAAGCCTTTAAATATGCCTTGATTAGAACCTATGTCCAACATGAGGATGTTGTATGCAAGATATTTCCATACTCTTTAGGGAAAGCAACATATGCTTGGTATCTTAGATTACCCACTGCATCTATTACTACTTTGGATGGGTTAGAAAAAGAATTTGTAAACCACTTCACATTCCCCATTGACCCTATAGTCCTATATCACCAATTTTAAATTTCCAAGAAGGAAAAAAATGAGCCTATTAATATGTTCAACAATCTATTCCATAATTTATATCAACATCTAAAGGATCCTTACTCTCAAACCAAAGTATCTTCCATACAAACCTACCTTAGGGCTCTAGATTAGATGACTTATATGTTCCTTAAGAGAACCCTGATAGCTTTGCCATCATTATATTTGGCCTATAAAAAATATGTTAACATTGAAAAACAAATGGTTTACAAGGCTATAGATTTGGCCCTTTACCCTTGTTGGGTTAAATTGTTGGATAAAACCAAATATTAATGATCAACTAAGATCTATAATATAATACTCCTCTGATGAATCCTATCCTAGGAGCCTTATAATCAAGCCCTAATCTAGTTTATAATTTACCTCTAATGAACTATCTACCTAATGGTCTACCTTACATTCCCCAAAACCATGTATTCTACTAGTCGAACAACCAATAGTTTCTCCCAGTGGAATATAATACCATCATTTATATGCCAAGAACTAATGAGTATGTCATATCTAGTACCATTTAACAAGCACTTCCATCCTACTTGAGTCTCTAAGAACATGATATCAATTCTCTCACCCATGTTCTTATGGCTAGCCTAAAACCTCAAATGGTAAACCAACCTAGGGTTATCACATATCCTAAAGTGACCAATCTAAAATAGTTATTTTAGAAGCTATTTAATGATGTGACCAACCTCCATAATTAGGGACCTTAAAATTCTAATCAGAATACTAATAACCAATGTCAAGGTAGGAATTTTAATTTTCCAAAGACCTAATAAGGAATGAAATTCTTAACCTAATAATAGAAATGTGTTGAGTCCCCTTAACGATGGCAACTAGAGTAAAAATACTCCCCATTCTATGAATTTTATAGACTTGGCCTTAAACATTTGGTGTAGATAGCATAATATCATATCCCACATAGAAACCAACTACGTAGAATTCATATCTACCTCAAACATCTTCCAAAAGGAGGTGGATAATGTAGATATCATGCCTAGTGTCGATGATAATCAAAACCAATGAGGGAGCCTAGGCATGGAATTTGTATTACAGACTTATAAATCTCCATTTGAATATGAAAATGAGCCTGAGGACAACCAATAGGTGATCCATACTTTTAGACAGTCCTATATAGGGAACAATTACTAATTGAGGAGTAAGTTGACGACCCTATTAATCATCTCTACTCCCCCAAAATAACACTTAGGTTGTACATAATGTGAATTTAGGTAATAATCCTCCTCCATCCAAAGGACTTCTAACCTCTTGTCCAACGTAAAATACTACTACGTATAACCCACATAGTAAACAACTAGAGAAGATTAAAATTAGTTTTGATTTCATCAAAGATCTTAATAAAATTAAATACAATCTAACTATGTTTGAGTTTCTTCAAATTTCTAATCAAAGGGAATTTTTTTTAAAGGGTTGGTTAGTAATAAATAGAAGGAATATTTTAGTGTTTCTCATGCACACATTTCTCTATATAAGGAAAATATTGAAACTACTCCATTCATCTTAAACATAAGGATATTCAATAAAATATTACATAACTATTTTATTGATTCAAGTGCATTAGGGAATGTCATGCCTTATGCCATCTACTAGTAATTGAGCCGAACACCTACAAAGTCAAACTAAAATGTTGTCAAACTAGATAAAATAGAGGTAAAGGTAGTTGGAGATATGAAAAATTTCCACATGTAATTGGATTCTAATATGAGGATTCAATAATTTATTGATAATTAAGTGGTTGACATATTAGATGTTTATGATAGCTAATGAGTTGAGACTATTCAAAGACTCTGAATGGCTATGTGGTAACTAATTTTAACCACATGTGGTTACCTTGGCATGGTTTTTCCAACCAAATAATGAGAGAATTATAACCCAAGGTGATTCATATGATTCCTAAGTACAATAAGAGAAATGACATCTTTTTATGAAGGATCTAAAATGGAAGTGTATTTATTAAACAAAGATTAGGGAAATCAAAATGCCCTCTCTATTAACATGCTCAGTATGAAGATGATCCTTGAGATGGAAGAGTTAGATATACTAAATGAAGAAGGCTTATATGAAGTGCCCAAGTTAATATCCTTCCCAAATATCACTCTCACATGTGATAACTCAGTATGTGATTAATTGAATAATGGCCTGACCCTTTCCTAAGTGGGGATTGCACTTCATGGGGGCCATCAATGATACTTCTTCTACTAGGCATAAGTTCATCATCCTATCAATACATTACTATACTCATTATGCTAAATCCCAACTATTCTAGATTTTCACCATAGATGTAGTCATTTAATTATTGGAGGAGCATATTGTTACAAGGTTTGGTATGCCCTCCACACTATTATGTGATATTGGAATTTCTTTCTCATCCTTATAATTCATTTAATGGTCTTGTGATCATTAGGTAACTCTTAAATTTTTATTCAAATCATTATCTACAAGGTAGTGGGTTGGATAGATCAACAAATAAGAATTTGTTGAATGTAAATAAATTTTTTTTTGGAAGAAACCTAAGGGATTAGCATAATATGCTTAAATTTTATTTATGCTCTAATAGAACTAGGATCAATTTTTATTTAGGGACCTCCCCTATCATTTGGTATATAGACAAGTTCCTATCTTTACAACCAATATGAAGATTTTTACCTTACTATTCACTAAAGAGTACCTCAAAACTAATGATCCAATAGGGGCCTACCTCTTGAACTTCCTGAAATTAGAATAAAAATGAGATACAACCTTATTAAATTTTAGAAGACATCAAGAGGTAGTCAAACACTAGTTTGAAAAAAGGACCAAAGTGAAGGCCTTATAGATCTCACATCTGGTCCTCTTATGGGATAGGGCTCATGAACAAAAGGGATAACATGGAAAATTTGATGTATTATGGTTTGGTACCTACCATATCCCTAAATTCATGGGTGATAATGCATTCTACCTAAGGTTTATTACTAGTGAGGATGATCTATTCCTTGTCAATAAAGAAATTACTAAAGCATTATTTCCAAGCTTGAATGGCTAGGATTACCCTATAAATAACTTCTCTTTTGATTTATATTTTTTTTAATTCCCATTGTTTATTAGCTTATATTTTCTTTTGTTTATTTTCTAGTTTCTATTCCTTTTTGGGTTTGTCCCAAATATTTTTTCCCTGTGGTTCCCTTGTCAATCAAAGAAATGAATTGAAAGTTTGTTGTAAAGATAATAAAGCTAGAATTCAAAGAACCTCATTGTAATTTTACTTAAAAAAATTGTGTGAATTATAGTTTTTTCTTTGATAATTTCCTAAATTATAAAGGTTAATGATTCTTAATAGAACTTATGAATTTTAAAACAACTATTTTTTTGTTGGAAGCCATCTAATGCACTCAAAGAAATATCTAAATAAAACTGTAACATTACTTCAATTCTACCTTGTATTGAGTCATCATGAAACTTTTAATTTATTTTTACCTATAGATTGGTCCCCAACCCTCTATGGATTAATTTTAAAATCTCATGTCAAAATAATTGAGTTAAAATGTAAAATCTAAAATTCTCCACGAAAGGGTGATCTCAACAACCTCCACCACAGGGTTTCTGATTTAGTTGGAAGTGGAGCAAGGCCTTTGGAAGGGAGCATAGGTATCTATATTAGGGTTATAAATAATTGTTTGGAAATACATCAATGTTGACACCACTTTACACTAACTTAAATCATAAAATTTATTTCCTTCAATAGTTTTGGCTTTATGCAAATCTGAATTATTGTGTTTGAATGCAAATGAAATGAATACATCATTTAATTTCACACAGATGGTTTTGGAAGGATTTCAACTTATTATGTCACGTATTCTCATAGAATTTAGTGCCTTTAAATTTAGGTTAATTCCAATTAATTTCTTGTAGTTAATTTTTTTTATTCTTGTGAAATCATAGAATTTGGATTCTCTTCCCTTATCTTGTTTTAGCCTTGTTATTATAGAGTTATTTTTTGAGTCTTTGATGATTATATGAATTTCAATATATTTTTAATCAAAATGAATAATCATGATAATTGAGACTATTAATTTTGTATGATCATTTTATACACATTTTTATGGTACTTATGTCCTTTTTATAGTTACTTTCCCCCTCAAACTCTTGCACTATCTTTAGTTGTATTTGTGCTAGTAAAGCTCAACAAAAGTTTGATTTCATAAGATTCACTTAGTCAGATAAATTTAAGTCCATTTGTATTTACAATAGGCATTTTATATATTTATACGTAATTTTTTGCTCTTTATTTATGATCAGGGTAATCTAGGAACTTAACAATTTAAATTTAATAATTTATCTTGATTGTTTTTATATATATGTATCAAAGTTTATCATTGCTATTTCATTATTGCATTCTTATACATGATAAAATAATGAGGGAAGTCAGCTTGTGTTAGGAATTAAATCTTAGAATCCTAATTTGTGTTAGAGTTTGGACCCTAAAAACTTATCCCAAGTAAAGTGTGTGGCCTCTTTTGAATCCCTTAGTCAACGAGCCTTAAACTGTTAAAACAATCCCCTTACATAATATTTCACATCAACCAACCAAGTGAGGACTAATATACCAAGACCTGGTATATTTATACCTTAATGAGGTATTTTATTTATAGGATCTCCCTCTTTTGAAAAGTGGCTAGGGACTAATGACCCCTTACCTAGTTGTTGGCTATGTCAAAATGCACTATCAACAATTGCAACAACATGATAATTTTATAAATCAAAAAAATAGAGGATTTAACTAATTAGATGTTATAGTAAGAAATACATTATTGTAGAAATGAAGGATGAATGGAATGTCTCACACATACATGATGATTTTTTTTTTGTGTAGTGAGTTTATATTTATACCATAACATTGTAATATAAATGCATTGAATAAAATGGATAAGAGACATAGAGAAATTAGAATAGGTTATAGAGCAGATTACCTATGTAATAATTTAAGGTGATATATTGTAAAGAGATATATAAAATGTTGTATTCAATGGTTAATATATATAGTAAGAAAGATAATTTAGAGTAGGAATTAATGTGTATTGTGTATTATGTGGTTTACTATGAATATATTCACTACTTAATTTATAGTGAATTTTAAGTACTCTAAGCAATACAAACACTTGCATCACATCAATATAATTAAATTAATATTTTATTAACATTAGTTATCTATATGCAACAAATTCAAATTTTATGTCAAAATCAACCAACCACACAAGCACTCTATTCTTCCCTATCCATCCCTATTTTCATATCAAGCACTCTAAAATCATTCGAAGGGTGAATACTAGTGAAGATATATGGTTTTAACCAATAAAAAAATATTTATAACCTATATCATAGATATAAACACTTCCATAAAAAGGAAACATAAAATGCATAATATAGAATTTGGTTGCATCTAGGTTTAATCATTATTTCATACTAGACACCTATGTCACAGTTAGACACTAGCATCGATGATAGTGCCTAGATCTAATGGTAGTTTTTGTATTCATATAAGTGTAATTGTAAAAATATTATGATTGATATAGAATAATAATCCTATATACTTTACACCTATTTCCATTATAGATCTGTCTACATAGATATTCCAAAAAAGTACCATTGTTTCTTATTTATTAGAATATTTTTCAATATTTGTACTTTAATATATTTTAAAATTCTCAACTGTACAAATTTTGAATATTATTTATCTATGTTTTTTATTAATTATCATGCTATAAATTAGTTTATCAACCTTATTTTTGAACTATTTATATATTTTTAACCTTGTCCACACCTTTTAAAAAGTTAGGATTAAACACCTAGATTTAAAGAAATTGACCCTATGTATATAGAAACATTGTTCCTAAACTAGATGAATCAAAAGCCCATTTTAGTCTATTTTATACTTTAAAAACACAATCATAGTCAATAAAAACATATAAATACTTATCCCTTCATTGTACTTACTATATCTATCATATATAACTTGTCAAGTCATTACAATTAGTTTTAATATTCTACATTAAATATACACTCGAATGTCATATCTACCAATCTAAATTATTCTACTAGTTTATATCCTATTAGGGTTTCTAAAACTAAATTAGGGTAAACCAATAAACTTAGAATATAGTTACATTTGATTAATATGTATTGAAGAGAAATTTGGTGATGGTTGTTTAGCACATCAACTTAGGTAGGGTGGAAATCCAACCAACCTCTCGTGAAAGGATACAAAATCCACAATTGCTAGGTCTTAGATTGTAGGGTAGTTTAATAGTTGACATAAAACTATTCCACTTCAAGGGGCATATATAAAATAAAACTATATAAATGATAAATATGGTTCTATGGATTAATTTATTATATAATAAAAATAAATAAACTTATTGTTAAGATATAGTTGATTTAATAATTATTCATTGCATATATGGATTAAATAATACATTAATAATAACAACAGGATTTAAAATCAAGATAAAGGTTATAAACATGGATTTCAACTTTATATCTATTCTAATAGAATAGATGTCTACAAAAAAAATCAAAAGGTGAGGGTAAAGAGATATATGGAAGCTTATTTTTTAACTAGAATAATTTTGATTCATTTGACATAGATGAACTCCATGGAACCAATTTGTTGTCTAGATAGTATACACACAACCATGAACACAAATGATGAAAGAGTCTGAAGTATGCAAATATAAAGAAATATGGATAAAATAACCATATACATGTGTAGATATTGAACAATAGTATTTAATCTCTTTCAATTTGTTAGATATTTTCTTGAAAACAGTGTTTGAATCCATCAAAATATGTGGAATTACATAATATGATTGACAACAACATTGCCCACAAGAAAAAATAAATAGGAAAACAATAAATTATATAACAAAAGTGTTTTTTCATATATTATACTTATCTCACACTAATCAACTAGCCCTAAATATATCTTATTACTAGATATGTAGACTTTTCAAAATATTACCCATTGGCTAAGTGTTTATAAACATTAAATCAAAGGTCCAAACTGAGGCACAAATTTAATGTGTGCTTATCTTCAAAGTAACAACATATATTTTTAGTATATCCTTTTCCATTAAATATTGTTAACATGACAATATTGGACTAATGCAACAATTCAGGGCACATAGGTCCAAATGAATTTTAGTTTTTCTAATCAGTTACCAATGTATTAAATTTTTTTGAAAGTTTTATCTCCTAGCTATTAATACTTTTCTTTGATACAACACTTTTTTGTGGTGATCATGCTTGGTTAATATAATATTATTTTTATCATCACCTATTTGATCTTGTTTTGATGGGATTTTTTTGAATTAATCAACTATTTGGCCTGCTTTGGAATCTATTTTCATTATCATTTTTTCACTAGACAAGGAGATATTAAATGACTACATGAAATTTGATTGGACTTATAGTCCAATTAATTGATATTTATGGGATTGTAATAAAAAATGAGTTCCATTTTAAAATTATGAGTTTGTTCATAGAGGAACACATATCTTCCTCAGGAAGGTCATTCTATATGTCCTCTTCTCGCTGCTAAGGGAAAGCCAATATGTTATCAATATACCAATATTTTTTTATGTGTTAAATTATCTTTATTTCATATCTTATAGAGTATTAAATTTTATTTAGACCATAGTATATTGGGATCTTGATAAGTTTAAATATCTCACTCACTTGGAGATTTGTAAGTCCTCAATCCTTGTTCCATCATCTTATCTACCCTGGACTCTTGAGATTATGCCATGTGACACCATCTTAGGGAATCACTCAATCTTGGATTATTTTTACTATAATTTATTAGTTTTTAGGCATAGATAAGTGGGGATTATGCCATGTGTCATCATCCCATTCACTTGGAAGTTGTATTTCTTGCTCACTCTGTCTTGATTATCATGAAGGCTTGAAGAAGCTAGATATGCCACATTACATGATCTAGGAAATATTGAGGGTCAAATGATTATCTTTATGTACATAGTTTTTTATATTCATGGATCTCCAATATTTTGACAAGTTTTAGCTCCCAGTTGAATCTAGACCCATGTTTAGGAAATGACCATTAGGACTAGTAGTTATATTTCAAATGAATAGACAAATTGTTTATGTGTTTCATACTTTTAGTTTTTTTGTAGGAATGGTTTATATATTATTAATTGTATCTTATTATCTTACATAGACATATTTTATGGATTTGTTTGACATTATTGTCCATGTATTATTCATCCGTTAAACCATATAAATCAAAATATTTTATTGAATCCCTCCATTATTTGAACACCTCAAGCCTTAGGGTTTCCTTCTTATTCAACCCTATAGGATTTAATTTTTAAATTTGATTATTGAGTGTGATTATTTAATTTCTTATAACTATAATATAATGTATTTTTTCCCATTTCACATATTCCCTTTAAAAAGGAAAAAACATAAACCCAAGCATTCATCTCATTAAGGGGTTTATGCAGGTAGAGCTACTGAGAAAATGGATAGAGGTCTATTTACAAATTATGAGGTACATTACCCTTGAGAGTAAACACACTATTATATATTCACATCATTTGATTCTTTTGAACCATTTTAAAGGTCATACAATTATCATCTCATTTTTCTTGTTGCAATCTTTGAAGATTTTAGTGTTGAATTTCAAAAAGAATCCATCGACAGATTTAATACATTAAGGCCTAATCCTATTACTGATTAAGCATGGAGATCCACTATGGTCTAAGGTTATCACTAAGGCCATATACATTAATAGTGAGAAGGATAATTTAGAGGAGGAGGAGGAGGAAGGGAGTAACACTTAGTCAAACTCGAGAGATGATAAGGAGGAGTAGGATGTGGGGGATTTGGTAGAACATGTACAAGAGGACCCCAAACCTAACTAGGGATTCCTACACTCATCTACTTGATTAATACCAAAGGTAAAGTGGCCTATAGGGGTAATGTCAATGTGGATATTGAGGACTCCCTCCAAAATTTGTATATAAAAATTATGATCCAAAAAGTGCTCTATGATGAAATTATTAAGGAGTTTGAGAAGCTCAAAGGATTCCTCTATCTGGATATGATAAAAACTAGTGAAGGTAAATATCACCCATTTTATACCCCACAAGGTAACCCCAACCAACACAAAAATGAGGAGGAAGTTACTTGGGTTATAGAGGAAGAAAAAGGGGAGTTTCAATCCTCTGATCTTAAGAGGAAGAGATAGGATGATGGTAAGGAATAGTTTGTTGGGATTTGAACCATAAAAAAAAAAAAAAGTGCTAGTTCTAAGACTAAATAGTTAGTCTTTTACTTCAAATCAGAATAACTTGTTGGTATCTATTTTCTTTTTGGCTACTTTTTTTTCGCTAATAGTTGGTAGTTATTTGGTGGAAGGTGGGTTTATCCATTGGGTTTTCATTTTTATCTCTTTTTGTCCTTACGATTTAACTTGCTTATCTTTTAGTTATTAGTTTTATGGGATATGGTCCCCTTCAACCCATAGTTTTAACCAATCTAATAAAGAAACATATGCCCAACAAATTTAAATACACTTTTGAAATTTTGGTGAACATGATCTTATGATTATCTAACTTAGAGTTTGATTACCCTCATTCAACTAATGTCATATTTTACATTTCATATCATATTTTTAGATATGTGTCATTTTCATTTTGTTGTGATGTAATTAAATTTTTATCACTATCCATAAATTCCCTATTTATTTTTACATTTACATCTTAATCCAAATAATAAAACAAGATCTATAGACCTTACTAGGGAAAAGCTAGATTAAGTGGTGTTACTTGTGATTAAATTTCTCTTTTGTTTTATATTCATTCTTATTTGAAATAAAATATATATAAAAATGGCTAATTATTGACTATACTCTTATTTTTGAAAACTAAATTTATGAAAATATAATTTTATGATAATTCCAATTTGAATCCTAATTTTCATGAATATGATTATGACAATAATGTTTTTTATGAGGCAAATTATAAATGATGTTGATCTGACTTATTTATTTTAAAGTATTAATTGAGATTTACATCTTGGAATGTTAAAACCCATTTTTATTAATTCAAAATAAATTAAAAATAAATATTTGACTAAGGAATATACACCTAAGAATGTTCCCATAGATTAGAGGTGCTACTTCTACAACGAGTGGTGAGACTAGTGCTTTAGTTGGTCATACTAATCTTTCTATGCCTCAAACTTTACCTCTTTGTTTACCTTATATTTGTACTTAAATAAATAATACAAATATTATTGATTATTTAATATTTGAGTGAGACATGACAAAGAATCTTGGGTACTTTAAAGTACATATTTAGAGATCATGTGTGCATAAAGTTAAGGTTTTCACACACCACATTGTATTTAAAGCATAGGTTAAAAAGACATAAATCAAAGAGAATAAATACACTTTAATAAATAAGCATAGTAAATGAGAATTTTAAACTTTAAAAATAATTTATTAAATGAGGATTCATATTACATGGGATCAATCTAGGTTAAAATGGAATATGCCATTACGTAGAAGGTTGATGGACATGCAATGGAATATTCTTAGATGAGAATAAAATTGGAATAAAATTTGGTGAAAGTGATGAGTTATAAGTAATTGTAATGGGTATAAGGGGGTATAATAAAGGCTATTAAATTTTATAAATATTTTGAAGTTACATGTTTTCCAGGTTGGAGGCATAATTAGATTTATGGATAGTTTTTATGGATAAGGAAGTGTAACATTTAAGTTTAATATCTAAAGATTAATATTTTATGGTGATAATTGTATATTTTATGATTCAATTTATGTAATGGACATATGTTTATGCATATAAAAATATGTATTTTTTTAATTTTGACAAGTCTTGTGATCTTGTTTTTTGTTTATATAATTAGATAATTAAATTTGGCACAAGAGCATTATTCCCATTACCTTATTCCCAATTTATTATATTTATAAAAATTTTACAAATTTTATTATTTATTGATCCATGTTAATCTCACTAAATTTCTTATTTATCCATTTAGTTTTAAAATGTAAATCTAACATTTATTAGAAACCATATTTTAGCATCATTAGAATATACATCACTTATTTATTAGACTTTGAATAGAAAAGAGATTATCTCATATATAAGTTAGACCTAAATATAAGTCATGCACACTACTCATTTATATCCTTTTTCAATTTATGGGGCCATATTCTAATTTTAATTATTTATGTGCCTTTATAATTTCCCATTATCAATTTTAAATTTGGATAATGCATGTAACTTATCCTAGATCAGCAATATATATACATTGACATATCAAGAAATTTACAAGATTAAATAGAGGAATCAAAACATAAATAGGACACATCAAAATATGAATCATCTAAGGTCAATCCTAGATCTAATTATAAAATATATCTCATCCTACTTCATATTGAGCCTCATTAAGTCATAGCTTAGACAATTGTGATGGAATTATTATTCTTTGTCTCCCATCATTACCATTATTTAAAAGGAGGGTATTATTTAAATATGGTTGTATTTTTCTCTCCTAATTAAGGGTAGGTAAAAACATTCACTCAATATATTTAATCCTCTCACTCATGTAACTAAGTGAATATATAATTTGTAGAAAGCAAACTACATAGTTTGTAACTTCAATTTTATAGTTGTTGATGTCCATAATGATTTATTTTTTTGGAGTATAGAGCTAGGTCAAATAAAAAGAACATAAATTGTGCATAATATTCATGGCAAAAAGGAATGTTTTGGTTGAAGATGATATAGAGAGGATTTATCACACAAGTAAAAGAATGTTTGGTGTTAGAAACCTTGCATAAGATAGACTTGAAGGTAGATATATATCCTCATATAGATAAATTATCACCAGGTTGTGTCTTCCCAAGATGAACCTATGACCTACATGTGCCTTCAAAAAATAAATTTAGTAATCCAATATTTCAAGAGCATGATCCAAATAATATCAAAAATGATTATATAGGTTAAAATTTATTGAATAGTAAATAGGTGTGATCATTCCTTAATATATTTTTGTTTATTTACATATGTATACACTTAAACTTTCTTTATCTTTATTTCTCCTCTAATATTAATATTAGTCAACACTAATATCATCAATTTTTTTTTATGTAATCAATTGTATTCATCCTTTTAGAAGGCTAAAAACTTCAATAAAGTTTTTAGATAACATTTAGATAACTTTATGCTGAGCACACACATGGAAATTTTGAACGCTGAGAGCGCGCATGCGCAAGCACGAGCTCATACCCTGAACCAGGTAGCCATTGATACGGTGGATGGCATGGCCGAGGTCTTTGCTGAGCATGCGCCTCCACTTGGGAATGGGGAACGAATCCAGATCATCCACTCTACTATGGAAGGGGGTTCATTTCCAGGTACAAAAATAGCAAAAGGATCCCCTATTTCTGGTTCTGTCCTTGGATCAAAGGGAAGATCTTATGCAGATGTGGCTGCTTATGAAGCTGAAATGCAAGATGCAAAACATCAAGCTTCTGCTGGGAGATATTGAATTTCACCAGTAAGTGTTTTAAATCCTGTCAGGGTTAATCTAGATCCTGAAACTATTGAAGAAATCTTTAATTGGGTAGATTATTTTTCAAAGTATGGGGCTATTTGTAGATTTCGTGGCTGCTGGCCATCTCTAGCTGATCTACATGGCTGGATCTCCAATACTTGGCTGCCACTGATTGATGGAGATGTTGAAATATACCCTTGTGTTAAAGGTTTTTTTATAGCTTTATTCCAAATCCCTAAGGACAGGAAGACTATTCTATCCAACAGTAATCTTTTATTGCAGGGTAAATACCCTCTTATGGCCAAACAGTGGCATAAAGATTTCAACCCTCTCATGAAAACCTTCAATAAGATCCCTATCTGGGTTCGGCTCCCTAATTTACCAATACATTTATGGCAAGAAGCGGTGTTTAAAACCATCGGTAATGCTATAGGGGAGTTTTTATTTGAGGATGATGAAACTAAGAGGATTTACCGCTCAACCTGTGCTCGCCTTATGGTTGAGGTGGATGTTTCTAAGGGCCTTCCTGAGGTGATTTGTCTGGACTCCCCAAGGGGTTCTTGGACGCAAATGTTAGATTTTGAAGGTTTACCTTTTTGATGCAGAAAGTGTCACCAAACGGGGCACGTTGCAGCCCGATGTACTGCACAGAAATCCAAACCCAGAAGCTCACCTTCTTGGTGGTCTAAAGCTGATCATGAACACTATTTTGCTAAATAACCTGATGAAGATTCGACTGATTCAGAGAATGAGAATGAAAAGAGTATCCATTCTAAATCGACGGATCAGGTGACTCCGCTGGAGACTGATCCTGTTGAAGGTACTGCGGAGATTGGATTATGTGATCTCTCTGAACTAACTATTGAGGAGGTGGTGGTTCCTCCACATTTTTTGAAGGTTTCTCCTAGGAACCTGAAGTTGGCTAGTTCTCATAAGGATTTTGCTGAGGCTTCGATGCCCCCTGGACTTCATGGATCATGGCCTTCTGAGGACTGGGTTGATGAGGCAGCTAAGGTAGAGGATGGTTGGACAACAGTAAAGAGGAAGAAGTCTAAGCCTTTGGTCCCCCCTCTAGATATGAAACTTTGGTCTTGTAAAAAATAATTTTATTGTTTGTCCAGCACTAGTCTGTTGTTTTCAGATTCTTGGTTAATCTGGTCTTGCTTATGCAGGTTCTAGGCTATTTTGTTTTTTGGAAGTGCTTAAGGTTTATCTCTCTTCTGATGTAAAGGGTTTCGGGGCCCCTTCAAAACCTATTTTTACCTTAATCTAAAACATCATCAATTTTTGATAATTCATCATCTGGTCTAATTAAACTAGTCTCCTTATAACATTTATTCTATATCCCTCCTCATCCACTAACCTTATACCCTTACCATGTATAATTAATTATTATAAAAATCCCACTTATCATCTAATTTTGTCTCATTCAATATTTTGGAATTTTAAATTCCCTCACCTCTCACCTTACCTATCACTAGGATATCCTACAAGCCTATCCCCCAGTAGTCACCTAATACTTCTTATAAACATATCTAACATTCCCCTAAAAATAATTAGACTCTTCTAAAAGAGTCTAAAATCCTCCAACTCTCTAGATAATTAGTCTCTAGAGAATTCTATGGAATTTTTAATTCCTTAGAAATATCTCAATTTCTCCTATTTAAACCATGCCACCCCCATGAATTTGATCATGAATTATAATGCTAAATCACTCATTCCAAATTAATTTTTACAATTTATCATAGTCTCCATCTCTACAAAAATATTTAGTCTACAATAAATAAATCCAATAAACATCAAGCACAATCTACTTGTATTGGGGCACATAATTCATTTTAGAGATAAATTTGGTTGCATAATCAAGGTAAAATCTATTTATTTTCAGTATTATTTGCATCAATTTTTCATACCTTACACAATTATAGGTATTAGTTTGAATTTGGATTAATTTTAAGTGTTTTTATTTCATTTCAATCCTTTTTCAAATTCTTGTTATACATCTTGGAGACCATAATGGGAGAAATCCCTATAACTTGTTCTTGTTTAGTGTTTGTGATATTCAATAGGTGTAAAGGTTTCATTTGAATAGGAGTAGGTGGTCAAAATTTTATCTTTTCACTAAAATTTTATCCTAGAGAAAAATAAGTAGTTTTGGCCTATGTATAAATGGCTTCATCGATACATCTTTGTGAATGGAAGTCACAATTTTATCTCTAGATGGTTTTTTAAATTAACAATCCTACTTAGACTTCATTAACAATTTTATATTAACACCAATACACTACTATATCATTTTAAAAATATCAATATTATTAACTCTAAAAGTGATTTTGTTTATGGTATCTAAAATTTTGTAATTTTGCTTAATATATTTACAAAATTGCAAATATGATCCTCTCAAAATAAGTTTTTTTTTACTTGAATTTAATCATGTGGGTTCGATTTGAAAACTTTTCTAATAGGTAAGCTTCAAAATTAGTTGATTTTTTTAACTTCGATAGCTGCTTTGTATTAAACATCTATGTTTTAATTTAAGTAGTTTTTTGTGACTACCTTACTCCTAGTCATCTGTTAATCTATCTATATTCTATTAAAATTTATTTTATACTTGTCTTATTTCTATTTCTAGTGTGTGAAAAGTTTTAACAAATCTAATACTTCACATATTTTCAATCAATGGCATTTTTATTAATTAGTGGCTTTATCTAGTATAGCTCAGTGTAGTCATTTATAATTTGTCAAAATTGCTACTATAGACTAATGACTTTGTCTCCTATTAGTAACGTTTTTAACTAAAAAAATAAATTTGTCTTGTTATGACCATTTTTTTACACAAAAGTGGATCATAAGTTACAAAAGAGGCTTTATGTTGTATAGATGTGACTTTCTCCAATAAAAAATGGATTTAGCTTGCATAGAAGCAAATTTATTCTAAATTATTTGTTTAATTAATCTGATGCCTTACCTACGAGTATTACCCTTGAATTTGACCAACCTAAATTATTAAACCTTTGTTTATCCTAAAAATTATTTATTTTTGTTTGCATTTATTTTTGTAAAAAGACATTTTTGGTGAAATTTGGCAAATTTTGAGTAACTCAAATTGTGTTTGGCATTAGGGGTGCTTTTGATTGACCCCACATTATACCACAATAATTAACTCACTTGGGGATATATCACTGAATCTTTCAAGGGCCATTTACCCTTGACCTCACTTTGGGCTTCCACCCCAAGACCCTCAAACCTCAACTCCTTGTTCATTACTTCTAGTGTGCCACATTCATAACTTAACTGCTTGAGATATTATTGATACTTATCCATGTTCATGATTTAAACTAACCACTTATTTTTTGATGTTAATTTTTTCTCAAAATATTATCTATGTCTAACATCCTATCTTACAGGTTTGCCTTCAATATTTTTAAGTTCAAAATTACTAACATTTATTGGAACAACTCAATCGGTTAAAGAATCTAATTTAATCAATCTATTAATATTTTATTTTACAGGTTAATTATGTATATAAAGAAAAATGTAGCTAACCTATTAATCAATCCTATCTTGGATAAAATAAATCCCACTTACACTTATATTTGTTGATGCATTAGATAGTGAGGGTCATAACCAAGATGAATCTACTAGACCTAAACAATGGATCTCTTACCATAATAACATTAGTAGAGAGGGTCTACCCAAGAAACACTATGAAATAACCCTATCTAGGCCCTATGTTTTCTTATTCACTAAATATATGTAAATTAAAGTAAAAACTAATCTAGTTCACGCCAAAGCTTGTGACACAAAGTGGGGGTAATAAACATAAAAAGTAAACATGCATGGAATAATTCTAATTAAGTTGTGTGTGTGTGTGTGTGTGTGTGTGTAATGCATGGATAGAAAAATATATTCAAAATCCATTACTTATGCTACTTATATCTACTAAAATAGAGGAGTAAAGTTATAGATAGTTAACTTTAAGATGCACCCATTGATAATCAGTCTCTCTCTTGGCCAAAGGTGCTTTGCAAGAGGTTATTATGGATTATAAAGACCACTAAGAAAGACCTAATCATCCAAGACTTTTCCACAAGGCAATATTCTTCTCCAATTATAAACCCTAAACAATAAGTCTTGAAGTGAAATGGTTGAATAAAGGAATGTAAAGAAGTGAAAATGAATAATTAATTATGTTCTCTTTCTAAGAAATAGAAAAATGAATGTGTATATATAGCTAAATATAAACTTAAACCTTTTCAAAAGTCTATCCAATAGGGTTGTCTCAATTCAAATCTATATCATTAATTGATAAAAAAATTATTTCCTGGTATAGGTCAACCAAGGTTGACCTACACTGGTAACATGAAAATATAAATTTGAATAAAGAGTCAAACCAAGACAAAAATGTAGATAAATGTCAAAAAGGGTTTTACGATTACATAGGGGCTAAGTAAGATAGTTAATTTCTTCTAGGAGTGTGTAAGAGAGGATGCAAATCTTAGGAAAGTGTATATTAGAAGGTTATGTATATAATAAGTGGTGGTATACGGAATAAAAATCCTATGAAGCATCAATGGTCTTCCCACCCCTTTCCTAATGTACCCTTTTAGGGGTGCACTTAGAGAGATTGAGACTCATTGTTTTCCTACAAGAGAGAAAGCATCAATAATTGATAATGTTTGAAAACATTATGTTTATACATATGCGTGACTTGAATCTCATCATGTGTCACTTAGGTGCAACAAGGGATGATGCTTCAAGAAAATAATATAGCAATACATAATGTTGAAGTTAAATAAATTATAGTATTTTTAAAAAAACTTAAAGTACATGAATATAATGAAATAACTAAAAATAAAAGTAATTTATGCATACCTTAAATTACCTTTATCATCAGATGGTTGTCTATTGTGTTTTTAGTTTTGATCGTAGAGGGCATAGATACTAGTTTAGACAAACCTAAGTATGTAAAACTAAAGAGTAAAAATAAACAAATGCAGTAAATCCAAGATCACTAAAATGGTGTAGGCATGATGTACTTAAAATTTTGGTAATTTGATGTGAGAAATGGTAAGTTAGACCAAATAACCAATTCAAAATTATATTAAATTAGGTAACCAAAAATCCATGGCTACTAAATGGCCAAAAAACTCAAACAAGTAAACCTTAAGTAAGAAAGGCAAATAAATCAAGTCAAACTAAGGATACAAGTAAAAATTATAATCAAACATCAATGTGAAAGAAGTAATAATACTTAAACAAATATTGGCTAGAAATAGTAAAATAACATTAATGAGTAAGAAGTAACAATCCTTAATCAATCATCGATGGAAAGAACTAATAAGCTAACCTCACTTAGTAATGGGAAAAGTGCTAAAAATTAGAAACATACACAATTGTCCAAAAATAGTGGTATAGTAAAAATATAGAAATAAACATAATTTTTTTAAATAATTAGGTATAAAAATAATTTTATAAAGAATAAATTGATAAAATTCTAAAAAAGTAAAGAAATGGTGTAAAGAAAGTAATCCATAGTCTATAAGTATACTATTTTGTTCTAAGGATAGATAAAAATGAAATAACATAGTGTTAGCATGTTTTTAATATGTGAAGAAGAGGGAATATATAAGTGTGGAAATATATTTAGAATCAAACTTTCCTATCAAGGGGGAAATGAAGGAAAATAAATGTAGAGAATATATTTATCAAAGTCAAGATACTTAATTTAGGTTTTTCAAAATAAGAGGGCTTTTATCATCATGGACACTAAAGAAATTTTCCTAACCACACAAATCTTAGGTCACCAAATGAAATATAAATATCATCCCATGAAGGCTATATGCATGAAAAAAAAAATGGACCTACATTCCCATAATGTGTTCCCCATTACTTAGGATCCCATATAGATTTTTCAGTCTACTATAAATATTCGGTACTTATGTGAGAAAGTAGGTAGCACCACAGATTATTTTGAATTATCCTATCTCAAACTACTAGCCTATCGCACCCCAATGGACCTCAACTCTATCATGAGGAAAAATATGGAGTTTAAGCTTTGATTAGAGATAGAAGATGTGCCATGAATCATGTCTTTTAGTGTGATGTTGACTTTTGACTTTTTATGTTGCCATTTATTTTAAATTATTTACCTTTTAACATTTTTATGTATTTTTCTATTCCTCCTCTATACGGATTTGGAGAACCAAACATGGGTCTTAAAAATTACTATCATTTGAAAATTTGGGATGTGGTTACTAAGGCAAAAAACTCAAAGAGCATGGTGTCTAAGAGTCTTGTTAATTCATGTGAAATAAAAGTGTTATCTTGACTTAGACTTTGTTTTATCCAAAGTGGAATGAAAGGAAAGTAAATCAAGGATAATGAAACATGAATCAATTTTAATTAATTCAAATCACAAAAAATGTGACAAAGGTGAAAAGGGATACAAGGATAGGTAAGTAAGATTCCTCATCATAAGAATTTTGAAAGTGTATGGAAACATTCCAACATAGCTTTTTATGCAAGTTTTATCTACAAAATATACAAGAACCAAAGCTAAGAATATGGGATCATAAATTTATAACCATTTCTTAACATTCTAAAAAAGGAACACTTGGTTGAACAAAGGTGGTAAGAGATAAAATGGTGATTTTATGAGGAGATACTAGTCTTACCTATGTTTTTACACCATAATTCATTAAAGAGAAACCTAGGAGGGTATAATAAAAGGAAAACTAGTGTTATTTGTCCTAGTCCTATCCATGGTCTTAAACTACAACTAAAAAAATAAAAACCCAATAGGGTGAAAAAATATTGGAAAATAACAATATTGATAGAAGTGAAATAAATTCATGAGGAATACTAGGTCTTATCCATAGTATTATAATGCAACCCATGATTAAAAGAAACTAAATGACCAAGAGAAGTAATTAAGGTTTATGGTAAAGAGAAGATTACTGCAAAGGGTGATACCCATGTATAAATCCTAAAAAAGTGTTAGTATGATAGAATATAGAAGTATGATAATAAGTTAATGATACAAGAAAAATATTTCTTCAATAATTGTGCATTAGTGGTCTATTTTAAAACATAGCCTTCATTAGTTTTGAGGCATTAGGTACTAGAAACAATAATATATTTTACTAGATAAGGGCCACACCATTTTTGGGAAAATTATTTATCATGGCTATAATATAATTTAGGGACTAGATAACCAACATTAAAAGTTTGGACTTTAACCTTTTTGTTATGTTGTTTGGTGATATGAGCCTTGTATTGGTGATTATGTTGCAAAGTGGCTAAATAGTGTTCATCGAGAAGATTAAGAGTATGAATGTGGGATTCATATAATTACTCATTATTAATGATACCATGAAGAGATATATGTAAGTATGCAAGTTTGAATTATAATGATAATATGGACTCAAAACCATAGACTAGTGAGAATGGTGCTACCCCTATGGTAGTACAAATGCTAGTATGATAGGCCCAACATGTAGCATATAAATAGAAATACCAATCTATATGAGTTTAATGGGTGGTATTTTAGAGGATTTTGTTGATAATTTTATTAGTGGCCTCAAATTGGTTATTTCACTGTGGATGATAAGGTGTGGAGAAATTGTGTGATATTTTGAAGTTAACACAATTTCTTCACATCCTTGTTATTGAAAATTCCATCATTATGATAAATGATAGTATGGGGAAATATAAATTTGGAAATAGTATTTTCCATGATTTTAATGAGAGTCATGGTTTCTACCTATTTGGTAAAATATTCAATACTTGTGATGATAAAAATATTCCCATATTGTAACCTAGGTAGTTTACCAATGAGATATGATCCTCACATGGAAAATGGACAATGAGATTCCATAATTTGGAGTTGGGATGATGGTGAATGGATTAGATCATCATGGATTTAGTAAGGACTACAATTTTTATTAAAATTGATAGCATCCTTTTCAAAATTAGGCCAAAATTATCCCATATGTAGGCATTTGTGTGTTGTAGGATGTCCGCTATAATGAGCATCACAAATGCCCCCATGTATTATTTCAAGAAGATGATAAACCTATTATTTCACTATATAGTTGAGTAGGTTATCTTTATCATTATGATAATAAAATGTTTATATTGAAAGACATATTTAAAATCTTGTTTGTAAATTTTGGTCTTTTCAAAAGAATCCATATTGGGAGGATAAGTTTTATGTTCAATAAATTAAATGATGTATTTATACCATGGTCTCTGTTAAATGATGACAACCTTAATAAGATAGACAAGTGAATATTGTAGTTGGATGGAAGATGAAGACTTTTCTTATTTGAATAAAAAGCTGAGAATCACTAAGAACTTGATGCATATGAAATAAGGAGACTAAAAAAGTGAGAGATTTAGTGATAGAGTTATGATCTCTTAGAATGCGATCGATGGTAAGAGATGTGAACTCTTTAGCGAGGGTAGTGGCCATTTTATTATAAGTGATAATATTTTCAATTTTATACTAGTAATCATAATTAACCTAATTATAGATGAGTTGGGAGTCACCTAAAGTGTGAAAATGTGAAATATCTATGTCACGTGCCACTCACATGCCTAAGATTAATGCTTCATATTCTACCACGTTATTAGTGACATAAATAGTGAGCAAGAATTCCAAAGGGATGATTTTTCCATGAGGACTAGTTAGAATTCATTTGAAACCATCAAAATGTAGGTTCTAAGAGTCTTCATGAAAATAAGCATTGATTTCATGAAGCTCTTTGATAACTACTTTGGATTTAGTAGTATCAATAATGATAGGTATCTTCTCGATTACTTTCTTCTAAATTAGCAATGAAGTTATGAAAGTAATTTGTAAGAGAGATAACTTGATTGAGACATTAAATATAGAGAATGTTATCATCGGAGAGACTATCTTAAATATGATTGATAGTGGGTATGACTTTCCCTATGAAATATTTTTTCATGATGATGTAAAGGTCAAATTAAATTAATATAAATATCCACTTGACAATTTAATCTCTAAGTAGAAATGATTTGGAATTTGATGAAGTGGGTCACAATGAACTATGACATAAGTTGTTTGATAGAGCATGCAATGATGAAGCTTTTCAGCTATGAAATATATAGCAAGGTAACCATGACATACTTTGGTATAACATTTTTAATAATCAATGAGGATTCGAATAATATAGTAAATAACATATTTTATTTCAGTATCATAGTTTTTGGCAAGCATTTCCCCAACTGATATAGGTGTAGAATAAGTGTATAAAATCAAAAGATAATTAGTAGAAGGTAGATGAAGGGTAGGTGGATGGAATAGTGATTATTTCATGTTTTCAAATGCATTTTAAAAAGGACCAATCTGTATATGTATAATATTTTTAACTTTTATTGATTAATGACACTTTTTATCTTGTAAGAACCTGTCGAGTTTCAATCTTTTTGAGTACATTTCTTAAGGGGTGCATAGGGAAAGGGCTGGGCAGACCATCAATGCTTCATAAGATTATTATTACATTTTATACTTGCCATCAACACTCTATCCTCCTAAAAATATTAAACCCAATCTTATTCTTCTTAGTTATACCTATTCCTATCACTTGTGTTTTATCCTTAATTTATTTCCTTATCACCCTTTTGAATTGTTGATTATGCTAGGTCAATGAGGTCGACCTAGCACAATTTTGGGAAATTTTCTCTCTTTTATTTTGTTGGACTCTAGGTTAACCTAACACAGACCTAGATATTTATCCCTAAAAATGTGCTAGGTTGACCAAGTTGACCTAGCACAACTGACATTCCTAGAACAATTTTAGCGTAAGATACTACTATATATATAAGGTCATTTCCCACCATTTTATAAGAGAGAATAATTGAGTTAAGAAGTGTGAATGAACATATACCTAATGACCATTCTACTTGGGGAATAAATATTTAGAATTCAATACTTTGTTTAGATATATGATTTAATCTTATGAATAAGTCTTTTGGATGCTTAGATAGGTTGTGTAGCCTAGAGCTGATTTATCTTAGTTATCCTTACATACCATGATGATATCTTGTGAAGCACCTTGGTTAAGGGGGATATTGAGGCTCGGTGTGTTTATATTCAAAAGTAAGTATTCCTAACTTTATTCCTCCTTTTTAAGAGTATATAGATAATGCATTTGTATTCTTATCTTTCATATATTAGGATTTTGTATACATTGACATGAGTATATGTCTTTTATAGATGCTTAATTTAGTTATTATTAATTTTTTTATAACTCCCACTTTGTTCCACAATATTTAGTGTACACTAGATTAGATTTGTTTTTCTTGTTATTAGATTAGTGAAATATTAAATCATAGGACTCTTTTAGGGTTGTTGTGTGACTGTGTTAGGATGTAGGCTTTGGAACCCTACCTCAAATGGTGTATTGTGACAAGTGATCCCCTAATGGGGCTTAGTGTATCCTCACATTGGTCATGCTCCCACTTAAGGATTATGTGATCCATAATCAAAAGTGCAGGTTTACTCTATTCCATCTGATCTAGGATTAATTTATGGACATGATGTATTTCTAAATGCATAAACTCTGGTGAACCTGACATGAATCAAAACCTTTCAAGATTTATTTTAGTTATTTCATTTATATTGATAATTATTTTTATCATATCTTTACTATGTTAGATAGACCCTGTTTACCCAATTTATTTATCTCTGTAAATAGGTTTGTAGGTATAGGCAACTGGCTCAACTAGCTCAACCTAATAAAGGTTTCTAGAACTTGCAAAATTTTATTCAGATAATTAGATCGACCAACTTGACCTAATATAAGTTTTTTAGATTTTTGGAATTCCTATTCAGCTTACTAGGTCGACTAGGTTGACCTAGTGCATTTTCATCACTTTTTTAGTAGGTTCTTGTATATCTTGATCAACTAGCTCAACCTAGTTTCTAAGTTTTTACTAGTTTTATCTAAGGAATAAGATCAATGATCTTATACTTTTCATCTCTAAACCATTCAGGTGAGTTTATATTTATTTTTATATTTTTTTAATACTTTCCTTTCAAGTTTATAGTCTTCATAACTATCCCTACATAGTCAACTAAGTCAATCATGGGACCTAGTTCTGTGTTCTATGTTTTCTAAAATATCTAGGTTGACTTTATCGACCTAGTTCATATTCAAAATTTACTTCCATAGTATAGGTTTCACAATATTTTGTATGATTTTCCATATATTTTCTCAACTATACCTTGTTTTAAAGTTGGAATGAACCATATATGCTAATCACATCTTTCATTAAGTTGTTTGCATGCTTAGAATAGTTGACATAGCCTATTTAGGGGATTTCAATCAATCACTTAGATACACTATTTATATTATTTTAAACACATGGTCAAACCATATAAACATCAAAAGTCATTTAAAATTTTGAATACCTAGGTCTACCTACTTGGATTTCATCACTAAGGGGGAAACCAACTTAGTGCTATGGTCAAGAATAAAATGTGGTCAATGATATATTTTGTCTAAGAACCCATTAACATTATTGTTGTGATGTGTGAAGTGAGGGGGTAGGTCCCAATACCAATCTTATTTCATTTCCATTATAGTACCTTTCATCCTAAACTTGATTGAAATTATCCATAGATTACTATATAGTACCTTGATTATAACCAATCTCCCTTTTCACTTAAAAAACATTCTTAATAATATAATAAACATTATATGTTGACCAAGTAACTAGCTTTACTTCTAAGTTGTTTGGTTTCTCTTTGATTAATTATGTGTGCCAAAGATTGCATTAGGTGGTGTTAGTACAAGATTTTATTTTTTGTGCATCAATTGGATTGACCATCATCAATTCAATTGACTATTTTTTTTCCTTTTATTACTTATTGATTTCTTATATTACTTTAAATTATCTTGCTTTAATTCATAGCTTGTCATCATCTTTATTTTCTTCCTTGACTACTATACTAGGTCAACCTTGTCAAGCCTGTATCTTTTTCAACCCATGTACATTGTACCAGGCCAACCTGGTTGACCTAGTACTATTTACAACATCTTTACCTCTTTTTACCAGTCACTATTTAGTGAACTGGGTTGATCATGAGAATCTTGCATAGCTTTATAGTCCTTTCTTTTTCACTAGGTTAACCAAGTCGACCTAGTACTATTTCTATCACTTTTTAATTTTTTGCTTTCTCATCTTACTTCTTTTCATTTCATCATGGAATTTTTGTTTGGTGATAACACTAAAGTTTAGTAAATATACATGATGGAATTCACCACTCCTAATAGGGTCTCCCATAGACAAAAGAGGGATCCTTTCATGAATGCTAGTAATGTTCATATTAAAACTCACATGATGAACTATGGGACCCATCCTCATACCCCTTTACTAGAAAACACTCCTCTTCTCTTAGAGTATCAACTTGAGTTAGACTATACTCTTAAAATTATTTATTTTATCATGGAATTCACTCAACATAGAGGGAAGGATCCTTCCACCATCTATAACCTCATGATTAGTCATCAAGTTAAAGAACCTCATTCTCCTACTCCCACTTTCTTATCTAGATTTGGGGGTGCTGAATTCTTTACTTCTCAACCTCCTCCTTCAATCTTGACTCCTTATGCTATGCCATCTTCTTCTTTAACTTCTTCTACCTCCATGGCTACTATCTCAACTAACATGGTAAGTTTTACATCTAGTGGGCCTCTAATAAGATTAACTATCCTTAATCCTTCCACTAGTTCATCATTTGCTACCTAAGGCACTCATGCTTCTAGTGTTTCTTCCTCTCAATAATTTACTAGTCCATCTTTTGCTTCACAAGATAATTTTTCCACTAGTACCTCAAATTATCATATCTCTTCTCAAGATCATATCAACACTAATAGTGGTACCCAAGCCACTAACACCAACACAAACACAAACACCAATATTAATTATTCTAATAACACTAATCAAACTCATTAATTATTCTTTAAAAATCTCAATAAAATGAATACATTTCAAGCTCATAATATGAATCAAATAATGTGAATACAAAACCACCTTCTTAATCTTCAATCCAATCCTCAACCAGTGACTTGGGGCACACATAACCAAAGTGTTCCTCCTCTTCCTCTTTGATATTCTCAAGGTAATCTCATTCCTCAACCTCCATTAGCTAACAAAGGCATCAAACATTTAAAAAATGAACCTCTTACCACCCAAATTGATAACAATGACATTGTAGGTATAACACCTACAATTACTTCTAATGGATCAGCCGATCCTACTCTTTACCTTAAGACATTTATAAATCTTTACAAGGATTAGGTCAAGTTAAATACCTTTCCCGCTACCAAAATCTTAGCCAAAAACCTCATGGGTGATGCCTTGGGTTGGTATAATTAATGTATAACTCACTCTATCACTAGTCTGGAGGACTTAGTAAATGATTTAGTGCAATTATTTCAAACTAGTAATCTTCCTGAGAACACTTTGACCCATTTCATCAATTATAAACAAAATAAAAATAAAAATGCCCAAGCCTTTGTTAAGCAATAGAAGACATTGTCAAATTAATGTGAATATAACATGGTAGATAACAATCTCTTTAATCTCGTTATAAATTCTTTATATCATAAATTACAATATCGAGTCCATACCCTTTCTCCACGTATATTAGAGAAAGCCATTGATCAAGCAAAAAGACAAGATTTCATGATGCATTAATTCAAACCACCCCAACCTTCCATGGGACCTCACCTATTCGTAAAGAAAAAAAACTAAAATATTACCAATGATGGTGTTATTAATTCATTTAAAACCATGTGTAATGTGTAAGTTGTTGTCCATACTGCTTCTTCAAAACCATCTCCTTCTCAACAATACACTAATCCTCATTTCTCAACAAATAACATTAATATCCATAAGCCTTTATACTCAACTAAATTTCTTAAATGTCTACCCAAGCATATTCCATGAGAGCTTTACCCTACTCAACTTATGAAATCATGGTATGATCTTAATAAGTTTTGTTGGTTTCATGCTAGTTGGGGCCACTCTCATGAGGCTTGTAGACAACTCCAAAATTTAGCCATGGACTTCCTTCTTGGCCAAAATTTTGATCATGATTCTATTATCCATAAGCATCAATAAGCCTATGAGATTGCTTTCAAATACTATAAATCATATGATAAAACTCAATCCTTAAATCAAGCAATGCTCATTTAGCTATTTATAAAGACCCCTTACCTAATCATCAGCCAATCTAAGATGGTTATGATAAGCCCACTTATTCTACCAATAACATAGAAAGTATTGTTCAATGAAATTCTTAAGAGAATGTGGTTACTATGACCAATATATGAAGAGTGGTGGATTTCATTGATTCGCAACCTATCTACACTCCTCCTTCGCATAATACATATTGTGTTATCCATGGTTCTTCTCCAACTCATTTAAATGAGTTGGAGAAAGAAGATATTATTTCCTTTGATGATATACTTTATGATTCTCCCTTGGATAACACATCCTATGATATTTATACTTCTCTCCCATCATCTTCTAATGCTAATAATAATCCAATTTCTACTAACACTTCTTCTTCTAAACTTCAAGATCAATCTAAACCAACTACTTCTTCATCACCAAGTGATTTAAAACCTTCTCTTTATTATCAACATAAATTTAAATTATTTTTAGATCCCCCTTCTAAAGATATTCTTAATCATTACACACCTATATCTTAAAACATCCTTATGGGTTATGATGAGTGGGATCCCATTGTAGAAATTACTAATCTTCCATCTCAGATACATTTTCTTGAACTCATGAGGACATCTCAACATCATATAGACCACCTCATGTAACTCTTATTCAAGATGAATATTCCTCACC
Source organism: Torreya grandis (assembly GCA_037957365.1). Lineage (NCBI taxonomy): Eukaryota > Viridiplantae > Streptophyta > Pinopsida > Cupressales > Taxaceae > Torreya > Torreya grandis. The sequence continues at coordinate 1,018,101 of JARHVA010005060.1, forward strand.
CTCATATACTAGGATGAAAGGATAATTTATCTAGATCTAAGGATAGTATTTTACAATAATGTGAAGAGATGTCCATTAACATGGATGATACTATAGACACATCCCTTTCTTTTTGATTTGCTATTGCATCTGTGATTCCAGATGAGATTTTTATTGATGCAGATGGTCCTCCATTATTTATTAGCATCCAAATCCATGATATCCAAGTTAAGTGAGCTTTGACTGATGAGGGTTTTAACACTTATGTCACTTCTCTTGATTTCATTAATACTCTTGGGTATTTTGAATGTAATCTCAATTCTACACATAGCACATGCCAAGGATACGATAGAAGGAAGATGCCTCTTTTAAGGTGTGTGTGGCTTCCAATTACCATTCCACCTATCAATGTTCATGTGAAGGTGATGATATTCAACTTTTCCCTTTCATATAACATCTTTCTTGGTAGGTTTTGGACTCATTGTATGTGATTCATCTCATCTTCCACTTTCTAATGCATAATTTCCTCATAATGGAGCCATTTATAAAATTCAAGGAGATATTAACCATTGGAATTTAAAACAATTCCAAGATCATGGTGTCTTCAAAATTCCTAATCTTGATCCTTTGCCTAGTGTTCCATTCTATGAGTTGCAATGTCTCAACTTTCTTGTCAACTCAACCAAAGGTTATGATGGGCATCTTGAACTCATTGGTAAAATTCATCCCAACCTGTTAGGCTTTGATGATGATGATCCAAATGAGACTAACTAAAAGATCAAAACTTTTGATCTCTTGCCTCATTTCATCTTGAAACTTCATACTTCTTGGCAGCCTCATTCTTGAAAGCCTCTTTGTGATCTTATTCATATAGTCTTAACCAAAAATAAGCATTTTATTCACTGAGCTTCCTCTGATGATAAGGCCATTCTGACCTGTGTCATCAATCTTTATACTCTAGATTATGATGATGGCTATTCTTTAGATGATCTTATTTTAGGTGGCCTTGTCAGGACTGTGATGCCAAGATTATTTAGTACCTCTCTTATTTACTTGATTATTTTTATGTATCTCATCATTTTCTTTCATTTATAGTTATTTATTGCATTTTTTCTCCTTATCCTAGGCTAGAGATTGTGTTGATACTTCTAGTTTCTAAGGAACCACTTAGGACCATGCTCTTGGATCATTCTCTGACCAGACCTTATCGCTTTGCTACAACTAGGATAGTCCTCCTTATACCTTCTAAAAATCTCACCCCTTCTTCAGTAGGGCCATCTATAGTTAATCATTATACTTTTTTCACTCTAGTTTAACTTGTTTCCTCTCTTATTATTGATGAGCCTCTTCGTGCTTCTCATCCTAGTGGTCCTCCTATTTAGCCTAGTTTAACTCCTTCCCCATCATCACACTCCCTTGATGATGGTTTTCTTATATTTCCTAATATGTCTCCTTTGCCCACCAAATAGGTTGATGAGTCCTCTTTAGCTTCTTCCATTCCTATTTCACCCCCTTCTTGAGTGTTCCTAAAACCATTCACAAGCATATTTGTTGTTTCTATGAGATATTAATCAATATTCCATCCATTATCATAAGTTACGATAATATCTTGATACCTTTCATCCTTCCCCATCATTAGATAAAGCCATACCTCCCCTGAAGGTACTTCTTGAATATTTACCTAATTATGGTGAGGTATATTATCTATGACACCTATGTGGCATGCATCACATCAATCATTTCTATATTATCTAACAACATCTTAAAGATCACCTTGTAGCCATCCTTGGACCCTCTACCATTCCTCCCATAGGTAATTCCTGCAAGAAGTCTCTTCCTTCTTCTCCCATGGCTCCACCTCCTATGGTCCTTTCACTACCTTCTATGCCTCCACCTATAATTACTTCACTTGTGGACCCTC
>JARHVA010005060.1:1027500-1055000 GCA_037957365.1 Torreya grandis
CAGACCATCAATGCTTTATAAGATTATTGTTCCTTTTACCACTTACCATCCACACTATATCCTCCTAAAACCATATAAACCAAGCTTATTATTCTTAGTTATACCTATTCATATCACTTTCTATGTTTTATCCTTCATTTTTTTCCTTATCACCCTTTTGACCTATCGGTTGTGCTAGGTCAACCAGGTTGACCTAGTATAGTTTATGGAATTTTTATCTATTTTGGTTTGTTGGCATCTTGGTTGACTTAGCACAAACCTAAAAGGTTATCCAAAAAAATGTGGTAGGTCAACTAAGTCAACCTACCATAGCCAACATTAAAAAAATGATTTTAGGGTAAGATACTACTCTCTCTCTCTCTCTTTCTCTCTCTCTCTCTCTCTCTCTCTCTATATATATATATATATATATATATATATATATATATATATATATATATATATATATATATATATAAGGTCATTCCCCACCATTTAATCAGAGCAAAGAATTAAGTGAATAAGTGCGAATGAACATCTAAATATTAACCATTCTACTTGGGGAATAAATATTTAGGGTTTAATACTTTCTTTAAATCTCTAATCTCATCTTGTGGATATGTCTTTTGGATGCTTGGATAGGTTGTGTAGCCTAGAGATAATTTATCTTAGTTAGCCTTACATACCATGACAATCTCTTGTGAAGCACCTTGGCCAAGGGGGAGATTGAGGCTCAATGGGTTCATCTTCAAAGGTAAGTATTCTTAACTTTATTCCTCCTTTATAAGAGTAGATAGATAGTGTATTTGTATTCTTCTCTTATATGTATTAATATTCCATATACATTGACATGAGTATATGTATTTTATGCATATTTAGTTTAGTTGTTTATTTGTTTTCTTTCTAACCCTCACTGTGTGCCACAAGCTTTGGTATGAACTAGATTAGATTTGATTTTCTTGTTATTAGTTTAGTGAAATATTAAATCTTAATAATATTTCAGGGTTGTTGTGTGATTATGTTAGGCTGTAGGTTTTGGAACCCTAGCTCACATGGTGTGTTGTGATAGTGATCCTCTAATCGAGTCTAATAGATCCTCACACTAGTCATGCTCTTGCTTAACAATATTATTCCATCTGACCCAAGATTTATTTATGGAAACGATGCATTTTTGATTCAATACATAATCTATTCTAAAGCGTTACCTTTGTTAAGAAGGTAATTAATATAATAAATGTGATAATCCATTGTAGGGATAATCATTAGATTGCCCTAAGATGGTTGAGGTAAGTACATATGTCTAAAATAGAGAAAGGAATAGGAATTTTAATTATAATATTGATTTTAGTGGGATCAACATCTATACCATGAAGAGAGATTAATAACCCTAATAGTTTATCAGATCTGACTCCAAAAACACATTTGTAGGGATTGAGTATAAATTTGTACTTGATGAGTCAATCAAAGATGATGGTTAGATCAAAAATATTAGTTTTGCAAATTTTTGATTTGGTAATGAGATCATCCACATAGGTTTCCAAAATCTTATGTATAAGGTGATGAAAAATGTGGTTCATAACCCACTGATAGGTAGCTCTAATGTTTTTAAGGCCAAAGGGAATCTTAACATATAAATAGGTGCCTGAATCCATAGTGAATGTTGTCTTGTGTTAGTATTCAGGGGTGATATGAATTTGATTTTATCCTTAAAAAACATCTATGAGGGATAAAATTTCATATCTACTATTGTAATCTACAATGGCATCTATCAAAGGTAATGGAAAGTTGTCCTTGGGATAAATGAGGTTGAGATTATAGAAGTTGATGTGGATGTAAATAACCATGATAGAAATTCTATGAATGGGAACAATGTTTGAAACCTAATTTAAATAGTCTATAATCATAATAAACTCAAAATCTAATAGTTTGATGATTTATTTATTGCATACGATTGAAACTTTGGGTGGAAATTTTTGTTGTTTTTGCTAAACAAGTTTAGCATCAGGGTATGTGATTATGTTTTACTCAACGATACTAGGATCGATGTCCAAGATGTCCTCATATGACCAAGTGAAAGTGTAATGATATTTATCAAAAAAATAGATCAAAATTATCATGTTTATTTTGCATGTGTTCTTGAGAAATAGCTATAGGTTGAGGACATGGGGGTGTGCCATATTCTATTCTTATGGTTTCCTTGATAAACATAGAATTTTTGTCTTAAAAATGATATGATGCATTGGGAAAAGAGGAAATGGGATTAATTTAGGAATGATGATAACAATTAAGTTATTAAAATAAAGGGCCTTTCTCTTGAAATTCCCAAGTTTGTGATGTTACTGAGGAAGTTGATGTTCTTGAGCATGGACTAATTCAAATATGGTTTCATTTCTAGGTAATGTAGGTAGAGTTCCATAATATTACACATATACTTCAATATTAGTGATTTGGTTATTATAGTGATCATATTCATAATGTATCTACTTTACATCAATGGTTGTGGCATCAAGATTGATCTTGGGAATATGTAGAATGTGGAGGAAGATTGATTAGGTTTAGTTATATTGATAATGGGTGTATAATAGAATTATTAATGGGTAGAAGATCTGGTAGAATAATTGGTGTGATAGGAGGTATATAAGGTTTCATAAGTTTTGAGTTTGAAAAAGATGATATTTGTTTAACCATCAAAGGAGTATAAACAATTGGATAATTAAGTAGAGGTACATGACCTTCAGGTTCTAACTCAATAGCTATGGAAATGGTATGAACGTTAAAGTTATAAACATGTATTCTAGTTAAGGCTTTATGATGTTGTTGAACATCAAATTCACTTGAATGAGCTTGGGTTATAATGTAGTTATCATCATAGGTGGGATAGATAGTACATGATAGGTTCTCTAAAGGAACTTCCAAAGGTGAGATGCTTAGATTTCTCAATTTATGTGGTGACATAGTTAAAGGGTCTTAAAATAGCTTAGCCACTCCATAGACATTACACATGAAATCACCATTTATATAATAAGCTTCATGTGCATTACATGGAGGATAGAAATCAGTCATTTTATTGAGAAGATGGATGGTGTGGTCACAAATTAGCTAGGATGGAGGAAACCAATCCAAAGTTTAAGGAGGTAGCTTGGTAGTATTACATGTGTTTTGAAAATAGTTTGGATCATCATAATCAAAATAAGTAAGAATGATCTATCAGTTTAGATTCATATTAACAAATTAAGGTAAAAGAGTAATATTAATTTTGGAATAGTGAAAATCTAATACTGATATTTAAGATTGGGAAGATGAATACTCCATGGGTTAGGATTGGCGTCATATTTATTAATTATTTTCCATTATGATTAAAATTGATATATTAGCTTTTGAAAGAGGATATATAACTCTTACAATGATTCAATGGGCATCCTAAAATTATATTATAAGTTAAAGGTAAATCAAGAACCATGATCTTAATACATATAGTTTTGGGTCCAAAGTAAGAGGGAGGCAAATACAACCAAGAAAATTTTGATTGGTCTTGTTGAATCCATGACATATTAAATGAGTTTATTTGAGATGATCTTTGTTATATCCAAGTTTTTTAATGATCCAAAGTGATGTTATATGAATTCTTGACCCTTCATCTACTAATACTTTGGGAATGAGTTTGGTATTGATGGTTATTTTGATGAAAAGGTGGATCATCAGCTTGAAATAAAATTTCAATATTTAGCATGTCTTCTTCAAGAAATTATATGGAAGGTTGTGAAGAATGAAAAATACTTTCAATGGTATGAAATTCGATTAGTTGAAGCTCATCATAAGGTTTGTCCTCTTCTAAGGAATGTGATTTTTCAATTTTTCTGAGTTGTTACATTAGAAATTTATGATGATAGGGAGAAGTGTGAACTAACTCCATGAGAGTAATTTTACAAGGCATAGATTTTATGTTCTCTAAGAAATTCTAATGAGTTTTGGAAAAGGAAGAACCAACATGAGGATTGAAAGGTAACATATTTTTATAAGGAAGAGAAGTAGTTGGAAGTTTAGATTTAGGAAGTGGTTCCTCATTGATTTCTGAAGGTAATCTAGTGGTATTAGTATCTTTAAGTATTTGATCTTATAGCAATGGTTTATTTAGTTTGGTGATCAGATCTTTGTGGTCTATTTTGCATCGTTAATTAAACCTAACCACATTCACATATTGATAATTGGTATAGTAGTGATCATAATCTACACCAATCACACAAATATACTTTTTTGAGTGTTTAGATTTAGATGTAGAGAAATTTTTTATACTGTTAGAGGAAGAAACTTTAGAATCTTGCTTATTATGAGAAGAGTTAACATAATCATGAAGATGGATTTTAATCATGGCATCTTTATTAAATGAATCACATATCATAAAATAAATGGAAAATTTTGTAAGCCCCTAAAATGTTTCATGGGAATGAACTATATTGGCATGAAACTAACAAAATTTATTAGAATCATACCATTTAGGGGGATTATTAGGATGCTTGAATAGTTTATAAGGCACTAGAAGTTGTTTAACTTTTGTATGGTTAATGACATATGGGAAGCTTGAGGAATGTATACTTTGGATACTCCTAGTTTGGGTTGAGGAGGATTATTTGATATCATATTGGTTAAATGTTGGAAATATCCCTTGATAATTTTATTTTTAGGTTTAAACTTCTTCATCAGGAAGTGTTGATGCTTAGCTTAGTCAAGAACACCATTTAAAGTTTGGGGACTAAATTTTTTATCCTTCTATTAGAGTGAAGGTGTTAAGGTCATATGAAAAGTTTAAACAAGTTGTCATTAATTGTGTTGTGATTGGATTTGTGAGCTAAAGATTTACATTGTTTGATAAAATTATGAGATGATTTTGTAGGAGATTTCTTATCATTGATGAAATGACGAAAACAATTCTCAAGAAAATCATTACGTTGGAATTATTTAACTAAAGGATTGACTAAATCATCAAGTTGTCATATAGAATGTTGGGGATGTTGGTTATACCATTCTAATACATCACTAGCAAAGGTTTTAAATAGAATTTTAGTTGTGTTTAAAGTATTAGTTTGGATCCACTCTTTATAAATATTATTGAATTCCTTGAGAAAAGATGCATGGTCTTTAGTCCCATCATATTTACAAGTTGGAGATATATTACCAGTATAAATACATTTAATGAAAGGGGATACAGTCTCATTTTGAATGTCTTGAAGATTATTATTTTGCATGATAGTTAGTGGAATAACATTTCCCATGGCATATTTAATATATAGAGGGATAAAATTTTAATTATTTTAGGGAAGAAGAATAGGAGGATGATTACCCATGTTTTTCAAATGATGTTATATTTTCATCATTTGAGAGGTGTTAGATATGTGCATGATGTTAATTTGATACATTATCTGTGACAGAATTTGATTTGTATAAATTTGTGGGTTGGTGTTATGAGGATTCCCAAAATTGGTATTAGGGTGAGGGTTGTTAGATGGTATATTTATTATGGGGTTATTTATGAGGCTTGTATAGATAGTCCCATAGTATGGTAGCATGTTTCAAGGTGGGAATTATATTTATAAGTATGAAAAGTATCCTATCACTAATCTCATATATTGGAGTGATTTTAACCATATTACAATTCAAAGACGAGGGACGAGAAGAGGTTCTCCAAGAGTGAGGATCCTCTTAGGTAGTGAAGGTAGGAAGAAAAGAACATCCCATATAGATAAAAGGATTCATGTTGTGAAAAAAGAGTTTGATAGGGGATTTCATGATGACTAAAGACATAATCTAAGATCAAGAAGAAATGAAGAAAAATAAGGACAAGGTTAGCCACACACATAATAGTATCAACCAATAGGTACAAAGTCAACTAGGTTGACAAATTTTGTGAAAAATATCCATATAATAAGATGAAAAAGACACATTTTAATTATTCAACTATGTTCTACAAAGGATAAAACTAAAATAATCTAGAAGGATACTCAATTGTATAGGTTGACTATGTACTATAGATGAAGAAATAATTTAGAATGAGAAAGAGAACACAATAAGATATATTGACTATGTAATAAAAGATAGAAATAGATTATGATCATGAGATCCATAATTAGATAAATCAATTATGTACTAAAGTGAAACAAGATGAATAGTCTATAAGAGATTATGTCTACAAGGATGATAGTGTTATGAAGAAAGATAAATTTTTCAAGATAATATCTAAGGAAATAAAGTGAGTCACTAAAATAATAAGATCACTATGATTGATCTAATTGGAACATAAAACACAAACCTTGCCCTAACTCTAGCTAATGCAAGTTTTGTAATACAAAATATAATTATCAAAGAGTAAGTAACAACTTGAATGTAAATTGTAACTAATTGGTCATTCATAAATGCGATTAAGTTATTATAAAATTTGAAATTAATGTGATGGGGAGTTGGCTATAATAAGGAACTATAAGGCAATCTATGCATAATTTTAGGTAGTTTAGGATGAAAGGGATCTATATTATCAATGGTAATAGATTGGTATTAGGGCCTACCCCCTCACTTCACAATCCCACAATAATAAGGCTGTGGGGTGCTCTGCCAATAAATACCATCAACCACATGTTTATACTTGGCCCAAAAATCAAGTTGACTTCTCCCTTGGTGATGAAATACAAGTAGGTAGACCTTGGGAAGAAAAATGTTTAATATTTTTTTGTGTAAAGTGATTTGGAAGTGTGTGAAATAGAAAAAATAATGTGATTAAATCGTTAAATTGAAAAACCACTTAATAATCTATGTTTATTATTCTAAGCATGAAAATGATTAAAATGAAAGGTGAGATAATTAATAGTAAAAATAAATTAATTTATTTGGCTATGAAGAGTATAGAATCAATTCAAGTGACACTATATATAAAAAATGTAGAACATAGTCGATAGGGTTGCTATTGTTATGAAAAATCAAGATCTAGAAGAATAAAGTCAAACAAGTTAATTATATTTTCTAGATAGAATATAGGCTTTAAAATTGTGTCAAGATATATAGGGTTACAATTTGATAGACTCTAAACTTGTGAAAAATAGTACTATAAATAAAAAATTGAATTGATAAATAAGGTAAGAATGAAACTTGGTGGTTTTTAGGATTTTTTTTTTTTGAAATTTTTTATTTTGTGTTTCTCATTTTTTGATTTATATATTTTTTGAACAAATTTAACTTGTTCAATGGAGTTTTCATAACCTGTGTGTTGATAATGAATTTACAAACATAGTTGACTAGCTTGCCTATGTCTACAAATCTATATATGTAAAAAGAAAAACTATGAATAGAGTTGATTAGATCGACTATTTATATAATCATGTAAATAAATAATAATATTGTGTTAATATGATCAATATAATAACTCATATTTAGAGAAGGCATACACGAACATAATAGATTCCTTTTGGGGTGACTATGTGTTAAACCTACACACAGGCCATTATAACTATACTGATAGGTATGATATAGTAATGAAAAGAATGAAAATATATAATATGATGTTAAAATGAAATGTGTGAAAGAAAACTTACAAGGTTTGAATTCATGTTGGTTTCTCTAGAATGTATATAAAGAGAAATACAACTGACCTATTAATCAATCTAGTTTGAAGAAGATAAATCCTACTTACACTTACATTTATTGATACATTAGATAGTTAGGGTCATGACCAATATGTATATTCTATACCTAACCAAGGGATATATTAACATAAAAAAATCACTTGAAAGGGTTCCAAAACCTCTAGTCAGACAAAACTATGCAATAAGCCTAGCTAGGTCCTATGTTTTCATATTCACTAAGTATATACAAAGTAAAATAAAATACAATCTAGTGGTCACCAAAGATTGTGGAATAAAGTGGGGGTAATAAACATATAAAGTAAACACACATAGAATAATTCTAGTTAATCTATGCATATTATGACCCTAATGCAAGGATAAACCAATACATTCAAAATCTATTACTTATGTTACTTCTATCTATCAAAACAAAGGAGTAAATTTAGAGATACTTACCTTGAATATGGACCCAATCTCTCCCTTATCCAAATTTTATTTTCAAGAGGTTTTGGTTTGTAAGGATCATAATAAATTCCTAAGCATCCATGAATTTTCCAAAAGACAAGATTCTTCTCCAAGTATAAACCCTATGTAATAACACCTCAATTAGAATAGTTAAAGAGAAAATTATAAATAAGTGCAAATGATTAAATAAATCTATTATCTCTTTAATAAATGGAGAAATGAATGTGTATATATAGTTAAATCTAACCCTAAACCTTTCTAAAAATTTAGCCAATAGGGTTGGCCTAATTTGACTCTATATCATTAATTGATAAAAACAAGTTATGTCCTAGTTTAGGCTAGTCGAGGCTGACCTAGAACCATAACATGAAAATACCAATTTTAATATGGATTCGACCTAGGATAATAGTGTACGGTAAATGTCAAAATGGTTTTAGATTTAGGTATGGGATAAGGAAGATGGTGAATTGCTTGGATTAGTGTGTAAGAGGGGAGGCAATTATTAAGGAACTGTATATGATAGGATTAGGTGGATAACAAGTGGTGGTATAGGGAAAAAAAATCCTATAAAGCATCAGAGGTCTACCCATCCCTTTCTCAATGTGCCCTTTAAGGCATGCACTCAAATAGATTGAGACTCAATACATTCCTTTAAGAGAGAAAGCATTAATAATTGATAAATCTTGAAAATATTATGTATATATATATATATATATATATATATATATATATATATATATATATATTGGTCCAAGAATTGGATAAAAATCTTATTTTTGAATCATCTTGATCCACTTTTTTACATTACTTGTTAAAAAAATAGAATAACGAAGTTAATTTTTTTGGATACCTATTTGTTTCCCAAAGGTTAAGGTTATTTATGCTCTCCTCTTTGCATCCTTAGTGGGAATTCATAGAGGATAAAAATAACTGATAAACTTTCCCATTTTTATTTATAAGGTACAACATGACTATGTAAGTGACATCCATGTGCTTTCCATTAGTTTATAAGGGCTAATGATGTGGATTTCATAACCATGCATTATACCACACTCCATATTCTAATCGAGTATAAATATCAAGGATAACTATTGTTAGTCTACGTGGGTTTCCCCATATAAGACCCAATGAAGTGAGGATTTAACTCCCCAATACCAAGCATTAGAGAACAACCTATATAGACTTCGACCCCACTATACCTAGTGTATATCATGGAATCCCTTTGTGATATTGCATAAACCTAGAATAAGACCTTTTGGTTGTAATAGGCATCCATGGAAAGGGATAATATCATCCTCCAAGATCACTCACCGTGATCAGAGTTTGAGTGAGGGTTGGGAGACCAATATATCACCACTATTAGTGAGATGTTTGGTGAAATGGGTGTCAAGTTATACTCTAGTGTTAGTTAATATATATAGGTTTATGGCTTGATTTCATTGTTTATATATTTTTGATATATGTGTTGTTTACATACCCCATTTAAACCAACACACAAACTAATCCCCTAGCTAAACTTAGCACCTAGGTCAAACATAGTCCTCTCATCACAAAATAATTATCACCAATAATCCTTTGTCATATCCTATACTTTCCTCTAAAAATCATGTGTCTTACCCATCATAACCTTTAATCATCCATATCATATCCTTATCATTAATTACCTAGTCTTAATAATATCCACAATAATCATCTCTTGTCATTATTTTAGCCTTATCATCTTACATTCCCCTTATCCTAATCATATCCTAGTTATATCCTATCATCCCATAACCATATTTTAGTATTTCCTTAGTCACATCATATCCTATAATCCCTTATCAACACATAAGTCATACCTAGTCATATACCAACATTCATTGTTATGAAAACATTTAGTTTACCCACATCGTATCCAAACCTATGTGTCCTTTCATATAATCTACCAAAATCCTATTCACCTAACATGCCTATTCCTAATGTCCATTTAGGGTCACTTAGTCCAACCTCCTTATCCCATACCCATAATTTACCTAAGTCTAAGTTAATCACATAGCCTATGACATAAACTTGTCCATTCCCACTCATCAACTAAACACATCTAATCCCATTAAAGTTGGTAATCATACACCCAATTTAATTTATGTTAGAAATAATATTATAAAGGTCACCAACATTTGCTTTCTTATATCTACACCTAATCAAGTTTGATATCATATATTTAAATAATTTTTATCATTCACTCACTCCGATCTAACCATCCAAGTCATCTAATCCTAATTGAATAAACCATATTAGACCTAAGCTAGTCTAACTTATTAAATCAAGTCAAAACCTTGTCAAAGGTCATTAGTGGCCCAATCTTGTCTCCTTGTCTATTCAAACTTATCCCCATGTTGAACCTTTTTTCATTGACCTAGACCATCATTATTAACCATAAAATAAGACATATAACATCATTTAACTATATATCATCCTAAATTTATTAACTCAAGCTTATCATATCCTATCAAACATCTCATATTACATTTCACTAGATATATCACATCACCAAGTCTAGCTTATAATCAAGCCATGGCTTCACAAACTAATTTAATGTCATGCTTAAAAACATCTTGTTTCCAAAAATGATGAAATCCTTTTAAGGGTCTTAAAAATAGGTTCCTACCTCCTTGTAGGATTGTAGCCCATTAAGCTAACATTACCTCTAGTTTCTACTCATTCATGACGGTATACTCGTAATCCCCATCATGGTTTATCATAGTTTAATATTTTTTTTACCATTAATATCAAACCACATACCCTCACTCATACTATAAAAGAAATTTATCTCCTAATAACCCCATCGAATATTCATTCATCATCTAAGATTCCTTTAATACCATAAATCCTCTATATCTTAGCATCATATCACATCTTGTAAATGTATGATCTAGAGTCAACTACTTACACATATAATCCAAGCTAAGAATAGAGAAAATATACTCCTTTCCCTATATCATTGGAATTTATTTTCCATCTATTAGTTTCCACTGACATGATTTTTCATCTACCCATAAGGAATATTGATCCAAACAATCATAAAACCTCCTGGTATATAGACCATCAATACTCTCAATATCATAGAAGATAGTGGAATTCTACTAATTAATTCCTAACTTTCCATAACTTTGTACAAGATCTAATTGATTGTGGTGACATACAAATTGAGAATGAATCAAACGTATCTATGTCCATGGGTGAACCAAATATGGTATTCCAATGTTTACTTCTTGATCATAATCGAGTTCTTTCACTTCCAAACCATAACCTAGAAACCAAACCCGATCATTGATTATCCACCCATTTTCAACAAACCACTCTATAATAAACCCGTACTTACCAAACCCACCATATACATACCATATATCTTCAATATATCATGGTTAGATCATGAATATAAAAATTCTTTTCATTGTAAATCCTCCATCACTAAGAGAAAAGTGAATAAGGGACATGTACACAACCATGCAATTAAAATTTCCCTCCTTATGACTAGTCAAAACATCATATACTAGTATTATCATATCCTCAGTAATGTCCACTTTAGAATCATAAATAAAGATAACATAAATATCCAAAACATGTATAACATCAACATTATAATTATATTTCATGTTAGAATAATCATTCTTTACTAATGTCGTGGATCTTGTTGACACTTACCTTTTAGAGGACACATCTAATTCATATATAAAAGAGCATCAAGGCATTTCTATTGATTGGTTTCAAGATGATGAAGTCATAATTATGATTTTAAATTATTTGTTAATTGATGATCATCAAAGTGAATTAAATCTAAATTTAGATGAAAATAACCTTAATGATCCCTTTTCTATTGTCAAGGAAGTTTTTTGTGATGTCAAAACTAGTTATCCTAGTACCCTCTATGGGGATATTGATGCCAATTATCCACTCAATGAAATAATTCATCTATCCCCTCCATCATCATATATCGTTGATCTATCTCTCCCTATCAATAAAAACTTATTTACACCCTTTAATGGGAATAAATGGAATCACACATTGTTGTATTCCCTCAATATACAATATCATGTGATGAATCATTAAGGGTCCAAGATGAGAATAAAATTATAAATTAAAATAATCATATAATGAACCTTGATACAATCATCAATAAAAGTCAATATAAGTCTATAAATTGGCCAGTCAAATATCAAAATATTCCCTAATTGAAAACCTCTTTGAGGCACTAGGGGACCATCAAAATCCATGCCAAAATAATAAATCCTATTAAAAGTGTACTCCATATGGTAAATACCAATATAATGTACTAAGTGTTATTCAAATCAAAAATAATCAAATCAACAAGTCATCAAAATATATATGACTAAAAATATTCCAAATAATCATATTAAAGAGCATAGAAGTCAAAGAATATTGGATACTTTAATATCTCTAATGGCACCTCCATCATTATTAATGTTTTTTGATACTATTAGACACAATTTTAAATCTATTTATAGTCACAGTAACTATCATAATCATATCACTCATTCACACCCTCTATATCACCATCAAAGCCATACAATCCCATCCATATCATACATCACCTTCTTGAGCAACATTGTCTCTCATAGGGGATAAAAAGATGCCTCGTTGAGATGTGTAGAGGACAAAAAATCAAGAGTCAAGGAAAAACACAATTACTTAAGTTAATATAAAATTTATGACATATTCCTAGCCATAAAACTATATAGGATAGGTTTTGGATAAAAATTAGGACAACTTCAACATCATGCATCTCACAAGCCTCAAATAAATTGAGATACAAAAAAACATAAGACTAATGGTGAAAACCATTTTAATGGTGCCTTCAGAAATTACCATGATGAATACTAATTTATTGCATTATGGTAAATAATAAATTATAAACAATTACCTTTACACTTGGGGGTAAAGTCCATTTCATACATATTTATTGCATTCCTCAATTTTTGGTCAACCTTGTCTATTTTATCCATTCACTTACCACCGCCACCTATCCTAAACATTCCAATAACCCTTATCCATCTTATTATTATTAACTTGATCTTATTAAGTAAGTGTAATATGTCTTAATACATGGTATTGAATCATCTTCATGTATTCTCCAAGTGGCACTGCATAAAATTAGACATATGATTCTCTCATATGGTAGTCCTTGGATATCCCAAGTCTATATCTCATTGTTTTTCATCTCTTTTGAGCATTAAGCACTTAATTTCATCATTATATATGTCATCATTATAATCCTTTTTCCTATGATTATTTTTCCCATTGTTAGTGATGCCCTTTGTATATTTTAGATACATAATAAAAAAATACTAAAATTTTAAATATTCCAAAAACCCTAAAAGTTTATAAAATCCATAAAATACTAAAACATCTAAGTCATATTATCTCTTAATTCCTTGTCTTATACCATAAACATTATACTATTCATGTCTTATGTCATCTTATCCTAAGTCTTAAACTTATCATTTATATTATCCTAATCTAAGTCCTTAGTATATTTCAAGTCCATACCCTTATCCAAGTCCATATCCTTAACCCAAAAATTCATCATGATCATCAAGACTGACTTAGTCAACCACATAACCTAACCACTCATCTTGTTTACTCTCATCAAGATAATCTAATAATACACTTCTCAAAATTTAGATACTTCTGTGTGTTACTTGTATGCTCTTTATTTTTTGACTTGTTTTCATGTATTTTATTATATACATATATGCAAATATTTGTCTTCTCATCTATAATTGTCTTATTTCAATACTACTTTTGCATCATGTCTCTTTTTCTCAAGGGTGAAATGAACAATTATGTTATAATGATTATAAAATACACATTCACACTTTTGGATTCCACTTATAGAGTTATATTTTTTCCTTTATTATGCTTATTCACTCTACAATTTCATCATAATCTCTCTCTCTCTCTCTCTCTCTCTCTCTCTCTCTCTCTCTCTCTCTCTCTCTCTCTCTCTCTCTCTCTCTCTCTCTCTCTCTCTCTCTCTCTCTCTCACACACACACACACACACACACACACACACACACACACACACACACACAAACACACACACACACACACACACACACACACACACACACACACACACACACACACACACACACACACACACACACACACACACACACACACACACACACACACACACACACACACACACATCATGGTGCATACTACCTAGTTTTATATTTAATATGATTTTGTATACTATGATGCGACTTATTTTAATAATGATGGATTAGTAATGAACCAAAATCATGATTTATCATATCCTCTACCTCTTATATAATCATCTAATCATCATATATATATCCTCTTGTTGACCATATATCAACTCTCTAATCCAACCATGTCCCCAATGTCTAAGCTCCACTTTTAAATCATTTCTCTAAGTCATTTATCATATGTATAATCATGTTATAAATCAAACATATACTTAAAATCATCCATATAATAACTATGTTATTAGTATTTGATAAAAATTTAAAAATATTTTGTGTATACATATTCCCCACTTTAATCTCATCACGTGTCATGATGGTGAAATAGGGGAAGGTTATATAAGAAAGAACATAATAACACATAATGTTGGTGCTAAAAAAAGTTGCAATATTTTAAAGAAATAATAATGAAAAGTAAATGAATAAAAGGGAAAATAACTAAAAATTAAATGTTATTTATACCTTTAATTACCTTTAATTTTGGATGGTTGTCTATTGCGTTGTTAGTTTTGATTGCGTATGGCACAAAGACTGCTTTTGATAAAACCAAGAATATAAAGCTAAGGAGCAAAAACAAGAAAAGCCAAGATATTTGGTGATATGAGGGTGGGATTTACTTGGGAATTTGGAAAACTGGGGTGATAAGTGTTATGTTATACCAAATGACCAAGTCAAAAATAAGAGTAAATTGGGTAACCACAAATCAAAGACTACTAAAGAGCAAAAAACTCAAACAAGTTATTCTTAAGTAAGAAAGGAAAAATCACCAAGTCAAACCAAAGATACATGTCAAATAGGATTGTAATAAACCAAATAAATGGTAAAATATGAAATAATATGGTAATAAAATATTGATGAGTCAGTAGTAACAATCCTTATCTCACTAATAATAGAAAAAGGTATATAAAAGGGAAAACCACATTGATGAGTGAATAGTAACAAGCCAACCACACTTAATAATGTAAAAATGGTATGAACTTAGGTTTCCATAACAATAGGATCATACAAAAAATGACAAATGGTAAAAAGGAAAGAAAAACAAGTCTAGAAATGTAAATCCATGGTGAAAAAGAAAGAAGTAATCCATAGTTTCTCAAACATGTTGTTTCACTATAAGGATAGATGAAAATAAAACAAAGTAGTGCTATAATGTTTTTAAGAAGTGAAGAAGAAGGAATTAAAGGACAAGGGAAAATATATTTGGAATCATAATTTTTATATCAAGGGGGAAATTGACATAGGTAGAGGGGAGAATGAAGGAAAAATCAAGGTAGAGGAATGCTTTATCAAAGTTGAGACACTAAAATTATGTTTGTAAAAACAAGAGAACTTTAAACCTTAAGGAATATAAATAAATCTTAGCTACACAAGCCTTAGGCCAAGAAATGAAGTATATAGATCATCCCATGAAGACTATATGCATTAAAAGTAAAATGAACGTACCTTCCTACAACATGTTCCCCATTTCATCAGGACCCATTAAAGATCCGTCAGTCCACTATGAAGATTGGGAACTTATATGAGAAAGTATGTAGCACCATATATTTTATTTAATTCCCATATTTCAATCTACTAGTCTAACATAACCCAAAGGATCTCGGCTTTATGGTGAGGCCAACTATGGAGTTTTAGCTTTGATTAGAGATAGGAGATGTGATTGGAATCACATATTTTGGTGTGATGTTGAATTTTGATATTTTTAAGGTAAATTTTAGGTATAATTTCCTTTTGATTCAAATTATTTAGATTTAACTTTTTTGATGACTTTTATATTCAACCTCCATACATATTTGGAAAATAGAACATGGGTGTTAAAGATGATTTTCATTTGAATACTTGGGATAAGGTTGTTAAGAGAGATAAATTCAAAGAGCATGGGTCTAAAAGTCTCATAAATCTAGGGGAAATAAAATATATATATTTACTTTGGCCTTGTTTTATCTAATGTGGAGTGAAAGAAAGGGAAAATCAAGAAGAGTGACACATAAAACAATTTGAATTACTTCAAATTACCAAAAATGTGACAAAGGGAGAAAAAGGATATAATAATAGTAAAGTATGATTCCTTATCATAAGAATGAGGGAAATGGAGGAATAACATATATTTTTGTTAAAATTCTATCTAAAAAAATAAGTAAAAGGTAAAGTTTGAGAACAAGGATGTAAAAAGATGAAGAGATGGTAATTTTATGAGGAGGCTCAGGTCTTATCCACGGTCTTACACTAAAAATTCATAAAATATAAACCCATGAGGTGCCAAAAAGGAAGTGAAATATAAAGTGAGGTAAGAAAAATATGGTATTTTTATGAGGAATGTTAGGTATTATCAGTGGTCTTATGAAATAACTCACAAAAGAAAAACCCAAGGGGTGTCAAAAAGTAAACTGAAAAACATTAGGAAGAAAAATAAGTAAAAGATAATTTTTTTAATGAATTTCAGGTCATATACATGGTATTAAAAAAAAAATCACAAAATAAAAACCCAAGGGGTGTCAAAAATATAAAATGGAAGAAGATAAATAATACTATGGTACATCAAGAAACTAAAAGACCAAAAGGGAGGACTAAAGGTTTGTGAAAGGAAGGAACTTATTGTAAAGGTAAAGACCCATGTAAGTAAGCTAAAAAAAGTTGTAGATATATTTATATAGAAATCATGAAAATAAGGAAATTTTAAGGAAAAGTACTTTGTGAGAAATTGTGCATTGGTGGCCTCTTTGAAAACATGGCCTTCGTTAGTTTGAAGATGATATGTTCTTGGACCAACAATATCATTGACTAAATATGGGTGCCACCATTTTTGGGAATATTTAACTTCTTTATCATGTATTTAGTCTAATATAAGGACAAGATCACCAACATTAAATGTTTAGACTTTAACACATTTGTTATGTTATTTGGTAATGTGAACCTTGTATTGGCAGTTATGTTATAAAGCAAAAAGATGATGTTCATCTAGTAGATTAAGGGCATGAAGATGAGATTAATGTAATTATTAATTTATATTTATACCATGAAGAGATATATGAAGAGAGGGAAGTTCAATTTCTAAAGGAAGAACTAACTCAGAACCATAGACTATGAAGAATGGAGTTACCCTAGTGGTAGTATGTATGGTAGTACAATAGGTCCAAACTACACAGTAAATATGAAGATGCCAATCCATGCAGGTTTCATGACTTATATATTTTTTAATTTTGTTGATAATTTTATTATTGGCCTTAGCTTGGCCATTTCATTATAGATTATAAAGTATGGAAAATTTGTGATTGATCTTGAATTTTTTGTAAAGTTTTTTAATATGTTTGTTTTTCAAATTACCACCATTGTTTGAAATGATGGTATGGGGAAAACCAAATCATAAAAATATTTCATTAAGAATAAATTTATAAATGGTAGGACTAGTGATGCTAACAAGAGGCATGGCTTCTACCCATTTGGTAAAATATTTAGTAGTGGTGATGATAAAGACATTCCCATGTTGGGAGTGAGTTAGTTTACCAATGAGATGGAATCCCCATGTAGAAAATGGCCAAGGAGATTTGATAATTTAAATTTCATATATAGGTGAATGCATTAGATCATAATGAAGCTATAAAAAATTACACTTTTTAGCATATTTGATTACATATTTGTCAAGAGTAGGCCAAAAGTAACCCATACATAGGAATTTAAAGGCTATAGCATGTCCACTACAGTGGCCACCAAAAAAATCCCCCATGTTCTTGTTAAATAAGAGGATGGACCTCATCTTGCATAACACAATGGAGCAAGTTACCTTCAACATTGTGATAATAAAGGGTGTTATGTCTAAATATAAAATTGAAAGCTTGTTTACAAATACGTGTCTTTTCATGAGAGTCTAAGTTAGGAGGGTAAGATTGATGTTCTAATAATTGAATGATGTCTTGGTACCATGGGATTTTTTGAATGGTAACAACCTTGATATGATAAATAAGTGAATCTGGTGGTTGAGTAAAGGATGGATATTTTCTTATTTGTATAAGAAAAGTAGGATCAAAAATGACTTGGAGTAGATGAAATAGATATGTTGAAGAGGAAAGAGAATCAGTAATGGAATTTTTATCTCTAAGAATAGGCTCAATAGTGAAAGAGATGAAATTCTTAGCAAGAGTGGTTGTAATTTGATGATATGTAATGAGTTTCTCACTTTTACATTGATAACCACCACTAAATTGGTAATAAATAAGCTAAAAATCACCTAAAGCATGAATGTATTGAATGTCTAAATCAAGAGTAGCTCTCATACCTAAGATAAAAAAATTCACACTCAGACATATTATTGGCGACATCAAAGGTGAATTGAAAAGCTAAAGGAATTATCTTTCCAAGAGGACTTATGAGAATTAAACCTATCCCATCTCCTTAAAGGCATTTAACACAATTAAAGTGAAGGTTCCAAGTATCCTCCTACTATTTGACATTGATTTTAGGAAGCTCCTCAAAAACTAATTTTAGTTTATTAGTACCATAGGTATTAGTGGATTCATCAAGACTATTAGCTTCAAGATCAATAGTAAAGCTATAAAAATAATCTTTGAGAGAAATAGCTTGATTAAGAACTTCAATGTAAAGGATATTTTCATCTAGGAGATTATCTTGAATAGATTAAGTGGCTAGTATGGGAGCTATGGAAAGTTGATCAGCTATTATTTGTACCTTAACATCTTTTTGAGTGATGATGCTGAGTTCAAATTCCATAAGGAGGACAATCCATTTACCAATTCTATCTCTAGGAAGAAATTATGAAGGGGGTCAGAATGAACAATGATATAAGTAGTTTGGTAAAGCAGATAGTGGTGAAGCTTTTCAGCTATCAAATATATGGAGAGGAAATCATGCATGTGTTTCATAATCAATGAGTCCTTAACTAATGTAGTAGATAGAATACTCTTTTCACGTATCATCTTTTTCGGCAAGCATTACCCCAAATGAAATAGGTGTGGAAGAAGTATATAGAATCAAAGGTTTATCATTAGAAGGAATATAAAGTGTGGGTGGATAAAGTAATGACTCTTTCATATTATCAAAGGCTTTTTGACATGGATCTGTCCATTCTAAAGTGGTACCTTTCTTGAGAAGAGAATTGATAGAGTGAATTTGATATGCCATTTTGGAGATGACTCATCTAATTTACTCAAGTTTGCCTAAATAAGTATGAATGTCATTTATATAATGAGGAATGGTCATATTTATGATAGAACTAATTTTGGTAAGGTAAACATCAATACCATAGATTGAGATTAAGAATCCTAACAATTTTGTAAATGTCACTCCGAAGACACATTTGTAATGATTAAGTCTAACTTTATATTTAATAAGATGGTCAAAGAAGATAGCAAGATCATAAAGATGATTATTACAATTTTTAGATTTAACAATGAGATTATCCACATATATTCCAACAATTTTGTGGATGAGATCATGAAATGTGTGAGTCATTGTTTATTGTTAAGTGGCTCTATATTTTTGAGGCTTAAAGGCATTTTGACATAGCAATAGGTGCGTGATTCCATGGCAAAATTTATCATATGTTGGTCCTCAAGGGATATATGAATCTGATTATATCTCGAGAAGTCATCCTTAAATATAACATTCGATAACTAACCATGAAATCAATAATGGCATCCTTTGAAGGTAAAGGGAAGTTGTCCTTAGGACAAGAAATATTATGATTATGGAGATTAATATAAATTCAAATGACCATAGTGATTTTATTCTGAATGAGAACAATGTTGAAAACCCATTCAGAATAATCTACAATTTTGATAAATTTAACATCAAGTAATTTGATGATTTCTTTATGAAATAAAGTGGAACATTTAGGTAGAAATTTTATTTATTTTTGATGCACAAGCTTGGCATCAGGATATTAAATGATGTTATGAACCATAATGATAGGGTAAATGTTAGGCATGTCTTCATAGGACCAAGTGAAAGACTCACAAAATTTGTCAAAGAATAAGCTAAAATTATCATGTTCAATAGGTGAGGGTTCACAAGAGATAGTAATTAGTCAAGGAAAAGATGGAGTACCATATTTGATGTGAGTGATTTATTTAATAAGCATGGCATTGTCATATTAAAATTGGTATGGTGCATTAGGTAAATTAAAAATGTGATTTGTTTTAGGATCAATGCTAGAAATGAAGTTATTTAAGCAAGGAGTTTTAATCTTAAAATTTCCAAGTTTATGATGCTACTGAGGAAGTTGAGGCTCTTGGACATAAAGTAACTCAATGATAGCTTCACCACTAGGCAAGGTAGGAAGAGGACCATAATAATAAACATCTACTTCAAGATATATAATTTGATTTCCATGGTGATCATATTTAGAATGTATCTAATGAACATCAATTGTATTGGCATCTAGTGTAATTTCAAGAGTATAAGAAGTAAATGGATCAAAAGGGGTTGGAATATTAGTGGGTTTAGTGATGGGAGAAGGATCATAGGTAATGATTGGATCTATAGGTGGTAAGGGATATGTAGAAATTTTTAGAGGTTAAGAAGGTATAATTTTCTCTACCACCAAATAAATATTGATAATATGAGAATTAGGAGGAGGTACATGACCCTAATGATCTAAGGTATGATCCATATGAATGGTATGAACATCCTAATTAAAAACAGAAATTTGGGCTAAGGAGTTTTTCTATAATGTTGGACATCGAAGTCTCTATATTAAACTTGGGCCATTATATAGTTACCATTGTATGTTGGAGAAATTATACATATTTGATAATTAGGGGGAGTTTTAGAGGGTGAAATATCTATATTACTAAATGTACAAGGAGTCATGATGAGAGGATATTGAAATAATTTGGCCACTCTAAGATCATTGCAAGTGAAGGCACCTTTAGGTAAGCAGGCTCTTGAACATTGAATGGAGGGAGAAAATTGGTAATCTCATCAATAAGAGGAATAATACAATCCCTAGGTAATAGAGAAGAAAAAAAAAATTGAAAAATGTAGGGAGGTAACTTGGTAGTGTATTGTAATTATGTTGCAAATCATTGGGTTCATCATCATCAAAATCTGTAAGAGTAAAATGTAAATAAGGATTCATGTTGATGAACTTGGGTAATGTAACATTATTGATGTTAAAAATGGTAGGAAGATGATATTGTGATTTAGGATTAGGAATTTGAATGATCCATGGGTTGGTTTCATGCTTATATCATTTTCTATTATGTAATAATTTAATACATTGACTACTAGAAGAAGTAATGGCCCTAGTTTGATGAGTCCATGGACGACCAAAGATTATGTTGTAAGATAGGGGTAAGTCAAGGACAATAATCTTGTTTTGAAAAGACTTAGGTCCAATGGTTAATGGAATCCAAATACAACTAAGAGTCTTTTGATTAGTCTTATCAAAACCATGACAAGTAAGATGGGTTTGGTTAAGAATATCCTTGTTATAACCAAGTTGTTAGATGAGCCATAAAGATTTCACATTAATATCAGAATCTTCATCAGCTAGAAATTTTTAGATAAGAGTAGTATTAATGGATAATTTGATGAAAAGTGGTGGATCAACAACATGAAAGAGAATTTAATCATTGATCATGTCCTCTTCAAGGAATTCAATGGAAGGCTTGGAAGGACACATCGTTTCAATGGTATTTATGTTGGTAGGTTGGGTTTCAATAGAATGTGGTTCTTCATCTAAGGAGGATGGATCATCAATTTCTTGGAGCTGTTGAATAATGAATTTATGATGATAGGGATAAGTATGAGCCAAGTCTATAAGTGGAATCTTACAAGGCATAGAGTTGAGTTCTTCAAGAAAGTTCCAATGATAATTAAATAAACCAACATGAGGTTTAGGAGGTAAATTAGATATTGGAGTAATAGTTTTAGTTGGAGGGTCATAAGGAGGAGATGGTTCCTCTTAATCTTTAAAAGAAACATTAGTAGTCAGAGTATCTTTAAGAAATTGTTCCTCCAAAGATGGATTTTGAGGCTTGGTAATAGGATCTTTGTGAACCAATTTATGATGGTAATTGACCTTAGTAGTATTGAAATATTAGTAATTATTAAAATATTGGTGATAATCAACATCAATGTCATAAAAATCCTTGGTATTTAGTTGATTATTTAAAGAATATTTTTGGTGATTAGAGGTAGAAGCTTTGGAAACTTGTCATTTTTCAAAAGTAGCAATGTATTCTTGATGATGAAGATTGATCATAGATTCATGATTGAATTAATCACCAAGCATATAAGAGATTAAAAAAATTAGTGAGCCCTCTACAAGATTCATGAGAATGCCCAATGTCAGCATGGAATCAATAAAATAGATTTGGGTCATACCATTTAGGAGGAGTATTTGAATAAATGAAAGGTTTTGAGGGTGGTAAAAAAATTTCATTTGCTAAAATGAAAGAGGTGTATGAGAAGGTGAAGGAATATCGATTTTGGCAACTCCTAGTTTGGTTTGTGGAGTATTACTAGTGATAGTATTATGTGTTTGTAAAGATACTTTAAGAATTTTAGGATTAGGTTTTAATTTTTTGATAAGAAAGTCTTGATGTTTAGCTTCACCAAGAGATTCATTAATTGTTTGAGGAGCAAAGGTTTGAACCTTATATTGAAGAGTGGGAGTTAAAGATGTGATAAAACATTTGAGCAAGTTATCATCAGTCATGTTATGGTTGGATTTATGGACCAATGATTTCTACCTTTTAATAAATTTAGGAGCTGTTTCAGTCGGATATTGCTTAGCATTGATGAAGTAGCTAAGACAATTTTCAGGAAGATGATTGTGTTGAAAATTTTTAACCAAAGGATTAACCAAATGTTTAAGTTTCCAAATAAAATGTAATGGAATTTGATTATACCATTCTAATACATCACAAATTAAGGTTTTCACTAAGATTTTAGTTGTCGTAAAAGTATTAGTTTGGATCCACTCTTTGTAAAGGTTGCCAAAGGCTTTGAGAAATGAGGTAGGGTCTTTAGTCCCATCATACTTTATAGTTGGTGATATGTTACCAATATTAATGGATATAATGGAGTTAAATGATCATTTTTAATGGTTTGAAGAATCTTGTTATTCATTATGGGTTGAGGAATAACATTACCTAATGCATCCTAAATAGGTGGAGGAATATAATTAGGATTATCTTGAGGATGGATAGTTGGAGGTTGATTAGCCACATTGATTAAATATTGTTGAGATTTAATAATTTATTTGTGTGAGAATTTTTCATTATGTTCATTTATTGGATAACTTGGGCTAAAGGTTAAGTTGTATCATGAGGTGGGTTGGTGTTATTAGGAACACTCCCCAAATTGGTGTTAGGGGGAGGATTACTAAAAGAAGGATTGTTAGTGAGATTGTTAAGTAAACTTGTATAGATTACTTCAACTATAGTTTGGAGATTTTGAAGATGAGAAGTTTCATTGTAATTAAGTAAAATATTAGATCCATCAACTTCATATTAAGGTGTTATTTTCACTATATCACAATTCATGGATGAAGAAGGAGAATAGGTGACCCAAAATTGATGGTGATCTTGGGAGGAAAAGAGAGGGATAAATGAAAATCCCATATAGTATATAAATGGATTCAAGCTATCCAAGAAGATTTTGATAAGAGACGTCATTATGATTGAAGAGAGATGAATAGAAAGCAAAAAATGAGATATAGAAAACTAGATTGATAAATAAGGAAGGCAAAAATTAGTATAGGCTTGACTGGGTTGATTAAACATAGAAAACAAGGTCTATAAATAGTATAGGATTAATTGGGTCAATCCAGTATAGTGAACAGAGGTTGGAAAAAGATACAGGGTTGATTGGGTTGACCTAGTATAATAGATAGAGAAAATTAAGAAGCTTATAACAGACTCTGAACTAAAACAAGATAATTTTTGCAAGTAATTTAGAAAATTAATAATTAAAGTGAAACAAACAAGCAATCGGATCAATACTAGCTGATCCAATTGAATCACACATCAAAAACCTTGCACCAATGCTGACTAATCCAAGTTTTTACAATACAAAATACAATTGAGTAAAGATCAAGAAATAAACTTGGAAAGTAATAGCTAACTTATTGGTCAACCAAAATATTTATTAGATTATTAAGATATGATTTTAAATGTGATGGGGATTTGGTTGTAATTAATGAACTAAAAAGCAATCTAAGGATGGTTTTAGGTAGTTTACGATGAAAGGGATCTATAGTGGTAATGGTATAGGCTTGGTATTTGGGAATAACCCTCACTTCACACACTATAGTGATAAGGGTGTTAGGTGATTAGCTAGAATATACCATTAACCATTCTATATACTTGACCAAAACATCAAGTTGACTTCCCCCTTGGTGATAAAATCCAAGTAGGTTGGCTTTGGGTAGACAAGTGTTAAAATGTTTTTTTTAAATTTTGTGATTTGCTCATGTGTACATAAAATATAAATATTAAAATTAAATTATTAATTAAAAACCACCTAATTAGAATATGTATTCTATTCTAAGCATACAAATAATAATAAAAGAAAGTATGAGCTAATTACTAGCATATAAGGTTAATTCTAAATTTAAAATAAGGTACAATGTTGATATTGTTTATAGTGTATGCATAACATATAAAATAAGGTTGACAAGGTCAAACCTAAAGTACAGAAGCAAGGTTTGAAAATGAATAGGGTTGACATAGTTGATCTAGTTATCCAAACATCACACAAAACATAGAACTAGGTTCACAGGTTTGATCTAGCTGACTGTCTAGGGGTAGTTTTAAGGGCTAAAAAATATAAAAGGAAAGATTGTAGAATGAGGAGATAGAGAGATAGAAAGGAAACTTGGTGGATTATAGATGCAAAGAATGAAGATTACTAATTAAAAAACTTGATATATGATTTATATTCTACTAATTGGGTCGATTAGGTTGATTAAGATTTGCATAAACCTATTTTTGAGTGTTTGAAATGTATAAGGTCAACTGGGTTGACCTTGTAGTCTAGACTAGATGTCTATAAAGCTAAAAACATGTAATGGGTTGATAGGTTTGATCTAGTAGCCTGTTCTTGAAAACTTTTCCACAAAAATTAGATTTGGGTTGATAGAGTCGATCTAGGATGGAAAATATATGATAAAAATAATGATGAAAGAATGAAATAAGGTAAACAAATCCTACAAGTGTTAGTTTACATTGTGCTTACCAAAATATATGCAATCAGAAATGCATCATATCTATAAATCAATCCTCACTCAGGGAAGATAGAAAATACCTACACTTTCGATTGGGAATAAATTTGATAAGCAAGAGAATGACCAATATGGGGATCTATTAGAATTTATTAGGATATCACTTGTCATAATACACCATGATAAGAAGGGTTCCAAAGCCTATAGTCTAACATAATCATGTAACAACCCTAAAATATTCCTAGGTTTAATGTTCACTCTATTTTAATAAACAAGAAAGTAAATCTAATCTAGTGCACAACAAAGCTTATGGAATAATATGAGGGGTTAGTAAAACAATAAAAATATGTATAGGAGAATCTCAATCAAGCTAAGTATTAGTAAGACCCTAATACTTGGAATGTGAAGAATAATATTATTTGATCTAATACTTATGATACTTTTATCTAATAAAGAGAGGGGAACAAAGTTAGAATATACTTACCTAAATGTGAACCCATCAAGACTCAATTTCTCCCTTGGATAAAGGGTCATCGTAAGAGGTTGTTATAATAACCCTAAACTAAGACTCCTTAAGTAGAATGGTGGAAGAGCAGATTGTAAAGAAGTGTGAATGAACAATAAATCTTGATTGCATATTGACATAATGAAATAATTATCTTGTATTTATAGGTGGATCTCACCCTAAATCATTCTGAATATGTCAATTATATGGTGTCAACCTAGTTGACCCTATATTTTTTCAAGAGATAAATCACTAGGTCCTAAGTTAGGTCAACTAAAGGGCTAACAAAACTATTAAGTGAAAATAATGAAAAACATAATATAGGGTTAACCTAGTCGACCTTGTATAGTAATTAGAGGCTAAAAACTATATAGGATCAATCCAGTTAACCTAGTATAATCAACTAGCTAAAGGGGATCAAGGTGAGGAAAAGAGGGATGGAAAGAGGGAAAGGACTAGAGGAGTGTGCAATGGAGGAGTAATAGCTTAGGGAATGGTTTTAAGATCTGGTTATATTGTTAATAATGTGTTAATAAGGGACAATAATTCCCCAAAGCACCAAAGGTCTGCCCACCCCTTTTCAAATGCACCCCTTAGGGCATGCACTCAAAGAGATTGAGTCTTGATGGGTTTATACAAGATGTAAAGCATCAGTATTTGATTAAAGGTTGAAAATATTATGTGTATACAAACATAAACTCTTTTTTATTATTCAACCTATGTTTTGTCAAACCCTCTTTCCTCTTTTTTTTCTAATTCAAATAATATTTTAATATTTTCATTATATATATATATTTTTATTTATACTACTCATGATGATAATCCATATATGGTGAATGTAGGTGCAAATACCAAAACCACTATTAATAAGGCTCCCATCATTATCACTTATGATAGTGATAGATGAAACCCACATGGAACCAAACTATCTTGAAAAGATATCAACATATAGTATAAACTCTAAAAAAAATTGACTAAGAAAGAATAAAAATCTAAGAGGTGTATAATATTTATTAAAACAACTAAAAACTAAGAAACAATAACTTAGAAGCAAGACTCTTTTTTATTAAAAATATATATTTAATGTTTTTACCCCTTATACATTAGTTGTTTAGCCTAATGATCCTCATACAGATCTACCACATTTTTACTCCCACCACCTTTGGTTGGAAATACTATCACTAATACCTATATGGTTCCTCATAAAAAAATAAATACTAATGTGACTCCAATTATTTCATAAATTCATTATATTGGTCCTTAAAATATTCTCAAACCAATTCTAGTCATACATATAGCGAATAAATTTGGAAACAATAACTCTTAATGACATGAGTGTGTAAGTTTAAGAATTATCACATACATATATAAAACCTGTCCATATGATTTTGTATTTAAATGCATTAAATAATCCATTATATTGATAATTACATATTCATCATTTTCTTCATGATTTTGTGTGCCAAAGTTTACAACATTTAATGTGAAT
>JARHVA010005060.1:1057500-1062500 GCA_037957365.1 Torreya grandis
CTTTAACAACAAACATGGGACCTAGAGGATCCAATGGAGGAGGTAGATCCTATGGATTGTCACCCCATCCCCCTTAAGTAGGGGGGTCATCATCCAATGGTTAGGGATCTAATCCATCATTATGTTGATAATAATAATTATTTTCCTTGTTTATATTAGGTGAAATATCAAGAACCAATTGTAGATACTTATCTTTTAATGAAGGTCCTAGTCCCTTCTGTCAACTCCACCATTGTAAGAACCATGTTACTAATCATGCCATAGATATGAACAATGAGTAGGTGATTGATGAGGTGGGAGGATCCTATGTATATTCCTATAATTTTTCTAGCATAATCCCCACCCTTAACCATGAGTAATTGAATGTAGGCATGAAAACTTTAGAAGTTTGTAGTTGGCTACACATAAGGCATTCCCCCAATGATCAAGAAAAAAATTGGAGGTTATTAAATTCCAAGTGAAAATTTTTAGTCTAGATTTGAATCTAGAGAGTGACACTATAAATGATAATTGTAATCACCCAAAGTGGTATTTGAGTGATAAGAGAAATACTTGAGACTATTTATTCATAGCTTAGTCCTAGCTATCCTATATACTATTGTCACACTTATCTAACTTTCCTACAGGCTACATGCATCCATACTTAGCTCCAAAACAATCCTAGACCCTCATTTCCCAATCCTATCCCTTTGTGCCTAGTGTTCTATCAAATGAAAACTAGTGTCATAATAAGAACACTAGCACCATGTGGTTTAAGTGTCCCTAAAATGGTGTTAATGTCCTTTTCTCTATCTCTTCTCAAAAGATATATCTTTTCAAAACTAAAACCTCCTAAGGTTGACCTAGACATCATTTATCATCCACAAAAGCAACATGATAGTATATATACATTATGTTTATCCATCTAACCACTAGATGTAAATTAGATGAAAACTACAGATTCAAACATAGAATAAGTTGATCATGATTAAGGTTGTTAATCCCTATTCTACCATACTTTTGCATACTACCATTTACAACAAACCTAAGCTGAAATTTTCTAAATTTGTATTCTCAAGCACATTAAATTAACTCAAGGCCACTATCATACTAGAATCACTTATAATTATACCAACTCTTAGATGGGGATAGATACATCAGGCTTGATCCCTCCTTAGAATATTTGTATCTAAGCAACTCTTTTCATAGCACGGTGTTGAGGATATCCATCTTACCTTACTAACGAACACAATTTTAAGATCATCACCTAATTATATGGATGATTAGGGATTTAAAAATAAATTAGTCATTAAAATAATAATAGATTATTTTATAACTCATGGATGTAGGAATATATTGTATATATCCCAACATAAGTACACCCAGAAGTTCAAGATAGTCCTGCATAAAGGACTCTACCACCAATATCAAGACACTACAAAATCTTTTATAATAATGGTGATGCTATCCAATTATGATTATACTATATAGGAGGGGTTATGAAAATAGGGATATAGTTTAAAATACTCAAAATATCTTTCATCTCAGTTTACAACACTCAAATCATCTATATTAGGTGTTTTCCAACAAAGTCTTTATTTGCACTATTTATTACTATTTTTAGAAAAGTCAAAGCTAGTAAGTTTTAACTTATATATTTATTGTATATTATTTCCTTTATTTATTATACCCATCCCTTTAAAAAACATAGTATTTACATATAATAAGTCCTAAGATGTTTAAATATTTAGTGAACCTAACTTTGAATATTCCACAAACCCTAATCGTAGATAACCCTAGGGTTTACATTTATAGAATTCATATTTCATATTCATATATCTTATAATTTGTATATTATATAACCATGATAATAATGATATAATAAGTGTATCACCTTCTGTTTTAAAGTTTAATACTTTCATTTACATGTTTTTTCCCTTCAATTTAGAATGAACTTAGAAAATACATAAACACATGTATGGATGATGATTTATATAAATTTTAATGTATGACATACTTCATTCTATCTATAGCATGTAATTTTTATCTTATGTGTAATTTAATTATGAAACAAACCCTTACATACATAGATGATCTGTTACATAAGCTAATAACTAGGTTTCAAGTTTCAATGTCATATTTTATGCACATGAAAATTTCCCTTCTCCTCCACATCTCCATGAGGGTGATATATAGTTTCCATCTAGACAAGCCCATGTTATTACTCATCCACTAGATGAATAAACCTATACCATTTTCAATCATCCCCATACTCAGCCTATTCATACCTCTTCCCTATAGGGTATGTGCCTACATGTTTAATTAGAAGCAACTAGGGTTTTCACTTGTGAGAATCTAAAAGATCACATTATCAGTATGAGAAAGTTAATATTAGATTTACAGAATCAAAATTAGTTATTAAGTGAATATATCACATTATTTTCAAATCATTTTACTTATACATATTCTTTAGAATATGTTATCATACATATTTTATATGCATTTACACCTAGAAAAGTTGTGCCTAACACTCTTTTGTATCTAGATCATAAATCAAAAGAAATTAATCTAGAACTAGTGATTCAAAAATCATTCAAAAATAAAATAAGAGGTTAAGTGGCATACCAAAATAAATTATTAAATCTACTTTATCAACCTACCCCATCTATAGCCAATGAGGAGATCCAGATATTATTGTGCATATCATAGAATGCATGGACAACACATTGATTCATGTTTAACATTGAAAAACAAAATACAACGAATAATGGATAAAAATTACTAAAATAATGATACATCATCTAAAAAACATACAATGGCACATATCCAAATTCAAAAAGGGTCAAATTTATAAAAAAAATAGAAAATGGTTGCCAAAGCATAACTCATAATAATAAAAGGTTCACATAACACAATCAAAGCAATAAATACTATATCAAACATAGGTAAAGAAACAAAAAGATGAAAACATACCTTTCAAAAATGAGGCCTATACTGAAAATATATCAATCTCAGTATAGGTTTGGTCAAAAATATCTAAAAAAAATTCATTATCATGGTCAAGGTTTGGGAAAGTTATCCCAAAGCATCACTAATCCTATCCTAGTAGTTGATAATGTTGGTCAACAATGTTTGGGATTTATTTCACATCCTAAGTCATATCACTCACATATAGATTTTATCAAAGAAAAAAGTACATATAAACACAAAATATTATAAAAAGAGCTAGAAATTTAGTTGCAAATTCAAAATCATACTAAGCCAAAAAGGATTCTCAAAAGAGTCTTTCTAGAAACAGAGTATCCAAAGAACCATATAACTATAACAAACATAGTTTAAAAGGGAAAAATCACAATAAATATGACAAAGAACAATTTAAAAATGTCAAATCCATAGTATGAGGCAATTCCATCTAACATTCTAACTTATTATGACTATTATTATTTTGATGATGAACAATACCTAGATTCATACTACAACACTATTCGATTCCAACATAGCAATCACACTACATGAGAGATTACCATTCCTATTTTTAACACATGCCATAGTGACAATGAGTCTTCTATGAGACTCATCGATTAGTATTGTTCCTCCCTTATTGTGCATACTTATCTCTTTCTCCTTGTATATATTTTAATTTGCATATTTCTTGTACATATCTTATTTCTAGAAAATACAAAAATAATGTAATATGTCAAAAATAAAAAAAAACATTCAAATATTTACTTAGAAAGTACAAAATTATCAATTGAATTTCCATATGTACATATATTATAGATTATAGACACTACATATGCTAGCTATATTGGTATACTCAGTTTTATCATATATGCATGTTTCACTTATTCTTATCGAGTGCTTACAAATTGCTTACAATACTTAGGTCCATTAAACAAATCTAGATTTGCAATTATCTACCCACTAGGGGGAATATATTTTGATGCATGGATCTCCACTTGACACATTTTACCACTTGGTGGCATCTTATACATAGTTTTGATTTCTAGGTTCTATCTTTCTATACTCTACATCCCGACCTTAGCATTATTACATCTTGATATTGATTATGCTACTCTTACTTCAAGTTTTTTTCTAGTTATCACTACTTTATACTTAGCATTTGTAAATCCTAGCTCTTAAATATATTTGTATTATATATTCATGTATACTTTCATTTGAATATTACCTAATTTAGACTTGATTGTATTTATATGCTTATTCTATTTGAGGGCATTTACGTATTCCATTGTTCTTTGGCACTATGCCACTTCCATTCACTTTATGTATGCCTTAGACATGTTCCCATGTCCCTTATTTCTACTTTATTGATTGTGTATGAAGACATTTGAACATGCCATTAAATATATCTATAAACCAGCTTACTTTTTGTTTATGTATGTGGATAATTGAACATGTCCTTGTATGTATGATTTTCTTATATTTAGTGTCATATGCCCATGTCTCTTATATTATGGCCCCTTGGCCTACTTTGCATGCCTCATGTGTTTTATGTATATGTTTTATTGTATACATCATGGCCATGAAACTTATATTTTCTTTTTACACATACTAATTTTTGATGCCATGAGGGACTTCATGCATCTACCCTCCCTACTTGGGTATCATGATGGACATCATGCCCCATTCCCCTATGTATCTACATAGTTATACTCAAATTTTCTATTACATACATTGATTACATTTATATTGACACCTTTATGAATGTTATACATGACATACATATTACATTACATACTTATAGTCATATTATCTGACATTCTGATGTTATATATGCACACTATATTCAATTATTATGTAGTTATCATGTATGCTCTAACTAACACATATTTTGTAGAGATTTCTTTCAGGACATTTTTTTCATAGGTTAAAAAAATATCCTAAAAAGACGGGGAATCCACATGAGTTATCTATAAAGATTAGGATCTTATATTTCACCTAGTACATTTATCATCACACAGGCTCAGTTACATAAAATCAGACATAGGTAAACATAGTAG
>JARHVA010005060.1:1067500-1247500 GCA_037957365.1 Torreya grandis
CATATACCATATCCAACATTATAAGGATCCCAACAAGATGAATAATAAACATGCATAATTTCCAAAACCTTGGAGTAAATTTGAAACTTACCCATCAAGGAAAAAGGTTTAGTGATCAAAAATATTTTTTTTCTCAACCCTTTGAAGCATATGGGACCACATATAAATAGGAGAATCCAAAAAATCAAAGGTAATGCCAAGGAGTTTAAATTGAACCCCTAGAAGAATCCACTGCCATTGATATCCCTCCAACCAAGGAGGTTTGGGAGAAAGAGATTGGTGATAAAAATGTGTTTTTATACATTTAATATAAGATAATATTGCCAAACAAAAAATATAAATATAAACCAAAGAATTATTAGCTAAATCCTCCTCTTCGTGGAGGGTGAAGAAAGAATCATCAGCAAAGTGATCATTTATAAATTGGTAGTTAGAATAAGGGAGAGATATGAATTTTACCAATACTTTTGAGCAATAATTAGCTATTAGATAGTTAAAAAATTCATGTTATAACACATAATGTGAAGGGGATAAAGGGAAATTATGTGGAACTCCTAGAATAATCTACTACCATTGACATCCTTCCAACCAAGGAGGTTTGGGAGAAAGAGACTGGCGATAAAATTGTGGTTTTATACATTGATTGGAAGATAAAAAGGCCAAACAAAAAAATATAAAAATAAACCATATCATTATTAACTAAATCCTCCTCTTCTTTGATGGTGAGGAAAGAATCATCAGCAAAGTGACCATTTATAAATTGGTATTTAGAATGAGGGAGATATATGCCTTTCACCAAGACTTTGGAGGCATAATTAGGTAGTAAATAGTTAAAAACTTCATATTATAAGATAAAATGTGAAGGGGCTAAAGGATACCCTTTCTTGATAGATATATGAAGTTAAAATTGAGAATATTAGGCTACATTAATAGTAATGCAAGTCCAACATCCTGAAAAAGATTTATAACCACTTTTAAAAATTTAGGACAAAAAATGAGAGCTTGGAGAATGGATAAAACAAGAGGCCACTCAATGTAATCATAGGCCTTCTCGAAATCAATGTTAACATACAAGGGATTTTAAATGGAAACATGAGCCCAATAATTTCCTTCTAAAATACTGATGACATTGTCTAGGATGTATTTGTGAGGGATAAATCTTGTTTTCTCACTTATAACAATTAAAGGAAGAAGATGCTTTAGTTTGAGATCCAGTGCTTTAAAAATTATATTATAAGAGACATTGAGAATATTAATAGGTCTCCAATTAGTAATAACCTGAAAATCACCAACCTTGGGGACAAATT
This sequence comes from Torreya grandis, assembly GCA_037957365.1. Taxonomy (NCBI): domain Eukaryota; kingdom Viridiplantae; phylum Streptophyta; class Pinopsida; order Cupressales; family Taxaceae; genus Torreya; species Torreya grandis. The sequence goes on from JARHVA010005060.1 coordinate 1,068,808, forward strand.
GGATGTTACCTTACTTTATAATAGGTACCAAAGACTTATTCAACACCACTTCATAATAAAATTTATGAAGATCTAGACACAAAATATCCCATAATGTTTGGTATAACTCAAAATGGAAACCATCAATGCTTAGAGTTATATAAGTATCCACTTGCATAATTGATTCTTTAAGGTTGTTGAGGGTTAGAGGCCTATCACAAACAACCCCTAAACATCTAAAATATATAAGGGATAGATTAAAGGCACCAATCAAGATAAAATGCATTCATAGGATAATTGGGTTTGGAAAAAAAATACCATGATAATGATAAAAAAAAAGATTTCATAATTTCATTGAGTTTGGTAAATCAAACATATCCCTCTTTGACAACTTTGATTCTATCAACATCCCTTCTATAATGTAAAAGATAATATATCCTTTTTGACCTTGTCCCCAATTTTTAGTTAATGCATTTGAGCTTGAAGTTGAGCTATTATGTGCCTGTGTTCCTCCTCAACTTATAGATTATGATGCCTATGATCTACTTGGGTTTTTAAATGACCATTAAAATAAGAGGATTAAAGCTCCTATGATACCTACAGGTATTCATGGTTTGTATCATTATGAAGGCTATATAAAAAATGGAGGATTTATTATAATAATAAACAAGAAACATGGTGGTGTGAGCAAGATCATCTATCCACCACTATATTTAACTAAATCCCCCATTGGGCATGTGATCAATTCCAAAATTTGACTATGTCTAATAATTATCTCATGCTTAAGTAGTATTTAGATAGAACTATTTTATATCAAGCCTCATTTTAGAGGTATAACACTCAATATTAAATAAAATAGGATGATGATCTATAAATAAGGTGTCAAAGAGAATAAAGAGTAGCATATTATGAATATGAGTAAAAAAGAAGAGATGTTATGATAATGGATCTTGATCTAGTTATTGAAGAACTTGATCCTCACCTTATTAAAAATTAGACAAAATAAACCATAGAGAGGCTAAAACCTTCTTCTATTAGTGGTTTGGATTAAACACCCCATGTTTATTTCACATATAAAACCATGCTTCTTATTTTACATCATACCAATTCATAGGAAGATGACCATTTTTTTCCTTAGGATATTGTACCATGTTAAAATCCATATAGAGGATCCCATGGGAACCTATATGTGAGTCTATCAATGATCTCCAAATAAAATCCCACTCCAAAACATAATTAGAGGCATATAAATTTATTTGTTCAATGATGCAATTATCAAAGTGAAACATAGTCCAAACAACATGATGAGTGTGATAATACCCCCAAAAAATAATGTGTTGAGAAAGATCTGAATCTAAAAGAGTGACGACCCCACCATAACCAAAATCATGCATGGTATTTTAAAAAAAATTCATAGGCAAAATTAATCATGTTGCATTGTTTAGGAGGAATCCAAGGATATTGACATTAATTTATATTATTATCTATTGAATGGAAGATATAGAGGCCATATAAAAAATATCAATATAATCCATAGAATTATTAATCGAATTTTCCTCTTCTTGTAGATTGAGGAAAGAATCATCAACAAAGTGACCATTTAGAAACTGACAGTTAGAATGAAGAAGAGAGATTGATTTCACCAAACCTTTGGATGCATAATTAGTTATCATATATCTAAAAGTTTCATCGTCTAACCCTTCATCTCTTAAAACATAACATGAAGTGGCTAAAGGACACCTTTCATATATCTATGAAGTTCAAACTACGAAAAATAGGCTCCAATGATAGTAAGACATAGCCCAACATCCTAAAAAAACATATTAACAACTAATATAAGCCTATGACAAAAATTGAGAGCTTGGAGCATGGATAAAATAAAAGGCCACTTAATGTGATCATAGGCCTTCTCAAAATCAATATTAATAGACAAAGCATTTTGACTAGAAACATGATCCCATTCAATGCTTTCCTAAATAATGATGATATTATTTAGGATGTATCTATGTTGGATAAATATTGTTTGCTCACTTATAAAAATTAAAGGAAGAAGATGATTAAATTTGAGAGCCAATACCTTACCAACTATATTATAAAATACATTGAGAAGAGTAATAGGTCTCCAATTAGTAATAATGTTAGAGTCACCAACCTTCAAGATAAACTTGATGTTACCTTGGTTTATAAGAGGCACCAGAGATTTATTCAACACCACTTTAGAATAAACCTTGTGAATATCTAAACCAACAATATCCCATAAATTTTGGTATAACTCTCAATGGAAACCATAAACACCTAGATATTTATCAATATCCACATCCATAATTAAATATTTAAGGTTGTTGAGGGTTAGAGGATTATCACAGGTAACTCATTAATCATTAAAAACATCATAAGGGACATATTGAAAGCACTATTCAAGATCATATTCATGCTCAAGAGAATTGGGTTGGGATAAAAAAACACCATGATAATGATGAACACAAGCTTTTAGCATTTCATGGAGTTTGATAAATTGAACATATCCCTCTTTGATAGCTTTATTTCTATCAACAACCATTCTAGAATGAAAAAGAGAAAAAAAATTGGTGACCTTGTCCCTAATTTTTATTGAATGCATCTGAGTTTGAATTTGAGCCCTTATGGATTTGTGTTAATTCTCAACTTATATATTCTAATGCCAATGAGCTTATTGGGTTTTTAAATAAACATTAAAAAGAGAGGATTCAATATCCTATGATACCTATATGTATTCAGGGTTTGGAGCACTATGGAGATGCTAGAACAAAATGAGGCTTCATTACCATAATCATGAAGAAAGGTGGTGATGTGATAAAGAACATCCATCCTCCATTGTATCCATCTAAATTCCTTATTAGGCTTGGGAACTAAATTCCAAATTTTGAATATATGTCCAATAGTTATGTCATGATTAAGGTGATTAGTATTTATATATAGTTCATTTGTATTAGGCCTATTTTTATGGGTAGACCACTCAAAATTAGAGAAAATAGGATGATGATCTGACAATAAGGTGTCATGGAGCATGAGATTGGTATATCATGAACATGAGTAAAAAACAAGAGATCTTGTTCTGCTAATACAACCTGATCAAGCTGTTGAAGAACCCAATCTTTACCTTATCAAAAATTGGACCAAGTAAACCATGGAGAGGATGAATCCTTCCTCTAAATTTGGTTTGGATTAAAAATACAAAGTTTTTTTCACATATATAAACATGCTTCTTGTTCTCTAGCACATAAGTTTATAGGAAGACAACCATATTTTTCCTTAGGAGATTATACCATGTTAAAATCCTCATAGAGGACCTGATGGGCATCTAGAAGTGAGTCTATAAATAATTTACAAAATAAATCTCACTCCAAAAAATCATTAGAAGCATATAAATTTACTTATTCAATGACAAAATTATCAATGTGAAACATAGTCCAAAAAATATGATGAGTTTGATAATACCCCAAGGAAATAATGTGTTGAAAAATATCTAGAGTTAAAAGAGTGATGGCCCCACCATTACCAAAATTATGCATGGTATTATAAAAAATGGCCCTAAGCCAAATTATACATGTTACATTCTTTAGGATGAAGCCAAAGATATTAACTTCTTGAAAACAAAGAAATTTCATATTAATAAAAATATGAAAACTATTCCTAACCACAAAATTATACAAGGGATTAATAATTCCCTAAACATTTAATGAATATATTAACATTGGTAAACATTTAGGTTCATATCATTTTCTTCTATGATATTTTCAATATTAACAAAGTAATTAAAAGAAGGTTTATGCTTCATAAAATTACCCATATAAAAATGCTACCACTTATGTGCCGTATATTCCTTCTCATGAGAAGGATATGAACTCATATACTACTTAAGGAATACTTTAAGTTATATAGTAATTATATTTTGTTATTCTTCTAATGTAGTCACCTTAGGAGGGGGTTGTGATAATTAACTTGTAGAAATGAAGGTAGAGTATCAATAAAATAATCCAATGCTTATTGAATGCACATAAGTAGAGGTTAATAATTGTTAGGAAACATTAAATTTTACAATAGTGGTCAAGGTACTAGGAGACATGATTAGTTGATAAGTAGAATGCTAAGGCTTACAACTACCTCTTGCTGAATTAGTCTTTTTATTTGTGACAGTGATCTAGCCATCAACATTACCATTTTAGGTTTTAACTTTAGATCCACCATTTTACTAAGGAATAAGATATGAACTAACCATTAAAGGACACTCCTAGACCATGTAATCTGAAAATTGTCACAAAAAAAAGTATTCATTAAGTTGATACAGAAAACCCACCATGTGAATTGATTATTTCCAATTTGAATGTAAATAGAATCTTTGAGATCTCAGGTTAGATCTACTTCCAAACAAACTATTTTTGGGGAAAGAATACAAATGTTTTTACTTATTTATGGAATATGATTCACCCGATGAGTTTTATGACCTAGTCAATAATACTCAAGAGGCGAGAGGAAAGTCAAAAAATTCTATCTGGACTACAATTTTCAATTTCAGTTACACCAAAACTTGAAAGTATTGAGTTAAATGAGAAAACACCACTAGCTTGTTATGTATGAAACAAGGAAAATGACTAAAAATATATTTAAAGTATTCTAGGTTATTGAATTAAAACAAAAATAAAGCCGTGGTAAGGTTATGGACTCCTTCTAGCTTCACACTATGGCTATGCTAATGGAAATAAACCCATTGTTTCAAGAGGATTTTAGGGGGCACTCTTCCAAAAAAATAGGAAATCATAGTGTAATTCTCAAAAAAATTAAAATATTTATCAAATTTAGGTAGACCAAGAACAATATTAGGAAGGGAAACATCTGGGTTAGCACTAGTACCTCATGAAAACCTTTTAGAACAAACTTCCTCACTTATTTTGGTGCCATAATCACTCTTTCTCAAACCAAATTTCCCTACATCCAAAGATGTAAACCTAATAGTGGAAGAAATTAAAATAGGCATGTTGGAATCAAAATTATTTGGGGGAGTGAATCAATATTTAAAACATTAATTTAATTCCACTTAACATTCATGATCCATTCATACAAACATATAGATAAATTAAAATACAAGCAACCATACATATGAATATGAAATACAAGAACACATCACATATGTGGGAACCCTCAAGGGGAAGAAAATACACTAATATCTCCAAATATAATACATTATTATAAGACAAAAACCAAATTTAGTGAATCACCAACTCCATATGGAGTACCAACCCTAACTAGCCAAGTACTCACTTGACCATGCTTTAAGAAGCACTCACTTACAAGGAGGCACTACATCCTAGATGACTCAGCATTCACTCAATCACCTAATTGTCTTGATCACATTTATAACACTATGTTGATCAACTAGTTGATGATTACCACTTCTTTAACTCTTCACACTCTTATCCCTTTCAAACCGCCTTTTAGGTTTCTTCGCTTAACTAGGTTTGTTAAAGACTGATTAGGTCATATGACCATAACTTTAATATTTAGACATCCTATTAGATATTCATGATATTTAATTTACTCTCTTCTAATGGTATAAAATACCTAATTATTCTTAATCCTCTTCTATATCATTCTCTCCTCTATTCAATTTTCTAACATCTAATTAGGCCTAAAAGGCCTTATTCTCATACACACCTCTTGATCATCCACATATTTGTCATCTAGACACCCTTTAAAAATTATATTGGTCATAAAATATGCCCTAGGAGACATCATAATCAATAATAAATAATTACATTAGGTTTTCCATTACTCAAATAGACCACATTCTTATTTAGGTCTCATGGAGACCTAATTCCATTAGCCCTACTTTAGGACGTGTTGCCTTATGAACCCTTGGAAAAATATAAACCTACATAAATGGAATTATTTTTTTTTAAATTATTCAAATAGGAATTATAAAACATTTTTTGAGATCCATAATACTTTTTAGGTCCAACCACCACTTGAAACACTCCATTAGCATTGTTCACATTAGGCCTTTGAACACACAGAAAAGTCTATCTTGAACAACTAAAGATAAAACATAATTTAGACACACAACCATGAAATTAAATAACTTATAAAAACCTTAATGACCTTAAAAATATCATCACATGAATTATATGCTTTAACTCATAGCATAGAGCCTCAAAAACACCTTTGTAACTTACTCATTTAGAATTGCTAGTTTTCCTCAAAGACCAGTCATGGTGACTCAGACTTTTAACACATGTATAGATAATTTAAATGGCTTATTATGAATTTAAATTATTATATTATATAATTATACCATTATTAGACAAAAAAATAATATTGTCAAATTGAAATACTAGTCTCATCATCATATATCTCACTGTCTCATATGAGCTAGATAGGTCAACTTGTGAGCAACTTTTTCACCAGATTTACTAACCTCAAAAAATTATACAAAACATGAACATGTCTTAAAAGTATTTTAAAAAATTTATATTCTCTTGTTTTCATTATCATATCATGATAACACATTCCATTCATTTTCTCATTGCTGCTTGGGTTTTTCACTATTTGTACCATTAGGCCTATTAGTGACTAGCTAACTTGGTTGCCCAATTTATCACACTTGAGGGATAGAACATTTCTAAAAACCTTAATGGACACGAAACATGAGTATTTAACTTTTTCCTCCATTCATTTTCTTACTTTTTCTAATACCACTTTTGACTTCTATAACAACTTCTTTATAAATAAGCTTATAACTCAAAGTTTTCTCTCTTTTCTCTCTAACCATTACCACTTGGAGGTACCTGGGAGAGTCTAATACAAGATACAATAAATTATGTGAGAATACAAATATATTTTTGGAAATTTTTTTCAACATATTCAACATCAATTTTTATTAGGGTTTTAAGAGGGTTTAAATAGATTTCCACTCTTAACAATCATTCATAAAGCATAACCCCTTAATCCAAAAACTAATGCGTATAATTTAATCTATGACACTTACCCATCTACCATGAATTTATTATCTTCCCATGAAAATTTTGATGTGATAATAATCACAATAAATCCTTCTTAGGTTAATAAACCTTCATTCTGAGCACTTGAGAGACCTCCAAACAAATTTCCATGCCTTATCCTTCAAAATATGACCTCCAACTACATAATAAAACTTAAAAAATCATACCCCAACTTTGAAAAATCTTACACGATCTCAAACACCTTGAAATATGATTATTATGTGTCGTTAGGCCACACTCTCTCTCGCTCTTTGATCTTCTGGATCTTGACCTACAAACCACATTAAACCTTAACAATAACCTTCATGCCTCTTTCAATACACTCTCCACCTCACTCACATACTAAATCAACATATCTGATTCTTAAACACTAACATACATCCTTCACATGTCTTGAAAATAGATCATGATACCTCACTAGGCTAGGTTGTTGTGTAAGAGAAGTCTAGATGTAGACCTAGACTAAAGGTCTTACCCCTATAAGATCATGCTAAAACTCTCATGAGTGTTATAATGCCTCATGTACATGATCAAGAAAACTCATACAACCACTCATGCTTGTGTGCACTCATCTCACCAAGCCACCATGCTCATACCTTCTCACAAGGTCTCTTCATGCCATGACCAAGATTATGCTAGTAAAAAATTATACCTTCATGTAAACATAAGGCATTATTTGAATTCAAATTATATATTATGAAAAAATATTTCAATGACAACACTCTATCAATTCCCCTTATCATATCAACATATTTATAACTAGGCACACTCTCTGAATGGCATCAACCTCATGTAAGATACACCTTTGACATCAATGACAATCCTCATCAATCTCTCCATTTATCATTGATGGAAAACACTATAAAAAACTCTCTCAAAAAGAAACTTCTCCCTCGTTATGAACTTTCTCCATTTTGGCATAAATTAAAAAGTGATGTCTTCAACTCTTTGGATCACGCACCTTGTAACCAAAACATTCAACATAGAGTATAATGAGTTTATGATTCATCATACAAACATGCTCCCCCTATCTATATGTATACCTTCTTAGCACTACTATCTTAAATTTGAAGCTAATGAACCACCTAATTATCTCCCTCTAATAATATGACTTTATTAGTAACTTGTAGGGGTAGGAACTATACCCATTTCCTATCTTAGGTGTTCAAATGTTGCTTTTGGAAGTGGCTTGGTCAAAATTTCTAGAATCTAATCCTATGTAGAAACATATTCAAGTTGACACTTTTTTCACTTACCTTATCTCTTAGGAAATGATACATGATATTAATTTTCTTATTCCTTAAGTGCATGATAAGGTTATTTGAGATGTTTATAGCACTTTTATTGTCACAATAGATAGGGATAGGACCATCATATTCCACCTTGGAGTCTTTTAAGGTATATCTCATCTATAGGACCTATGTCCAACATGAATCTACTATAATGTATTCAACCTCACAAGTAGATAATGATATTGATGGTTTCATCTTACTTATCCACGAAACTATACACCCACCTAAGAAGAAAGCTACTCCACTAGTACTCTTCCTATCATCTGGGATTATTAACTAGTTTGCATTTGTATAGGATATCAAATTGAACTCCTTGCTCCTTAGATACCACAACCCAAAATCCATAGTCCCCTTGAGATAATTGAATATCCTTTTTACTATTTTTAGATGATTTTATTTTGGATCTAATTAAAACCTTCCCACAAGACCTACTACTTGCATGATGTTAGGTCTAAAAGTAGTGGTCTATAGAAAAATTCCAATCATTGACCTATATGATATATGATTGACCTTTAGAGATTAATATTCCTTTCTCAAATTACACCCTATGATCATAGGTGTACTAATTACATTGTATTCTTCCATCTCAAACTTATTGAAAATCTCTCTTATACACGTGGCTTGTGAAATGAATATACCTTTTTTAGATTAAGTGATTTTTAACCCAAGAAATGATGATAGTTCTCCCAGGATGGACATCTCAAACTATTTCTTCATCACTTATTAAAATTCCATGGTCATGTTCTCATTATTTCCACCAAATATGATGTAATCCACATAGACAAGTACTATTAATTGATGGTCATATTTTGTCTTTATGTACATATTACTATATATAAATTCTCTTTTGAATCCTTGATATAATATATACCTATCCAACTTGGCATACCAAGCTCTAGGAGATTTATTGAGACCATAAAGAGCCTTTTTTAGTATGAAAATATACTCTTTATCATTTGATAGGAATAACCCCTTAGGTTACACTATGTACCTCTTCTTCCAAGTTTCCATTTAACAAGGTAGATTTGACATCCATCTAGTACACCTTGAACCCTTTGAATCTTGCATATGATAGAAATAATCTAATGGCCTCCAATATTGCCACTGATGCAAAGGTCTCCTTAATGTCTATCCCTTCAACTTATGCATATCCATTATATACCAGTCTGTCCATATTCCTAATAACTTTTCCATCTTCATTCAACTTGTTTCTAAACACCCATTTTGTGCCAATGAGATTCTTGTCTTTAGGCCTAAGAACTAGTTCCCAAGTCTCATTCTTATCTATTTGGTCTAACTCCTCATTTATATCACCTATCCAAAACTTGTCTTTGATTGCTTATACAAGGTTATTATGTTCAATCTTAGATAATAGAGAAACATTATCTTAATTTAGGTTACATATCAGTCTTCTCCTTGTTTACATACATGCATTGATATTGCCAATAATTTGTGATTCAAGATGATCTCTTTGAATTTGTCTTGATGAGCTTTTTGATTTTGATTTTTCCTCAACTTATTCTTCCTCATCAACCTCTATATTATCCTATTTATTCTTGAAATATAAATTCTCTAATGTATCCCTTGTTTATGAGTGTGATTTCCTTGCCTCATCAATATTCACATTGGTGTTTTCCACTATATTTTGTAACCTCTTGTTATAACATCTACAGGCTATGCTCATTGATGAGTATATTAAGAATATACCTTCATCAGATCTATAATCAAACTTTCCTAAGTATTCATAATCTTTTTTGATGAAACATTTTCTTTCAAACACACTAAAGTGTTACACATCAATAGATCTACCTTTCCACAGTTCATAAGGAGTCTTGTTTCCATTAGTCCTTATTTATCCTCTATTCAATATGTGGAATGAAGTTCTCGCTACCTCTCTCCAATATCCATTAGATAATTTAGACTTATATAGAATAGTTTTTTCCATATTTTAAATTATCATATTCTTTCTTTCCACTACCCCATTCTACTGAGCTGTCCTAGCTACTAAGAACTATCTCGTTATTCCATGAACCTCATAGAAGTATCAAACTCAAAAGATCAAAAATCTCCTCCTCTTTCAGATCTTAGGCACTTGATCTTCTCATTATTTTCATTCTTAGTAAGGGCCTTGAATGCCTTCAACTTATTAAGGGATTTTGAATTTTATTTCAAAAATGTTATCCAAGTCATTCTAGTGTAGTCATAAATAATGAACATGAAGTATCTATCTCCTTGAATGCTTTAGATTCTTATAGGCCCATAGAGATCAGTATATATTAACTTCAAGCGTCTTAGAGTAGAGTACTCATTGGAAATGAATTTTCTTATAGTCTTCCTACCATGTTTACATGCCTTACAAAGTATGCTTGTAGGTTTGGTGATTTTAGGCATGTTCTTCATAGACTTCTTAGTGTTTATTTTGACCATACTATCAAATTTTAGGTGACCTAGCCTTCTGTGTCATAGCCAAATTTCATCCATATTTATCATAAATAATCTCTCCTTATTGATTTCATTCAAGACATATATATTGTTATTAGTCCTTTTAGCATTGGAAATTAGCCTTCTTGATTTGAATCTCCTTTTCTCACACCATCTGTCATGAAAGGCTAGTGTGTGTCCTTGGTTACACATTTGACTTACACTAATCAAGTTATGTTTCAAACCTTCCATATACAACATATTTTATGTCTTGGTATTCCCATTTTCCAAACTCAAGATACCCTTACCACTTATATTGGTAGTTTTATTATCTCCAAATCTCATTATTCCTTTAACATTCTTCTTTAATGAGATGAACTTGTTTTTGTCTCCTATCATGTGGCTTGAGAAAAAAACTATATATGTATTCATATTTAATGTGACATGTAGTTTGAGCTAGAATAGATTAATATTTAGTCTCTTACTCTTCCTTAGCAAACAATCGATCTTAATTCTTATGCTCAATATGATAAGTCATAACTTGCTTTAGATTCCATATCAATGTTTTAACATTCTCATGTACTATAGGAGATTCATATATCTTATTTAATATTGAGGTCATTCTAACTCTATTAGAATATAATATTGATATGTCATATATTATGACAATAGTAGAAAATAACATTTATATACTTACCTTTTGACTGATCACTCCTTTTCCCATGGTCTCATGATAACTTATCCCTTATTTCATTAGGTTACTTTATTGGTATTTTCATGTTAGTACTCTTGACTTGTTCTAACTTCTCATTCTCTTTATTAAACTTTCTCATATTATTTGTGAGCTAATCATGTTTAACTTTCAATGAATCTAGCTCTATCTTCAACTGACCATACTCAACTTCCTTTGATATAAAATTTTATTGACACCTTATAAATGATTCCTAAGATCCTTGATATTCTTCTCATCCCTTTTTGTTTTTTTTACCATGTCACTCTTTCAGGTACATATTTGTTCCTTAAAATTCCTTTACCATAGATCTCAACATGTGCTTCCTATTTTTTTGATGATTTAAATTATCTATGACACTTAACAGATCATATTCAAGGTCTAAATTAGATTCTCCTTCTTCACTATCATAGTAGACTTCTTCATCATACATGTTGTCTTCTTCTTTTTGATCACTAGACATATTATGCTTCTTAAGATCACCTTCAAGATGTTAGGCGTACTTAAAAGTTCCAAAATTTGATACCAATTCATGTAATAAAAATGAATTTGGGGGGATGAATCAGTATTTAAAATATTTATTAAATTAAACTTAACATTCATGATCCATTCATACAAATATATAGATCAATCAAAACACAAGCAACCATACATATGAATATGAATGGTTAAAAATCACATATGTGGGAGATACTCAGAGGAAATAAAACCCAATAATATTTTTAAATGGAATAAATTTTTATAATATGAAAACCAAATTTAGTGAAGCACCAGCCTCACATGGATAACCAACCCTAATTAGCCAAGCACCCACTTGACCAAGCTTTGGTAATCATCCACTTATAAGGAGACACCAACCCCCTAGATGACTCAACACCAAATAAATCACCTAATTGTCTTGAACACATTCATAACACTATGGTTATGAACCAAATGATGATGAACACTTCTTAATCTCTTCACACTCTTTTCCCTCTCAAACTACCTTCTAGGTCTCTGCAGTCAACTAGGTCTCCTCAAGACTAATTATGTCATATGACCTTGAATTTATTTTTCATACCTATTGTTAGATATTCATGACAGTTAATTTGATCTCTTATAATTTTATACAATACCCCCTTCTTCTTAATAATATTATATATCATTCACTCCTCTATTCAATTTGTTAACATCAAATTAGGCCTAAAAGGCCTTGTTCTTATATAAGCCTCTTGCTCATACACCTCTTGGTTGACCACACACACTTTAAAAATTATGTAAATAACATAATATGCCTTTGTGAATGTTATAATAAATAATAAATAATTACATTGGGTTGGCCATTAATCAAATAGACCAATTTTTTTTTAGGTCTCATGGAGATCCAATTCCATTAGGCCTGCTTTAGGACATGTTGCCTTATGACCCCTTATAACAATCTATACCTATAAAAAAGGGAAAAAATTCACATAAAATATTAAAATAGTAATTATAAAATATTATTTTATATACATAAAACTTTTTAGGTCCAACCACCACTCAAAATACTCTATTAACATTGTTCACATTAGGCCTTTGAACACATAAAAAAGTCTATCTTGAATAGCTAAAGATAATACATCATTTATACAAACAAAAATGATAATAAATAAATTATATATAAAAGTAATTAGGATAAAAATATCACCATATTCATTAGACACTTTAAATCAAGGCATAGAGCCTCAAAAACACCTCTGTAACTTACTCAAAACTGCCAGTTTTCCTCAATGACCAGTCATGGTGACTCAGAGCTTCAACACTTGTATGGAAAATTTGAATGACTTATTATAAATTTAAATTATCCTATGATATAATTATACAATTATAAAATATAAATATGATATGGTTAAATGTAAAATATTGATCTTACAGACCAATATCATGACCTTACATCTCATTATCTCATATAAACTATACAGGTCAACTTGTTAGCAACTTTTCACCATATTTACTGACCTTCAAAACCTATATAAAAAATTAAAAATATTTATATGCACTTTTTTCATAATTATATCATGAAACACATTGTAGTTCATCTTCTCACTATTGTCTAGGTTTTTCACTATTTGCACCATTAGGTCTGTTAGCAAGTAGTTAACTTGGATGACCAGTTTAACACACTTGAGGGATATAAAATATATATAAACCTTAATGTAAATGAAAAATGGGTTTATAAATTATTCCTCCATCCATTTTATTATTATGTCTAATGCAATTTTTGATTTCTATAACATCTTAAAAAATAAGCTTATAACTCAAAATTTTCTCTCTCCTCTCTCTAACCAATATCACATGGAGGTACCTGGGAAATTAAAATAAAATATACAATATATTATCTCATCATACCAATCCATTATTGTCACTTTTTATCAAAATATTCAACATCATGTCCTTATTAGGGTTTTAAGATGGTTTAAACCTATTTTCACTCTTAATGATCATTCGTAAAGTAAATCCAAAAAATAATGAATAAATTTTTTATATAGGACCCTTAACCATATAAATTTAACTTATTATGTTCCCATTAAATTTTTTTATGAGCTAATGATCATAATAAAATCCTTCTCAGGTTGAGAACCCTTCATTCTGAGTACTCGAGAGACCTCCAAACAAGTTTTCATGCCTTATCCTGCAAACTATGACCTCAAACTACATGAAAAACCTTGAAAAAACATACCACACCTATTAAAATTATTACTTGAGATCAAACACCTTGAAATCTGATCATGACCCCTCATTAGGCCACACTCTCTTTCTCTTTTCTCTTCTATACCTTGACATGCAAACCACATTAGGCCTTAAAAATGACCTTCATACCTCTTTAAATGTAATATCCACATAACTCACATATTAAAGTAACCTCTATAATGATTAAACACTACCATACATCCTTCACATGTCTTGAAAACACATCATCATACCTCATTAGGCTAGGTAGGGTCTGAGAGAGGTCCACATGTAGACCTCTAATGAAGGTCCTACCCCTATAGGCTCACCCTAAAACTCTCACAAGTTTTAAAATTCCTCAAATACATTCTAAAGAAACATCACACAACCACTCATGCTTTTATGCACTCATATCACCAAGACACCATGCTCATACCTTCTCACAAGCTCTCTTGATGCTATGACTAGGCTTAGGCTACTCAAAGATCTATATTTTCATGAAACTATAAGGTATTAGTTACCTTAAATTATATCTTATTATAACATCCTTTAATTAAAATAATCCATTAATTCCCCTTCTCACATCAATATACTGCTAAATAGGCACACTCTCTCAATAACATCAACCTCATACAAGATGCACCTTTGACATCAATGACAATCCTCAATAAGATATAAAGCTTACTACCCACATGGTTAATCATTGATCAAAATCAATAATAATGCACAAAAAACTAAATCCTACTGATATACATGGTATAATGATAATGTGGCATCTAAAACCTAAAGTATCATCAATGTAGAGCAAAAACCCATATTTCAATAATCCATCTCTTTAGATTTTGACACTTTAGAATATTAAAATTTTACCTTGCTTTATGTGTTTAGACTTATATTTCTGGACTATTAATTTTAGGGTTTCTATTATTTGAATAATTTAGGATAGTTTCTCAAGGATGTGAAAATAGATCTCCCAATGTGAAATTATCTTTACAAACAGTGAAAAAGTGAGAGCTAGATATGAATGGAATTAGGATTTATGTGTATAAATAAATGTATCTTTGGGTAATTTCCTGCCACTATCAACATACAAGATGTGTGGGCTAACCTACGGGACATATTTAAATTTTTAAAAAAATGTTTTTGAGTGCATAAACTACTAATATTTGGTCATGTTAGATTCTTGTCAACACTCTCAAAAAAGGGGAACAATGATTTGAAGTATGTTAATAGTATATATAGGATAATATCTTTTTTAAAAAAATAAATTAGGGATATCCTTTATATAAATGTTATAAAATTGGGTTCACCAAGTTAATAGATATATGAATGGATAGGAGAGATTGAGAGTGATATTTAATGTTTCCACATAAGTAATGTATGTTAACGATAGGTAGGAATTGACATTTTAAAGTATCTAATATCAAATTTATCTGTCTAAAAATCCATTTTTTTTCCCTAGTAGATAAAATGATAGGCAAAAGTCCATACTAGGATTGTATAATACTATGAAAAATATGAATCAAAGTTATTACAAATACCATAATTCCCATCATATAATTATAAAAGTGTGTTCATATTTTTTTTGTATATATTGAATATTTGTATGAAATACTTGTATATGCAACCCCTTTGAATTTTTTGGGTTCTAATTTGCCTTCAATCTAGTGAAATCATATTTGGATCATAGAGTATCACTCTTATTGAATCATAGAAACCCTAGCTCCTCATGTTCATAGTGAAATTGAAAAAAATGGTTTAGTGGGATCATGGTGTCGAGTTAATCCCAAAGACCCTTATTTCAATGGGTGTTTCTTAAATAGACACTACTTCAAATAAGGCCTCATAATAATGTATTTCTCCCCTAATGCATTAGATCATGTATGCAGAAGGGTTCAATATGTGGAAATAAAGTACAATAATGACTTAGTTTGTAACTTGGAAAATAGGACTCATGAAATGATCCTTCAGTACTTCAGACATGTATAAGTGTTATCGCTATGAGTGATATGGAAATAGGATAAAATGGGGAATATTTTGTCACTCAAATTTTTGGATGAATTATTTTATTACTTTGTCATATGAGAGGTAGGAGGTTGCTAGTTATATGTTACATGAAGTATTAACAAGGATTGATATATATTTATACATATAATTTTGGTAAATATATTTTAATAAATAACTTATGTCAACCATAGGTATATGATAGAATTAAAAATTGGATGAATTTAATTCACTTGACACTTACATTATAGTCAATAATTTGCATCAATGTAGGTGTCTAACTAAGATGTAGGTGTTCAAGAAGTATGAAAATATCTATAGGTCAATAACTTGCATAAAAAGATGATAATCATGTTTATAAGATTTTGGGAAATATATAGGGATTGGGTCATCATAATAACATTGTTCAGACTAAGAGATAAGAAATTACCATATAGATATATGAAAATGTGAGCCTTCTAGTAATGGGAAAAGTTCTATAAATAGGAGGAACAACAAAGGTCCATATTTACCAAGGATGTACAAGATAATTTATTTATACTAGACTCATATTGGTAAAGCCATAATAGTACTAATGATAAAGTAATGATATTTTAATTTATAAGAACACTCAAGGGTGATGCCCTTAAATGTTATATGAAAACTTATGATGGGCAATCAATTACATGGGTAGACATACAAAAATCCTTCAAATGATAATGTTATTACCCTAGCATTCCTAATAAAAAATTTAGTAAGATGAGAGAGTTGATATAAAAATAAAAATAAATAGTGAATGAGTAGGACCAAATATTTAAATCTATAATAAGAAAATTAGAGGAACCATTAAAAAAATAAAATAAATGAGTGGTTTATTTATGGATTAATACTAATTATATGAGAAAATATGGATGGAAAAATATTTAATATATTGGTGAAACTCTTGTGATGGAATAATTCCTAGAAGCTCAATCTTGAAGACATGAGATAGATTCATCATTGAAGGATAATATGGAAAGACTATATTTAGAACTAGAATAGTTATAGTTAAAAAATGAGATTCAGAAGAAAGATGAAAAGTTTTATTCACTAAAATTTAATAATAACCTATCATGGGTGAAGATATGGTGTACTACATGTTGTGTGAAAATACACTTGCACACAAAATGTACCCTTCATGAAATGATTTTTTAATTATTATAATAAGAGTATTGTAGACATCTACAAGGATGCATTTGAACATTCAAAAACTAATATATGGTGTAGGATGTATTGAAACTTTATCTAACATGTGATCAAAATCATTCCCAAAATTTATTCCTAATTATGGATTTTGTTCCATCGAAGATAATAATGATGTATTTCACTAATTGCATATATTTTATTCATTAAAATCATACATGCTTTGTAATAGACACACTTGAAAATGTAAAATATATTGATCACAAAAGAGAAACCATAGTTTATTAGATGTCATAACCATAATTACAATTGAGAAAACTTAACATACTACATCCTAGCTAGCAATACCAAAATCATTTTGCATTACAAGAATTTAAATGACAAAATACCCAACCATATTATTATAAAAATAACCAAGGAGGGTATGGAGGAGGAGGCCATGGAGGTTAAAGAGGAGGATACCACATAGGATGATGTAATTATCAATTAGGTAGGGGTATAATCAAAGTTTCAATCATAGATATAACTAAGGATATATCCAGGACAAACACAACCCCGACTCCTCCCTCCCCCCCCGCTCAAAAAAAATGCTAAAACTATGGAATGATTAGAAATATTACAATAAATTTTAAAATAACCATAGGTAGAGTGTGTATTATGTCATCAAAAAGTAATCTATGATTAATTATATTTCCGTAAAGTGACACAATTTTACAATAACAAAGAATGAAAATTGAATATGTATAAGAATCTTACATGTGGAAAGGGTAAAGCATTTGAAAAATGTTCCTAAGGGAAATGATATGAAATTATGGTGAATGATGTACATAATGAAGTAGGAGATAATAATATAATGGAAAAAGAGGGAGTACCATCTGAATGAACATTCATTTCTAACAAAATAATATAATGTCAATACACATTAAAAGAAAATAAAGATAATCCATGAAATAAAATTCTTAAGATTTCCACTAATGATTATAAACCTTGAATGTTTTTAACCACCCAATGTAGAATGAGGATAGAAAAAGAAAAGACAAAACTAAAAATTATGAAAAAAATCTAAAACATATAGTGATAGGGAGCACCCTAATATACATGAACATGACTAGATAGTTGAGAAAAGTATAAAAATCATTTAAGATAAATAAGAAAAACATCATCTTAAACTAAAATATTTTGATGAGGTTGAGATTATTAATTTAATATAATGTTGAAGTTTGTAAAAAACCAAGATCTAGTAAATAAAATAATGTAGACCTATAAGTATTGGAATAAATAATACAGAGAAAATTGGGTATATATAATCTATTAAAAAAAACTAAAAAAATGTATTTAGAATAAGTAGGAAGTTTAATAAAATAAACCATATTAATAAATATTAAAAAATATGGCCATGAGGTAAGGAATGCATTATTGGATCTTGGCAAAAATACAAATGTGTTACAATGTAACATATGGGAGCTACTCAGTAAACCACAAATAAACAACATAACATATCATATTTTAATGGATGAAGACACAATGTGCTCACCAATACTAACATTAAGATATGTTCAAGTTAATGTGTACACAAATAAAATCAGATTTATAAGTGATTGATATGTATGATATATGCTACCCAGGTTTGCTAAAATTATAATGGTTCATTGAATACAATGGCACATTAAATTATAAATAAGAAGAGATTAAATTTTAAGGGAATGGGTTGGTAATCCATTTTAAATTAGAAACAAGAATGAGAGTTTTATGGTTTGATAAATTATGGTTGGATGATGAATGAAATGATTTTGATGAACTCTCTATATTATACACATTAAATAAAATCACAAAATTAGAAGATGACCATGAAACTAATGATTAAGGAGAAATAATACTTGAATATGAAGAGGTATAAATAAATTATAACAATGATATTGATATTTAGTTTTATGAGGTGTCCAAAATAAATGTTATTAAGGTATGACACATGGATTAAATACCATATTTGGGGAAAAAAACTACCACATTAAATAATATGATAACAAGGAGGAGAAGGGCATACTACATTTAATGAGCCTTCATGTAAAATTACCAAAATTTAATGAAATCATAATTTTATAAGGATACCTACAATAGATTATAGGGTTATTTCCACAAGAATAAACAAGGATGCATGAAATTTATGACACCATGACTATCACACCATAAGATGGTGAAACACCCACAAATCCACTATCCCAAATTGCAAATATTTTAGCATCCTAATCAAGACAAGGTTTATCAAAGTATAAAGACATTTTATATGAATACATATATATAAGGAACCAATAAACCCACAAATTTACATTGATAATTGTGAAAGGATATGAATTGGAAAAGGAAAAATTGACAAACGTTCTTAGTAATATTTTTTTTTAGAAATTAGACACATATCCAATAACATGGTATATGAATCAAGTGATTTAGAAAGTAAATACCAATTATAAAGACATTGAAATGGATTTGTGTTATATTTTCAACTTTTGGGACCTAGCTACTAAGTTCTATCATGCAATGCATAAATTTAAAATGTTATTATTCATGCAAGAGTCTATTGAAGAATTAAAAAAAATTTCAAAGAGATAGTATTAGAACAAACCAATGAATGGGAACACATTGGCACAATGTTAAGAGAACTACCTAAAAATGTGAAAATAAATACCGTAGCCATATAAAATGCAAAATTAGATGACTTAAGAATGGCTAATTAAACCCAATCCATAGTTATTCCTTCTTGCTTACACAACCCTTCTAGACTATTCTTTCACTAATTCCTAGTCATCCATAGCCTTTCAAACTTAAACCTTATAGACCTAGGCAACTCTTTTATTCCTAGTTCTATTTCCATAGATCTTGTTCCCTTAGGATAACAACACCCAAATTGTACCCGAGTTTTGTAACCCAATGTGTCTTAATGTTGGTGCTATTATCCAAGTTCATTTTTGGTCCTAACGGTCAGATTATTTTAGATCCTTATCCTTTTCCTTGTCAGCCTAACATGAATTCATCTAACTGATGATCATTAATTCCCATATAAAAGACCATTTAAAGGCCATTTAGAAGGTTTGACACTAATTCACAAGAGAGTATAATGAATAAAATAAGTTACACTCAATCACTCTTCGTTATTCTCTGCATACAACCTTCCAAAATCATTTCAAGCTTATTCAAACCTTTTCACCTATCCTTAGCCATCTAAAGTACATCTAGTTTTGCATCTAGTTAAATTTATCATATATAATTTCACTAATTACTTCAATGAGAGAACTAAATTATCTTAATCCCTCTTTAGAGTATCAGTATGTAGGTAGCATGCTCACACATGAGGTATGAAGTGTGTCTAGTTTATCCTTTACACACTAACCCATTCTCTATCTTTTTCAAGTTTCTATTCAAGTTCAAGAAAAAAGAGATCCTAGGGATTTAAATATTTTAAATAGATACACAACAATATATGAAGGCTTCTAGGCTTTAATATTTCATTGATATGGTAAATAGGCCTATCAAACAAAATGTAGAAAGCTCAGACCACATAGACAACAATTCTAAAAAAAGATTACAACACTAGACAACAAGGTATCCCACTTTTAATGCTCCTATCCAATCCAAAAATGAACCTCAGGATCTATTTTTTGATAGTTTCCCAATCCTTCTCCTCCAGTATCAAAACTTATCTCAGTTTGGATCATTCACAATAAGCTAACTTAGATTTCTCTTATTTATTACTATATTTAGAAAAGCCAAAAATACAAATATATTTACACAAATAAGTAGCTTAATTCATGCATATTATTTAATGATTTACTTTTCTTAGACCTATTTATTTAATTAGGAATAAAACCACATTATTTTGAAAATAATAAAACATTTGGTGAACCTGACTTACTTCAAATTTTACACAAAACCCCTAGAAACCATAGGGATAATTATTTATAATTTTTTGCCATAATTTCCTAATTTTTCTTACATTTAAAAAATTATAAATCTACAAATTAATTTCAAAAATATCACATATTTTTTAAAACCCTAGTTTTCATATATTAGGTCCTTCTTTCATATAAACACATTCCAAACACTAGGAAAAATATATTATTAATTTTGGAGATATTTTCTAATTTTTCATAATTATTTCAAGCAAGATTCTACAAATTTTCTCTAAATTTTTAAAAATTATTACATTAATTTTAAAAAAATCATTGAAAATACCTAGTCGTATATATTATCTCCTCCTTTGATTTTTGAGGTATCACCTTACATCCATAATTAAACTTGCAAAAATGATGCTCATTTATTTACAAACTTTTCTTACATTTCTTAAAAATAATAAATAAACCATAATAGGCCCTATCATGTACATGAATGATGAAGTTTATTATATGTTAGTAAAAAGCTTCATTATTTACATTTCATGTTTATTCTTCATATTAAGTGATGATATTACAACATTTATGGCTAAAATGACACAATATTTCAATATGTCTTTTGCATACTCTCTATCTCTCATATGGACAAATCTTCAAGTTTATCATGCTAAACATGTTATCTATATTATGTTACAACTCAAATATATTTATGAATTTAGGCATAAAATCATGTTCTCTCTCCTTTACTCTCTATTTGTCATATGGAAAAGTCTTCATATTCATTATGCTTAGCACATACGAAATGTTATGTTGCATATTTTTTTATGTCTTCATGCACAATGTCACATTTTCTATCTCTTACTTGCTATATTTCCTATGTCATACTCTTTATAAGTATATATTTGACATAAATTATCACTCACATTACATGCATTTCACTCCACATTCATGCCTTTTACCTCAATGCATACAATTCATTGGTTATTTTTGAGTATCTCCCTATCATTACTAGATGCCATCAAACACTAGTGATTATATCCATCCATCCTTCCTTCAAAATTGATACATCTAGCTCTTGTCCCAAACTTAATACAAAATTTATGCCTATAGTAGATCATGCAATCCATGCTATTGCCTAAGTTTATGAAGATAGGTAGGTTTATTACAACTAGGGCCATAGCTTTACGGCTCACACCCCTTTAGATACAATTTTTATTCTCACACTCGTTTAGTGATTAGATAATTATAAATATGTATTGTATGTAGCCCTTCATAATACTATAATTCTTATTTCCACTAAATCATCCCATGTTGCATCCATCCTCAATACAATTCAATGGACTGAAGAGCACATCTCTTTTGAAAAAGAGGATTTACCCCCACAACACATCATTTAGTAACATCTACCTTTGTATATTCAATTAGGAATTAATGATGTGGGAGTTAAAAGAGTACTACTTGATAATGGTTCAACACTACATTTGAAACATGCCCTTTATTAAATGTATTAACATACAAACTCAAAATCTAAACCATTCTGATATGAACATCAAAGGTTTTGACTACATTCTATGTAAAGTAATGGGTCAAATAACACTCAATCTTACCCT
This sequence comes from Torreya grandis, assembly GCA_037957365.1. Lineage (NCBI taxonomy): Eukaryota > Viridiplantae > Streptophyta > Pinopsida > Cupressales > Taxaceae > Torreya > Torreya grandis. Next base: position 1,091,611 of record JARHVA010005060.1, read on the forward strand.
AGAGCCTAAGACACTACCAATAACCTACCAAGTCATGCCAAATGACCTTAATCATAATTTATTACTTTGTTGGTCTTGGATTTTTGATATGCATGAAGTCCCTTCAACACTCCATGCCTGTATAAAATTTAGTCACAAAGGTTATATATACCCTTGCCCAATAGACCATGAACCTTTTAAATATTGTCAAGTGGTTGTATCTCCATAGAATTATGTCCCACACTTTAATCTAGGTAGTATACCTACACAACCCATCACTCACAATGCACCCTTAGACCATATACAAATTTAGACAATTCCAAATTCTAACATAACACAAGCACCGGATTACCAATTCACCTCACCCTTTTCACTTAAATATCTTAATAATATGGGCTATCAAGGTAAAGGACTCAAAAAGCATGAACAAGGAATAGTCAATCCTATCAAGGCATCCACATGACATAAATTACAAGGGCTAGAATACTAATTTTTTCTTAATCATGATAAATCATATCCCATACTTTCATAACACATAAAATTTTGTCCACCAATTACATGCACTAATGATATAGTTAATGATACTTCTACATTATCATTGATCTACCTTGATCTTATTGAGAACATGGCTTCACCTGACATACTTACATTAGATGAATTCTCTAGCAATGAGTCCCTCTTACAATTTTTTAGTGCATATAAGGACCTCCCATCTTGTTACCATAAAAATAGATTTACAAACCACACAAATTCCCACATTTACTTTGGATAAAGTATAGACTCCTCCTTTGATACACTTAATCATTCCACATTACTTAATGAAAAATTAATAAATTTTACTTTCAGAACTAACAAGGATCCTTGCATTGTCTTATTAGTTATTGCCCTAAGAAAGGAAGAGGATGCTAATATTTGTCAAGCTTTAACAAATTTTCCATAATTATTTGATTGGTCATATTTAGATATTCCATGAATTGATACATCTATAGTAGTCCATTAGATTCCTTTATACCCCGATGCTAAATAAATTAAACAAAAAAAATAAAAAAATACATCCTAAGCTGGCTATCTTAGTCAAAGATGAAATCCAATGCCTCTTAGATGCTTTTTTCATTCACCCAGTAGCACATCTTGAATGGATTTATAATATAGTTCCCATAGTAAAACCTAATAGACAAATTTCATGTTGTTTCGATTTATGAGATTTAAATAAACCATGCCCCAAAGATGATTTCCCTTTACCAAATATCAACATGATAGTATTTTTCATAGCTAAATATGAAATGCTATCATTTATGGATGGTTTTGTCATTTATAATCAAATCAAATTTTTTGAAGAAGATCAAGAAAAAACATCTTTTACCACACAATAGGGTATATTCTTTTACATTATCATGCCTTTTGGATTAAAGAACACTAGAGCTACATATTAGTGTACTATGATACACATTATTCATGACTTAATTCACCATACTATTGAGGATTATGTCAATGATATACTAGATAAATCCAAACAATGACAACATCAAGCTATTGATTTAAATGCAACTTTTATATGACTAAGGAAATACAATGTTTAATTGAACCCAAATAAATGTGTGTTTAGATTTATGTTAGGAAAAGTCCTAGGTTTCAATATATCTTAGCATGGCATAGAAGTTGATCCTAAGAAAGTCAAAGCAATTATTGATATGCCACCTCCTACCAATTTAAAACAACTTAGATCCCTTGAAGGTAAGATCTAAACAATCCATAATTTTATAGTCTAAATTGATAATAAAACTTAGTCTTTTACTCAATTACTAAAGAAAGATACAAATTTTATTTGGGATCAAGATTGTCAAAACAACTTTGACACTATCAAGCAATATCTCCTTAATTCACCTATTTTAGTACCACATATCCCAAAAAATCCTTTCTTAATTTATATATCAGTAAAAGATCATGTCTTAAGAGCACTCTTAGCACAACACAATGATCAAAATACCAAATGAGTAATTTATTACATCAGTTGTACATTGGCTAATTTTGAAAGAATTATTCCCCAATAGAAAAATTATGTCTAGCATTAGTTTTTGTCACACAAAAACTCCAACATTACATGTTCAATAATGAGACTCAAGTTCTCACAAAAGTAGACCCTTTAAAGTTCCTACTAGCAAAACCACATCTTTTTGGCCACATCATAAAAGGGGTTATGTTATTAAAAAAATTTGACTTAAAAATATTCCTCCAAAAATAAATAGGGCCAAATAATTATAGACCATTTAGTAGCAACACTAATGTTAGATACCAACCCTTTAAGTGACACATTCAGAGATGATTTCAATACCTATTATACTCATTTATATACCTAGGCCATGTTATTTGATGGCTTTTGATGCACATTTAGTGCAGGGATAGACATTGTCTTTATCAATCTTTTTGGCCATACAATTCTTATAACATACCGATTGAGTTTATCATGCACCAATAACATAGTGGAATATGAAGCACTTATCTTAGGACTGTTCAATACATAATCCCTACAAATCAAGTCTTTTCATGTCTTTAGTGATTCCTAACTTATGGACAATCAAGTCAATGAGGTTTATCAAACAAAATAAGAACATATTATCCCATATCACAATATGGTAAAATGTCTATCATCACAATTCAATTATTTTTCCATTGAGATAATTCCCAAAAAATATAATAGACATGTGGATACAATGACTAATACTGCATCTTTAATCCCCATTGACATCAATGATGATCAAATAATGTTTACAATTAAATGATTACAATCACCATCAATATCTAATGTAGATTTTATCAATATTTTTGTCTTAGATACTACACTTAGATCTGAAACCCTAGAATGGTTCTCTGACATTTCTAAATTTATCAACAAATCTATTACACCCAACACATTCTCTAAAAATGATAAACATAAGTTCCAAAATATATCACTCTTTATGTCCTTATTAGTATAGACCTTTTCAAATGATCCTTTGATTGACACTTACTATGGTGCTTAACCTCAGAAAAAGCCAAAGTTATTCTAGCTTAAATACATGATAGTGAGTGTGGTGGTCACTTCAATAGAAAATCATTGTCATACAAAATATTTCGATAGGGGTACGACTAGCCTACCATGGAAGATGAATGTTTAAAATATGTGAATCTATGTGATAAATGTTAATGGCATAGTAATATACCACATGCACCATCATAACAATTATAACCTGTCATATATCCATGTCCATTCATGTTATGAGGATTTTATCTCATTGGAAAAAATAACCCCAAGTATACCTATGGACATAAGTTCATAATCATATCAAAATAATAGTTCACCAAATGGATGAATGTAGTTCCACTTCAATCTACTGTAGGTGAATACATTTGTAATTTTATCATGACTCATATTATTTCACACTTTGGCCTACCTACAGCTATCATTTTCAATAATAGAACATCATTCAAGAACAAAACTATCAGTTTTTTTTGTACCAAATACAAAATTAAACACACATTCTCCACTCCATATTACCCATAAGGAAACAATAAATTAGAAGCCACTAAAAAAATAATTAATAGTAAATTGAGCAAAATAATAACCAAATTTGGTGATGATTAACATAATCAATTCATTTTCACACTATAGGCATATTGCACAAGCATTTTTATGCCCATGGGGGCTACTCCTTATTCAATCATTTGTCACAAAAGTAGTTCTACCATTGGAATTATAAATACCATCCCTTCATGTCTCCCTTAAAGGTATTCTCACTAATGACTAGTATCAAGAAAAGCATCTATACCAGCTCAAACAATTAGACCATACATGTATTCAAGCTACTAAACACCTCAAAATTTTCCAATAATGTATATAATGATTCTATAATAAGTGAGTTCACATTAGATAATTCAAAGTGAAAGATCTTTTTCTCAAATAAAACCTTCGCAATGTCAATGCCAAAGAAGAAAGCAAAGGAAAATTCAAACCAAATTGTCTAGGTCCTTACATTGTTACTAAAAAACTTATCCCCAAAGTGTACCATCTAGCCTCACTTAAAGGAAATAAACTCAAAAATCCAATGAAAATTATGCATCTACATAGATTCCATGTATAATATGTTATTTCTACATAGTTCTTGTACATAGTTTCTTTTCAAACATTGCTTGTATATAATCTCTTCTACTTGATTATACATAGATTAGATCAAAATACAATAATAATACAAAATACTCAAAATACAAAAACATTCAAATATGTAAAAAATACCAAAAAACATTTTGATTGTATGCATCACCCATGATTTTCATTACTGCAATCATGTTAGGACTTACATTTGTTGTTTCATGTTATTGTATGTCAATTTTTATAAATTTCCATGCTTCACTTGATCTTGATTGAGTATGTGCAGTGACATCTAGCTACTTGATTGCTTCACTCTACCCATTAAGGGGGCATTCCTACTTCTACATTTAAGACACAAATAGATATACATACCTACTGGGGGCATCTTCTACATGAAAACACCATCCAAGTTATGTCAATCCTATACTACACACTTTGAGTTATCATACTGATGTACATTACTTACTATATTACACAAATTACTATATTGACATTTCACTAGTATCTATAACTTGTATATTTCTTAGCATATATCTAATCTTATACTTCACATGTTTTACATACTTTCACATTTTCTTTGATTAGTTAGATGTGATTCTACCTTTCCAGTTATTACATGATTTCTCCTCTTAGTGTAGCTTGTGTGATTGCATTTTCAATTCCTACTTATCTCTTGTTTGTGCCATAGGACATTTTACAATGTCCTTTAATTGCAATCTTCCATGTGCCTATGGACCTTGTGCTAAATATTCCTATTTCACTTGTATGTGTATGTGGCATTTGAACATACCTTCTATGCTTGAATTTTAGTTTGAGTGATGTATTCCCATGTCCCTTATTTGCATTACCCCTTGACCATCCTTGTATGATTCTTGATTATTTTCTTGATTTCTTGTTTAATTCTCAATGTGTGCAATGTCATGATCTGCATCATGTATTTCCCTTACTTTCTTGGATGTCGTGATGAACATCATGCTCCATCCCTCCAACTAACAATGAATATCTAATAACTAACATATAAACATTTACAATTCTAGTTCATTACTTTTCACAAGATTTTACATTGTTATATCTACATAGGCATACCCCTATTAATCTAACAATCTCTTAATATAGACATTGTTATATCTAGAGATATCTTATCAAATATCATTGCTATATCATGTATTTATGTAACATAACACACTTGCAAGACTCTTTTCTTCTGAGGGTCATCATTACAAGTTCATCATTCTTACCCTTAGAAGAGGGGGAAAAAAACAAGGGTTTTGTCATAGAGATCAAAGATCCTAAAATTTGAAACATCAACATTCAAATCTCCCAATTTATAATCTAGACGTCAAACCAGTTAGAATAGAGTAGAAAAATAGTGATAGTTGCATATCAACAACTAGTTTTAGTACAACACAACATCACTAAAAATGTAAAATAGAACCAAACATAGGGGTTTCCTCATTTTGGTGCTCCTATCTAGGCAAAAAAAAACTCATGTTTTCCAGAAATAGGTAAAAATTTTAGTTCATATACAATTTTTGCACATCTAGATCAGTCAAAATCAATAATTTAGTACAATTTTCTTAGAGAATAAAGATATAAAGGGTTATCATACATGACATGATGGTTATCACTTTTATTTTTAGATTATGTAGTTGACATAAATTTTAGATTAGAATCCATGTTCTAGATACCAATGATTGGGGCCAATGTGCATAGCACATTAGTCTTCTTTTATTTCTAAGTTTAGTTATTATTCAAACATTCTCAGTAGTTGTATGGCTTATTCCATCTATAGGTGGTTGGCATTAATTTCAAGTTAAAATTTCATACAATTTTAAATTTTTGGTTGGATTTCATATAAGCCTAGTACATTAGTTTTGGAGTAGCTTTAATACAAGCCTAACCTCCATCTTTAAAAATGGCAAAGAATTGCCTAGTTTCTAGCATACATTTAGTCAATCCATGCCACATTATTAGATTTATAGAACATCCATAGGATCCATGATCCATCTCATATGACATCTATTCTATAGTAGTATCACTTCATATCTTCACTTCATGAGGTAATTATGGAGTCAAAGGGCCATCCTTTGTATTCTTGAGCCACCTATTTAGAGGGATTGGACACATAGTCTAGACATTGATTAACACATGCATCATTTGTTAACTTCACTTAGTTGTTGATGATGGAGATAAAGAGCCAACCTTTGAATTCTTGAGCCATTTTTTGGAGAATTGATCACCATCTCTATTCATGATATTACTCTTGATTAAACATATACCTAGCATCATCCAACATAATCCAGCATCACAACAGGTTTTGTATTAGTTTATATACATGGTGAGGTGTATTTGTTCCTTTCTCTTCCTCTTACTCAACTTTTGTACATTCTAATTTTAGATATAACATATCAAGTAAGAATTGATCTACTTTTACATTTTCATCGTAGGTTCACACTTCACAACATTATCTCTCTATGCACATACAACATCACAAAATTTCATGAGATTCTCCCTTATAGGTAAGTTTAGGTATGCTTTTTAATTTCCTTTATCTTAGTATTTCACTTTACTACATTACTATAATAAATAGGGGCCAAATGTAGTCATACAAAATTTGAAATTAGATGACTTAAGAATGGATAATGACACCCAATACACAGGTCTTCCTACTTGCTTACATAAACCTTCTAGGCTATTCTTTCACTAATTCTTAGTCATCCACAACCTTTTGAAGTTAACCCTTATAGACCTAGGTAGATATTTTAGGCCCAACTTCAGCCACCCAAGTCTCATTCCCTTAGGACAATAGCACCCAAATTAGATAGGAGCATTAGAACCTAGGGTGTCTTGATTTTGGCATTATTGTCCAAATTCATTTTTGGTCCTAATAGTTAAATTATTTTGTATCCTTATCCTTTTCCTTCTTGACCTAATGTGAATTAATTTAACCCATGATAATTAATTCCCTTATAAAAGGCCATTCAAAGTCTATTTATAAGGGTTGACACTAATTTATAAGAGAGGAAACATAATACAAGTAAGTGCACTCAAGCACTCTACCTTATTCTCTATAGACAACCTTCCAAGATCATTTCAAGATTATTCAAACCTTTGCACCAGTCCCTAGCCATCCTAATTACATCTAGTTTTTCATTTACTTGCATTTATCATACACAATTGCACTAAACACTTCAATGAGATAACTACATTAGCTTGATCCCTCTTCAAAGTATTTGTATGTAAACAACATGCCCACACACAAGGTTTTAAGTGCATCCAATGTATCCTTTATACATTAACCCCTTCTCTATCTTTTCTATGTTTTTATTAAAGTTCAAGCATAAAGAGCTCTTAGGGATTTGAAGATTTGAAATAGATGCATAGTGAGATTTTAAGGTTTCTAGGCTTTAATATTTCACTAATAGGTTAATATAAGCTTACTAAATAGAACTCAAAAATATTAGACCACTTGGTCAATAGCACCAAAAAATTACTACAACATTGAACAACAGGGTATCCCACTTTTGACACTCCTATCCAATCTATAAATGAACCTTAGGATCTATATTCTGGTAATCTCCCAGTTTTTCTCCTCCAGTATCAAACCCTATCTTAGTTTGGATCATTCAGAATAAGCTAAGTTAGATTTCTCTTATTTTTTTACTATATTTAGAGAAGGCAAAAATATAAATCTATTTACATAAAATTGTAGCTTAATTATTCCATATTATTTATTAATTTACTTTGCTTAAACCTATTTATTTAACTAGGAATAAAACCCCATTATTATAAAAATAATGAAATAACTACCCATAAAAGAGAAGTTGAGAACACGATACATTGCCAAAAAATCATAAGAGGAGGATGACGAGGAGAAGCTGAAAAATATATAAAAATATACAAGAAGGAGAAATAAAATTGACTGGTACTATAGAGGATAAGACACAATATTTATACCATCCCCTTAAAATATGATAGGAAAATATAGCCAAACAAATCAATCCCAAAATTGTAAAAGTTAGAAATTATTGGGCTAAAGAAGATGTTGAAAAGATACTTGAATTACTAAGAGAATTTTAGGACCTATTTCCATAAACATTCACTTAACTAAAAGGAATAAATAAAAATATTAGTACAATTAAAATACAACTAAAACAATATAAAACCATTACAAAATACCTTATAGACTAAAACCAAATGTTAAGGCAATGACCAAAATTGAGATTGATAAAATGTTAGCTAGTAGCACAATAACCCTTTTTGAGGACATGGAATTGATAAGTCCCATAATTATCTGAAAATGAGAGAGAGATAAATATGTATCTACATTAATTATAGGGAGTTGAATAATGCAATTTTACATGTTCCCATCCTAACATTGTTCATATAGTAAATATTACAGAGTGTTGCGAGAAGAGAGATATGTTATTTTATCTATGGATTCTCCAAATACCACCAAGTATGGATAGCCCTAAGTATCATCCAAAAATAAAATTTAAAATCAAATGGGGATCCTTTATGTATATAATAATGTCCTTTGGATTGAGTATAATGATGGTGAATGCATTTAGATATTTTAACATGAGTTTAAGGAAGTATATCTTTATGATTGGATAGTTTACAACTTGTTAAAGGATCATATTCAAGTGTTGTGGTTAATGTTCCAAATTTGCAGGTAACTTAACATCTCCCTAAAATTAAATAAATTTATTTTCATCACACCATTTGGTTCATTATGATTACATATTATTTTCAAGGATGAACTGATGGTAGATCGACTAAAAAACTAATATTCATAAATCTACCACCACCCAAGACACAAAAAGGAAGTTAGAAAAGTATTTGGCCACATATGCTATCATTTCTAGTTTATTAGAAACTATGTGTCCATTAGTGAATTGATAGAATATTTGTTAAATAAAAGGATAATTTAAACTATAAAATGTTTGACACATTATTAGGAATCCTTTGATAAGTTAAAGCACAAAATTCTAGATGCACCAATATTAGTATTCCCTAATTGTAAGATCCGATGTCATGTTCATGTGGATGTTTTCGATGTAGAAATAAGAGTGATATTTTCACAACCCTAGGGTAACATAAACTATCCTATGTCATTCACAAGGATGAAATAAAAATTTAGGAAGAAAAATATTACTCTACAATATAAAGTGAGCACTTGTTATAATGTATATGTTGATAAATTTAGAAAATAATAGTTGACCACCCCATTTATATTATTTACCTATAATTGGCCACTCAAATAATTAATAAATAGACCAATTATATAAATAATTTTTTTATGGTGGTTAATGTTATTCTAAGAGTTTTAATTTAATATTTTGGTAAAAAATGATAAGAAAAACAATGGGCCCGATTATCTATTGTACATTACTACAAGAGGATACTTAGGTTCAATTGAGGATGAATTTAGTAAATCTCATCACATCTAAATTTAGGATAAGCCCAAGGATATGGGAAATATTCTCAACTCCTCTCTAGTAGTGAGTTTCCTAAATAATATGGCACACCATAAAGAAAATGATTGATGATTATAGGTTTCCCATTTACATTAATTAAGGGAGAACTATGAAAAAATGAAGAGTTAAAGTAGTAATGAGATTAGTGTTAGCATATGAATGATATAATATTTTAAGATAATCCTATGATTGGGTTGTAGGAGGTCATAAAAACAAAAAAAATGTGTAAGAATATAATAATTATGGACCCATGGTGGCAAACACTATTCATTTATGAACATAAATATGCTAGGAACTGTGACATATGCCAAATAGTGGGAAAACCCAATGCGATATATTAAAATCCATTCCATCTAGTTTTAGTGTTATCCTTATTTGAAAAATGGTTCATTTATTTCATTGTTATTATTAAACCTAAAACACAAAAGAGTAATTATAGATTCATTATTAATGGAACATAATATTTGACAATATGGGTATAATCAATACCCACGGAGAATTGTGTAGCTAAAACTTTGTTTAACCCTAGGTTTGGATAAGGACCCTATGGGGTTAATGTTAAGACTATATAAATTAATAATCACAAGGGTGATAAACACACACACACACACACACACACATATATGTGTGTGTGTGTGTGTGTGTGTGTGTGTGTGTGTGTGTGTGTTTATCACCCTTGTGATTATTAATTTATATAGTCTTAACATTAACCCCATAGGGTCCTTATACAAATATATATATATATATATATATATATATATATATTAGGATAATTAATTACAAATCTCAAATAAACATATACTAAATTTATTAACCTAAGATATTTTTAAAATATAAAGTACAATTATGTTAAATATTGCAATGATAATGAAAACAATATACTTATTTGGTTTTGATTCTAATAAATATCTAGATCTACACTAGGAATAACATAGAATAGATTTGTATTCTAGATCAATCGCCTAATTATATAAATTGAAATTTTATAGTTTTGGACACTTGTGTTGACCTAGGATGGTTATATTTATGCTTCTATCTAGATTAGATATGAATGTATAGTAAAAAATAATTAATAAGAATGCATGTGACCACATGATAGTTCTAGGTTTTATGTCACCTTTGTTATGGTGTGCTTAGTTTTAGATCATGGGTTACTACTTGTCAAATACTAAAATCATAGTTCTTTATCTTCATAGTAGATATGAGAAAAGTGGGTTAATAATCCCACAATGTCAAGATAACTAAAAATACAAATCTATCAATGGGTATTACCTACATAGCCATAATTTTGAAGAGTGATTTAGACCGATGTAGTTCTCCCCTAATATGTTAGTTTTTGTGTGCACAAGGGTGCAATATGTGGAGATCAAGTACAACATTGACCTAACTTGTAACCTTGGAAATAGAAATCATGGAATGATCCTTTAGTACTTTAGACCTATATATGTGATGTCCATATGATTAATATGTAAATAAGAGAGAATAGGAAATATTTTCTCACTAAAATGAATTTTGATCATTGACTTGTGAGGAGTGATATTTATAGGTCTTTGTCAGGTATTTACTAGGTCTTTTTCAAGGTAAGGAACTAATAAGGATTGGTCTTATATTTATGCCAATGTCTTTGGATAATATCTCATATAAAATTACTTAGGCTGATCATAGGAATCTATTCTATTTAAAAATTGAATCAATTTATGGAATTTAACACTTGTATTGGGTTAGGACACTTGCATGGACATAGGAATTTGATTAGGATGCAAGTGTCTAGGAAGAAGAAAAGTAGGTATAGGCCCAAAACTTATAGAGATGGAAGATAAATAGTTTTTTAAAATTATTGGAAAGATAGAATACCTGAGTCATCATAATGACATTGGTTATACTAAGAGATAAGTAATGAGCATCAAGAGATATCAAATGTGAGTCTTTCGATAGTGGGAAATGTTTACAACTAAGAGGAACAACCAAGGTCTATATTTTCCAAGTGTACCATATTGGGGTGATATATTATTCATAAATAGTGTATACATTTCCCCCAATCTAATATAATAATTAAATTACTAGTTTAAAGGAGAATAAACATGTACCTAAGTGTGTATATCATGCCTTGCCTTTGTATGAGCCCAACATGAGTGTTTTTATGGTGATTGACCTAGAACCAAGAAAATTTTATAGTATATAATCAATGCATATAATCTAAAATTGTAATCATTTGAAATGATTGAAATTGAAAGAGAACAAGGTTTATGAATACACTTGTGTATCGATGCAACTGCTTTACCTTTGGGCTATTTTATTTCAAAATATGAAATATGTATCATTATGAATCATTAAAGATGAGATTAGGAAAAATATTGATCTATAAATTACATATGTATATAAATAATAAAGGACAAAACTTTCCCCCAGCTTAGAGATAAAGGTGAGTTTCCACCTAATAGATGAGATTAGCTCAATTGTACAACCCAATTATACTTATAACCTAGTAAGTGAGAGTGAACCAAGTCAACTCTCACTATAAATATGGTGTGTTTGGATAATGTAATAAATTCTAACATATAAAATTGAAAATATGAGTGATTTAATCACCTAAACCATATGAAAAATCAAAATAAATACTGTAGGAGACTAGTTCAATGAAAATTGTGAAAGTCCAACCTAGTGGGTGATGACAGTCCACAAAATTGTTTGAAATATAAAATTGATTTAATTTTATAATATTAGGTGCACATTTCAAAACATACTCATGTTAATTATGTATCATGATCAAAATATGTATAAAATTGGTATCAATGTATATAATTCTACCATAATTGTGCATATGAATCATATAAGTATGAATTTGAACAATTTAGAATTTGAAAAAACATGGAGTACATGCTTATCATAACATTCCCCCACTATATATGGATAAATTTGAAAACTAATATAAGTGCCAATGTGAATTAAATATTTCCAAAATATGCCCCACTATAATACAATCTGTTGAATATTAAATGATTGTGGAGAACATGTTTTCAAAACATACCACCACTAAATCTAAAATTATGACAAATGTAGAGAACATGTTTTTAAAATATTCCCCCACTACAATATAAACATATAAATAAATGTGTAAGTCATGCCTCTATGGGATTTCCCCCACTAATATTCCCCTCCCCTCCCCGCTAATTTTGAGGAGAGGAGAAGTAACAACTGGTAGTTACCTTACTTCAAAAAGATAAGATAACAATGTAAATTATGAATGTACCATGTAACATATAGAGGGAACATGTCTATGTAGATATATCATGGAATCATGAAGAATGTGATCACATCAAGGCCTAATGTGCATAATATAGATCATGGAAACATCTATAGAGTAATATTACAATCTCAAAAAATAACCAAGAACACACACAATATCACTCAAGATAAATTCAAAATACTATGGTCCAAGGAGACTTCAAGCAATGGGAATATTCAAATTTTGTATAATTTAAGGGACATGACTAAGTCAAATCTCCATAAAATCAAGAATGACATATTTAAGCATCTATACAAAAAGTAACGACATATTATAATGTCAAAGAGGAAAACAAAAGGATGATGGATGCGAATAATTGAGCATATTAAAATGCTAAAATAAGAAAGAAAATTAAAAGGAAAGACACTCATGGAAGAATGTGAATGAAAGCATGACAAACCAACATAAACATAGCATACTAATCCATGGATGAAATGAACAAAAAATGTTAAGTACATAGCATATTTGTATCCAAATTAAATATAACGTACTAATCCATGGATAAAATGTGTTAACAAAAAATGTTAAGTACATAACATATCCATATACATCCCATTCTAGCCACAACTGGCTTGTGACTAGACTTAAGACCAATTTCTACCAAACATTATAAATTTATGCTAGAATTCATTGAATGTCCCAATTTTTTCTATGCATCATTGATTAATGTTATCTAGGATACTAGCTTGTGTTCAATAATAACCTCTCAAAATTCACCCTTAGTCACCTTGTGACCTAATAACTCAAAATTTATCATATGAACCCATTAAACAGAGTGCTTAATCAATTATTAAAATAGCTAAAATGATAATAAAAATAAATCATATAATTAAATAAGATTAAATGCTTAGCTAAATTATCCATTTATAATTAATGAATATATAAAACTAAAAATCCAAAATTCAAAATATCAAGCCTTTTCATCATTGCCTTTATGAGTTGTCAAACTCTATCAAAATATCTAAAAATATCTAATTTGATAGCCATGCCTATTCATTGAAAATCATAATTGTATGACAAATTTCAACTAAAGTATAGTTATCCTTAACTCACTTAGGGTTAGTTTGAACTCATTTCATATTTAAAATCAACCTTAACTCACCTTGGATGAGAGTTAACATTGGAGGTTATAAATACAAGGCCATATTTATTGATCTATAAGCTCTCATATGCCAAAGTTATAATGCTTTTTTATTGAGAGACAAGCATTAAAGTAATGTTACCATGCCAAATTCATAATCTAAGTAGCCAATCCAATGTGCCAATGAGATAAAAAAGGAAATGAAGCTTCATTGATAAAGACTTCTTGATGTAAAAAACTGATCAAGCCACTTCAACAAGCCATTTGGAGCTACAAGTTAGGTAAAATAATGATCTTTTTTGTGGTCTAGTTGGGTTTTAATTTGTATGCTTATCACCTATGCTCCCACTAGTGTCTAGGATAAAGGTGTTAGGATTTTATGTGTTATGTTGATTTGTTTTATTATACTAACCTCCCCTCTACATATTCTTTGTTCACATGATGGCATGCCTAGTAGGATCCACACCCACAACGTTCTTCCCATGGCATTTTAGGACATCCTACTAATAATTTTAATGTAAAAATCCAAACTTTCTTACCAAAAAAGTGGAAATGTAAGGACCAAAAATGTTCATAGGAAATCATTATTTTATTCTATATAGTCGTGTTTTTGCCTTATGGAATCATTTTATTACCTTGACTGTCATGATATTATTATAACAATCATGATATTTATTTAAACTATGATTATTTTCTATTAGATATTCTATTTTATAGGAAGAATTATGATATTGCATAATATAACAACTTTTCAGTCACTATATTTCCTTAAATCTCATAGTATTGCCTTAACTATTATGATATTGTGCTAACTATTGTGATATTGCCTTACCTGTCACAATTTTCTACTAACTATTTTGTGTTGTAGGAAGTATTGTGATATTTCCCAATATTGTGACTTTGAAGTTGTGATATTGCATTAAGAATTGTGATATTTCACTAACTATTAAAATATTGCCTTAACCACCATGGCTTTTAAACTAACTATTTTATATTACATGATAAGTTGTAATTTTGTTATAATAGTTGCAATTTTTTAGGAAAGATTATGGTATTTATCTATGTTTCTGTGGTTTTTTACTATCTGGAAAACTTTTGAAACTCGATATCTAAAATATAAAATTTATTTTATCAGTTGATTTTTGCTTCTAAACACAATGACTCAATAACATCTTTTATAGGACCTAAAGGCCAAGAAAAGACATTTTTAAACACTCTAAAATTCAAAACTCACATTTAAATTTGGTGTTTTAAAATATTTTACTTGAGTTATTTTCATTTTGTTTAAAGTTTCCAAAACAACACAAAGGGGTTCAACTTCATGACACCTTTTTCTTGGTGTTATAAAAAGAAACTCTCATTTTAGTTAAATACTCATAAGAGTTTTGAATTTTATGTTTGCTATTTGAGTGTTTATTTTGCAAGATGATTGTGGCATGTATGCTCTCCCCCATCACTTTTAGGTAATTGAGTGATAAAAATTTGAGTGATTTTGGTGACCCCAAAATGATCCTAAATTCCACTTTATTTATTATATGGATTTTGTCTTGTGGATGGGAGTTCATTGCTTCCCAATGGGTTTTATAGGGAACTTTTGACCTAGGAATTCATCTCCCAGCATCACTTCAACCCCACTCCATAGTAGGGTTATGAAAATTAAGGTAAAATTATTGGGATGCTTGTTTGATTGGTTAATCAAATTCCATTAGTAAGAGACTACCTCAGAACATATGTTTAACTCAAACATCATACTAGATTTAACAATTGATGGATGTCCTGGTTGTGAAAGGACAAGAATTTTTCATGACAAGATGATTAATACTAATATAAATGACATGTTATGTCCTAGTGATAACCATAAATATGGGACCATTTAAAATGAACAAAAATTGATAGTTTAGACAAACCTCAATGCCATGGACATACTATCAATGCAAGGCAAGTATCCCAAAGTTTCATGTCATTGTATAAAATCTTAAGAGAAGAGGGGGCCTAAAACCCCTAATTTTAATGTTCTTTTACATTTTGGATTAACAAATTAAATCCCTCTCAAGAGAAATTATATAAATAAAATTTTATAGTATTAAGCTACCTTATCAATTTTTAGGATTTAGGATGTTACACTTAGGTGTTTTTGTCAATTTTCCTTTTTAATCACATAGTCTTGAGTCAAAACTATTTGTCTATCATACTAAATTCAAAAATGAGTTGTGTTTGAACACCACTCCATTGTTTTAAAAGGCATTATGTCATATATTTGACATCACACATGTGCCTTAGTAATTTATCAAAGGTTTTTTTTGTGTGTGTTATTTGTTTTAAAGGGGCATTGTTACTTTGCCCATTTCATTCCAAGTCTTGTGCTTTGGATTCTTCTAAAACAAACCATTTTTTATAACTTTATATCATGGTATAATCAATATTCTACTCAAATTATTTTAAATACTTGTTTCCTTATGTTCAATTATAATTTCAAACCCATGTTTGCCTTCTTGGTTTATGCCTAGTAATGTTATGTCATCCATCTTGGTCTAGCTTGTTGTCCATTTTAATGTCAAGTCTTATAAATAAAGTTCAAAATTTCTTTGACAAGTTTAGATTCAAACATTGAGTGATTTATTCCTATGCCTTACATAATTTTGGCCTAGACGTTTATCTTTCACTTTTGGATTGTGCAACTTAAACAAATTCCTTGCTCAATTTAAAGACTATTTTTGTGCTTAAATTTGGTAAGTGGTCTATCTTCAATATGTCTAAGCTCCAATGCATTTTTGAAAAATGATCAAGTCTATTTTTAAATATAAATTTATATTTTGAGTAATAGTGTTTTAAATTTGTTACATTAAGTATCTTGCCTTTTAGACCTAGTTTACATCACGTCTAGATTTTGTGCCTTGCTCCCAAAAGACCTAATAACTCATGTTTGTCTTAGACCTAGTTTTGTTTGATGTATATATTTTATGCCTTATTTCCAAAAGGCATAACAAATTTACCATTTATTTTCTCTCAAGTCTAGATCTTGTGTCATGTTCCCAAGAGTCCTAACATCTTACCTCTTTATTTTAGATGTAGTTATTTTGAGCCCTACTTTGTGCCTTGTTCGCAAAGGCCTAGCAACCTTTTTCATTTCTAGACCTAGTTTAACATTGTTTGAAATAATTTTTACCTAATTTTTGAATTTAGTTTTATTCATCCACTTGACCATTTGTGTAGGATATTTGATGTTAGATATTTGACATTAGACCATTTTATACCAAGTTTATCATTGACCATTATGGAGAAACAACTCCATTTATTAGACCAAGTTCATGCCATTTATCTTTTAGACATTATTTTTAAACTTTTATATATTTATATACCTATCATTAATCTTTAAGGAGGATAAGTATCTTTATATTCATAGTGGATACATGTACAATATAGGTTATGATAACATAGTCATAAACAATAACTTTATTCAAGACCCCTATGGTGATGATGTGGTTTGTGAAATGGATCATTTTCCTCCTTAAACTAGTAAATATAGGGAATAGAGTTAATATATGTTAGTCTATTATTTGGTTAACATGCCTCCCTATTTAGAGTAAGACCAAGAGTAAAGTACACTACCTTTTTAGTGAACCATCAGATGTAAGACAAATTCAAAAATATCCATATTACCTTAATTTGCCATTAACATATGATCCTTATTTTTTTTATCATATTTTTATTTAAAACAAGGATGATGTTAGGGTCGTGGAGGCAAGGGCTAAGTTTTCAATAGACTTCCCCCATGAAAATTTATCTAGTCTAGTTAGAGTCCCTATAAACATGCCTTATACCCAAATCATTGAGTATGCCTCTACTTTCCATCCTCAAGTGATTGTGTCAATGTCATATCAACACCAAAATATTCTTGTTAAAGGAAATATCTTCATGGAGGACCAATTTTTAGAAATGTAAGAAGCATATAAAACCTATTTGAATCTAGCACACAATTTTAATGTTATGACCATGTCAAATAATCCACTCATAAAGATAAATTATTAAAAAAGAGTATTAATTAAGTTGATAGGTTAATATAATTTAAGTATAGACTCATTTTTACAAAGCACCTCATTCAGTGACATGTACAATGTCTCATTTATTGAATAAGTGAATATTGCTTCGATGCAGAATAATGTGCCAAACCTAGGGGATAACATGAAAGTATCTTACAATCTAGGCCAAAGTGGTTTAAATAATTCAATAAATAGTCTATAATAACAAGTTACTTTATGTATTACAATTATTAGTTCAAAATAGTAGGGTATAATAACTCATATGTCCCAATCACAAGTTACTTTCAATCCTCAACCAACTACTTTTTCAAACACACAATCATAGGGATTAAATAATTAAGTATCAACTAGTGCTTTTCCTCAACTATAATTTATAAATGCTACTCTAACTCATTAAGTGATGACTAACATTCCACAATAATAGGCACAATATAATCTACCACCACTTTAAATGTAGAACACTACATCACCTCAACAGGGGAAACAAATGTTCCACCTCAATAGGTAGTAAAAAACATACCTTAATAGTCACAGGCCAATATAAATTTACAATCATAGATGTTTTTTAAATAAAAATTAATGTCTATTTATAGAAGACAAATACCAAACACCTAACAAGCTTATAGTTCACAACATGTGTTCACGTAATAGAGAGGTACCACTATCCATCAAGTACCAATTAAGAATCAATTGAATTTTATTTAACACATGCCACAAATTCAATGATAGGGCCCTAACCCATAAAATTTCCCATTATTCTAGTAGGATAGGCTTTGGAGTGGTTCATCAAATTGCCAAAGAATTTTATATATTATTTTAATGACCTCTCAAATAAATTTGTGCAATATTTCTCATATAACCTTAAAAATGAGATTTCATTGGTAGATTTGACTCAAGTAAGGGATAAGGTTAGTGAAATCTCTATAAGCTACCTATAGAGATGGAGATTTTTTTATATTCACTTCACCCATAGCTTACCATAAAAACAATTGCTCATTGTGTTTACTTAAAATTTGCAGAATGAGATATCATATCATCTATAGGTTTAGTGTGTGTATACTTTAAAAGAGATCATCAAAAAATGTTTTATAATTGAAAAATACCTTATTAACATAGTATTATTAATCTAACCTCATCAATCCAAAATCAAAACCATAACCAACTCCAAGTGCAAGCATCAACACCTTCTCAAGCTAATAACTATGAGAAATCTAATCAGTATAACTAGAATAGGAATATTGTTGGAAATGGAGTAACTCAGTCATGTCATGTCAAAATGGTATTATATGAAACTAAATTTTATTACCCTAATAATCATATTAAACCTAATAATTTAAACCATAATCATATCCCTATCAAGTTAACTAATATCCTAATTCCTACATAAAACTACCTACATCCCATGAACCTTACCATACCCTTTTAATCTAATTAATTACTAATCTACCCACTAAATAGTCTACTTAAATACTAATTTACCCACTAGACCACTTGAATATTTAAAATTCCTTTTTATTCACCTACACCCTAGCTACCCTGCCATCCTAGCCTTTCCTACACCCTTATGAATCCTAAATCTACATTATCCCTAATATAATGAAGAAACCTTTAGAACTAGGGAAGATCCTCCAATGTTATAGAAGTATCTAAGCTAGAGGCTTCTAAAAAATTTAAAATTTCATAAATTATCCTCCACCATATTATATAAATCATGCTTGGGCTATGGCCACACTAACATAGAAAGCAATAAACCTCTATTATACTCTCATAGCTAGTCATTATCAAACATCCTCACACTCTTATTAATCCATTCAACAACCCAAGGAAGCCATTAGTGTCACTTGGAATCTCAAGTAAAGTAATACACATCCAACCATTTTAGAATTCAAAATAGTTTGGACATATTAGATATGAGTTTTAAGGGACAAAAATATGGTAAGAATCCCATTTAAATTGTCTGATTGTTCCTTTATCACCTCCTTTGATAGTGTTTTCATTCTTGGGTTTTTTAATTATTAAATATAATAATTTTGTGAATAACACAAAATATTATCACATATTTACAGCCATGGTGGGATATTCCCATTTAATCTAACCCCTTTTGCTTGTTAGAAATGATTTTGTGACTTACAAGCTTGACTAGACAAAGAACAAACTTTAGAATTGGTCAAAACATCACATACTAGTAATCAATGATATTACTTGAAAATAAAAATATTTAAATAATTTTTTATATATATAATTAAGTGATATTATGCTAATTATTATTTTAACCTATAATGGTTTATCCTTCTAATAGGTTTTGACTCTTTAGCAATACCAGTAATTCACAAATCAGCATTTTATGTTAAAATCTTTAGTTTTGTCATTTAACTTGTGGTTTTGTAGTATATTCTGTATAACCAAATATAGTTAGTTTTTATTTTTTATTTCATCATTTATATGTTTATATTAGATATTTATATCTTACAAGAGTGGAATTTTACCTCCTGTTTGAAAGAAAATAGGACTAGTCATCCTTAAATCACCTGGGTGTCAACACATAAAACCACTACTTTGAAACTCAAAATTTTAACATAAAACTATTGATATTGAACTTATAAATCATGATCTTTTGTTTCTAGTTGATACTAATAATTTAAACTACTAATTGTAATCACTTTCTATCTGTAGGAAAACATTGGTCTGATAAAGCCTGTTCATATAAAAATTATAGTTTACTTAAGTCACCTAATGTGCCATAATATTTTTTTAACTAGACTTTATTTGGTGGATTTTTTTTTGTTATTAATGAGAATATGGACCATTTAAAAATAAACCAAAATTACAAACCTTGCTTCTTCTATCACATTTGATAATACTGATACTTGTGAAATTATGATTTTGTATTAAAATCAGTGATATTGTCTTAAAATAAGAGATATTGTGATTAATTAGATTTTTGATATTATTAGTTTTTTTAAATTATTTTAAGATCATTTTGGTATACAAATAATCATTTAAAACCATATATCTCTCATTAGTTTATAAAGGGATGAAATTTATACATTGGTCGGTAAAAGTTTTGTCTTTCTGAATAAAGTTGTAAATAAGGTTTTAATAACCTAGGTACTCTATATTCTAGTCTATAATTCAACATCTTATACTTTTCTACAATATTTTTATTTATGAATTTGTGTTATTGTATAAATAGTTACAATATTATCTAGCCATCTGTATTTTTTGAAGGACCATTTGATTAACTGTCATGGTTAGCCACTAATCCATAATACTAGGACTCAAGAGTAGTGATTTTGCATAAAATTCATGATATTTTAGTCTTTGGAAGTGATATTATTTTATACTGACTATATTTTTGTGATTTTATAGGAAATAGGTAGTTTTTTTTGAGTTTAAACTACTAACCCATTTCTTGCAGGACCTTTCAAGGTGAAGGCACTAAATATGATTTTTTAACCCTTGTGCTTATAGGGGGAGTGTCTAAATCACACATTTTGATCTTTTTGATTGTATATGTCCTATGCATGTATGACTTGTTTGTTCACTTTTCAATTTCCTCACATTGGTAATTAATTGGCTAAATTTATTTTGATTGCCTATGTGTTATCCCATTGTGTCTAATATAACACCTGATGTGAAATGCATCCCCACATATGGGCTTAGTCACTATGGGTTGGTGTCATAAATTTTATCACTATGCATCCAACCAAGTTTTATATTTTAGTGGAGTATAGATATCAGGGGCAATTATCGTTAGGCTAAGTGATTAACCCCATATAGGTAATTAATGTAGGGGAAGATTTAACTCTTTGAATCAAGAATTAGACAACACCTTATATGAATTTTGTCCCCACATACCTTCACCTATCTCAAGGACTCCGTTAGACACACTTGTGTAAACCTATCATGTGACATGTCGGCCATAATAAGCATTATGTTATCAAAATCAAGATTATGTCTAAACTGACTATCAAGTACATATGGGGTTAAGAGGGTTTAATTGATTCTATAATGGGTCACTGGCCTACATCCTCACCCATGAAGCCATTATATGGTGTATATATCAGGTTACACACCCATTCAATTTAATAAATTAGGGATTATAATTGAGAGTGGTGTTTGTGTGTTGTGTTAAACCCCATGTTGTTTATGAACTGAGTTAGATTGTCCCATTTTTTGTCACAAAATAGCTAGAGACCCCTAGGATAAATCCCATATTATAATCTAACAAACCACCCATTTCATATCACTATTCACACCTTTGGGTATAAAATTTATATTAAAATCAAACTTTAGTGGTCACCCATCATTTTATAACTTGATCATCACTTCTTGACTAAACATTATCAATATACTAAACCTTGTTTAGTTTTAGTCTAGCACCCATGATATAATCATCACTACCTATTCATACCTAGCACCCATCAAGTCATTACCTTACTAGCATGAAGGGTATTTGGTCACCTTATTTCCTTGGTCTCTTTGCTAGATTGAATCCTTACAGGGTGTTTGTTTTGATAAGTATTTGGTCATCCTAGTATTCATCCCCTCTAAAATCCTAATCTAAGTCACATCTAAGTCATTTATCTTGAGAAATCCTAGTTTTGATTTATAGATAAACATTTCATCTAAAGTTACCTTCTCTCTCATCACCATAAATTAAAGACACACCTAATCAATTTTATTACATTACCCTCATCATACACCATGCCTATCTAACCGCGTGCCTAAATTATTAGAATGGGATAAGTATCCAATTATGAAAATGACTTCTTAGGCAACCTAGGTAATCAAAAGTAGGATAATGATGACACACATAGTGACATACACACTCTTAGAGAGGAAGACTAATTCACAAATGACTTATTCCATAGTGATGAGGTTAGGGCCTAATTTGACCAATATATCTATGAAAATCATGACCAAATCCTAGCCCAGGTTATTGGAATGTGGGGCACATTGCCCCTACCTTTGAATCAACCCTCTTACAACATCTAATCCATCCATTTATTATGCCTAACACTCCACACCATCAAACCAATACCAACCAAGAGCATAAAGAAGATAATCTTATAGATCATAAGAAAGAGCTTGAAGAATAAGAACAATAATAACCCCTCAAAAATAATCACATTGAGGCTAATAGTATAATAATTTACCTGGAGGATTGATTAGACTAGTTAACACAATAAATTAACTCGCCTCATAATTTTGAGTCCAAAATCAAAGACCTTCTTTACCAAGGCAACATGCCCAAAAAACCACCCTCAATAACTCTACAACTCATACTAGTCATGCTCAAACCTCTAATCCTCTCATGTACCCATCCTTTGTTCAAGTGTAGATAATAATGAAAAATATTATTCAATAGATTGACCCTTTGAGACAAGCAATGAATTACAAGTATGAATATTTTTGCACCTCTATTTTAGACATGAACATCTTATAAGTACCCTTCCCACCATATTTTAAGGTTAAAAAATTTGAAAAATATAGAGGAAAAGGATATCCTTGAGATCATGTACAAGAATTCTATGTATAGACACCTAAAACTGGATGTCAATAACCTCTAATCAGGTTTTTGGCTAGTTTCCACCTAAAATGCACAATTTGGCCTAAAAAGACTAAAACACACAAAATGATGTGAAAATAAAATATTTAAATGCCAATTATATCTAGGGTATCCCTAAAAGGGGTAATGTAATTTATGGGCCAACTAAATTTGATCAGTTCATTTCAAGTCAAAATGTCAAATTTACACCTGGGTGCTCTAGATTGTGATTCCCTATCAAATATTCTTCACAAGACTCATGCCTTTCTTATTCATTTTTGGTAATATCTTAAATGGTAATATGGTTAAAATTCTTCTAATGTTGCCTTATAATTCCAATCTAGTAAAATTTTGGACTAATAATAAGGCATTCTGATTAATTTGGGTAATTTGTGCACAAAATGCTTAATCATGTTTAAGAGCTAATTAACCAAAATCAAGGCCTAATTAATAATTCCATGGAAAATTATTGAATACATGTTTTTTGAAATGAATTTTGAATATATACATCATCAAGTGAACTAATTTATTTGAAAGACATCCCTAGTTCATAAATGCAATAAATATCAGGATTCATGCCTCTAATGCCTCATCAATGCCTTCCATGATACCCTCCATGCCTCTTAATTACCCCCTCTTCCAATTCCATGATTAGGATAATTAAAAAAATTAACTCTGAAAATTGAATTAATCCTGAACCACACATCTTAATCTTTAGATGGATGGTTGAGGTTGATTAGGATAATTAAAAAAATTAACTCCAAAAATTGAATTAATCCTCAACCACACATCTTAATCTTTAGATGGATGGTTGAGGTTGATTCTGATCAAATCCAAAAATCTATAAATAGGAGGCCTCACAACATCATTTATAAGCTTAATTAGTGCAAAGTTATAATGTAGGATTGGTTCCAAAAAGATTAAAGAAATTAGTGTTATAATTCCAAATTAATTCCAATCCAAGCCAATCCAAGCCACAAGCCAAAGGTTCCAAGGAGAGATGGAGGTTGTCAAGCATTAATTGCTAAGGACTTTGTGAGCATAAGTCGAGCAAGCCACCATAACAAGAATTTTGGAGCATCCAAGGAAGGTAAAAGATTTGTATTTTGCATTTTAGTTGTGTGTTTCATTCATGATTATTAACTAAGTTCTCTCTAATGTCCAGGCCTAGAGATGTTATGTTATTAGTGTGTTTATTTCACTTTGTTTTCATTTTGGAACTAACATAATACTAACCATCCTCTCTTGAGTCAAACTCCTAGATCACATTATGGCACACCTGGTGGGACCAGATGCATCTAAAAATTAAAAGAGATAATTTTACAACTCTAAAATATCTATTTAGACCTTTAAAACTCTTGCAAATTGATTTTATAACTTTATTTTTTCATTTTTTATTGCCATGGGTTTACACAGTAATCGATGTTGGTAGGAAATATGACATCGATTACTTGGCTCAACTGACATCAGTTAGATATCATCAATTAGATATCAATTAGACATTATTGGTGCCAGTGGCATATAACCAATGTCTATCACTATGTTTTCTTAAAAACATAAACCTAAGAGCTATTTTAAAATTCTTGGTTTGGTGTCATACGAACTCTGTTTTGGCTTATTTTTTCTAAAACCATGTGTTTTCTCCTAAATTTTCAGAATTTAGCATTAGTTTAGGTTGAAATTTCATAGGTTTTTTATAAAATTTTGAAAATATATTTGAAATGTTTCTAATGTAACATATTTTCTTTCCGGGTGATGCCTTAAGGGTAGACAGGTAACCAATGAATTTCAAATTTGATAAATCATGTTTTAGACCACCTTTTGAATGATTTTAAAATGAAATAGGAACATTATTTTGGTACTTAAAGTAACATTTAAGGGACTTAAATAAGTTTTTTTATCATTAGTTTTATAATTTTTCAACTAAGACTAAGGGGTCAAATGAACACCACCAAACATTTAATTTGGGGTTTACAATTGAACGCACTTGTTAATTTTTGTTTATAATAGTTGTTTAATCAAATCTTGTTTGGAAAAAAGAGAAATGTTGCATGTATGCTCTTCCATTTGTCCCCTATAGGGAACCCTTAGAATCAAAATCACCATTCCTATTTCAAGTAGCCTAGTCTAAGTCTTAGAAAGAATGTTGCCTAAATCACTTCCCAAAAACTCATCAAAGTTTGGGTGACATTGAAAGCGACCCTAAAGTCTTTCTTTTTATGATTTATTTATTTTTTATGCATCTTGTATTGTGAGGGGGATGTCATTACCTCCCACAAGTTATATAGGGAAGCTTTGACCTAGGGTTTCACCTCCCAACATTGACTTCATTTGGCTCCTTTGGAGTTTCACATGGGGTGTATTTGCATTTGGACATTGCACTACACTGACCGAATAGAAGGATGTAGTGGTTGTAAAAAAGACTAGACCTTTTTACAACTAGCCAATGCCATAGTCACCAAATTTTTATGCTTGTCTTTAACATAATTTGATGTGAAATTCATTATGTAATTGATTCCCCTAGAGCAATCGAAACCTTCCTAGTTTAGTAAACCCCATTTTGCCATATGCTTGCTAGGATTTGGATGATTATACTCAGTGTATTTTGGTCATTTTTGCTTGGTATGTTTTAAGGCTAAAACTTGTTATTTGTTCATAATCCATGTCAAAATAATGCATTTTGGTTGCAAAGGGTGATGTTATAGTGCCCAAATCATGTCAAAACATTTTTGAGCCTTTTTAGTCTTTGAAACATAACATTGACCACATCATTCCAACATGCTTACACTGTTAGGATACTCAATTTATTTGAAGACCTATTTACCATTGTATTAGAAAATATTTGTTTCAAACCATGTTATGTATACCATTTGGACCTTTGTCTTATACCGTCATGCTATCTAATCTTGTCTAGCTTGTTTAGTCAAATCCTAATTTTCAACTTTTAATTTTTAATTAGCCTTGTTAAGTTTGGATATAAACATTGATTGATTTATATTTAGGCCTTAATTTGTGGGGATAATACATATATATTTCTCTTTTAGTTTGCATAATTTTGGCTAATTGATTAACCAAAATTGAAAACTATTGATGTTTTGTTTGTTTAATGTCTATCCTCATCATTATTTGTGCCTTTATTTGGGAGAACACAACCTTTGTCAAAGAGCCTTGTGTCTTATGCCTTATGCTAATTGATCATGTTTATTTTTGATTATATGTGTTGGGTCTATGCTAAGTTTATTTCTAAACTTGTTAGATTAAATTAAATCACATCATCATTTGTTTCAAGTCTAGATTTTGACATTGTTTGGCCAAAAGTCCTAGTGCATACTTATTTGTTTGAGTTTAGATTTTTACTCTACATTTGGACAAAAGACTTAGCAACTCAAATTTTTCCTTTCCTAGTTTAGACCTTATTTGGAACACTTTGACCTAAACCTTTGACATGTTAGTTTTCATTCAGATGTTAGACCTTTTGTGCATTTGAAATTTAATGTTAGATGTTAGGTTATTTTATGCCAAGTATTAGGAAATATCATTTTGGAGATACAGATCCACTTTTAGAGCATATTATAGATACAATTCCACTGCTTCAACCAAGTTAGACCATGTTTGAACCATTTGTCCTTTAGACATAGTTTTTAAGAGTTTATATAAATCTAAGCCTTTTGTTTCAGAGATTTCATCATTTATGTGGATGTGTATAACTACACTTATGGTGGATTCACTTACAATATGCCCTATGATGGAATGACCACACTAAATGACTTTTATGGATTTTTTCAAGGCCCCAATGATGCTAATATAGTTTTTGAGACAAATTTATATCCACCTCATATTAATAATTCATAGGAACAAAGTCATAAAGCAACTTACGATCCAACTCAAGACCTTGATTGGTATGAAGAGGCTTGTGAAGAGGAATTTGAAGACCCAACTATAGATAATGTTGTTTGGGATAAAATCCATACCCTCTTTATGATAATCAATACATGGAACATAGTCAAGAACTAGCTTATGAGCTAATTCATGACTGGGATGATATGGTTTATGAGGAAGAATTGGATGCTTTTTCTTGTGCAAGCAATCAAGTTTCATGATGTCCCTTTGTTATCCAATCATCAACTACCCCAAACCCTCCTTTGGTTATATGAGCATTCAAGCTATGAAATATATACAGAATACCATTACCATTCCTAGACCTAATCCTTTCACTTGTGTGAGAAGCCAAGCTCCACAATGCCCAACCATTTCTATAACAAGACCTCATCCCTTTGGTTTGTACAAGTAACCAAGTTCCACAATTCCCTGTCATCGTTCTTAGACCTAGTCTTTTGTCTTGTACAAGCAATTAAGCCCCACAATGCCCTATTTTTACCATCTTAGGGCTTTGTCCTTTGGATCATGTGATAAATCATGGTCCCAAAGGCCCTATCATTATCTAAACACAAGTCATTCCTCATCTAATACCAATCCCAACTAAACCTCAACTAATCTAATCATTCGAAGACCAATTTGTGTTTAAAACTAGTATTTTCCAACTCATTGGAAACTAAAACCTAGAAAACATACCAATCTAAGATGTTTATATTGAAATAACCATTTGTGTTAAGTCAAGTAGGATGAATCACCTATTTAACCTATACCAGTTATCGAGGAGTCTCACTCTGATGAGCCAATCTTTACTGAGTCACTTTTTAATGATTATAACCACCTTTGGGAAAATCATTACCTTGATCATATGCCTATTTTTTAATATCCTCCTATATACAAGCCAATCTTTGAGGAGTTGTCTCTTGACCTATTTCCCATCCTAAAGGAGTCTCACTTTAATAAACCATTTTTTGAGGAACCCATTATGCCATCATAGGTTATTACTTATCTAATACCAAGTATTCAATAAGACATCATTATAACACAGTACCCATCAGATGAAGAATCAGAGTTAGAGTTAGGTTTTACTCTTGGAATAAAATTATGTTTAGCATTAGAATCATAATCTGAATCAACATCAGTCTCAATGTCAGATTTAGAATCTCTTGAGTTAAAATCAGATTCAAAATAAGAATATGTTCAGGGATGTAGATCAATCTAAATACATTTGTGATCCTTATATGGTTTTTAAGGATGATTACTTTAGTTTTGACACAATTTCTCACAGTATCTTCTATGAGGATTGTGTAGTCAACACCCATTCCATTCTCATTCCACAGGCCATTACCATCAACCAAGAGAGATATATTATTAACATTCCATCTCCCAAAAGTGTTGATTGGGATCAATAAAATCATACTTTGTTGAACTACATCCATGGTGATATAGTAGTTAAAGAAGAGCAAAGAGGCCAAGACAACATTCGTGTAGTAGAAGAACACTCTCCTAGTGAAACCTTTTTGGAGGCACTATGGGATAATCAAATTCAAAACTCAACATCTTCTATTAAAACTTTTTCAAAAGTGATATAAGATAATAAAATTCAAAATCCAATGTGCATTAGTGAAACCTTCTTATAGGTGATACAAGATAATAAAGACAATTTCATTGGTGAAAACCATTTTGAGTTACTAATAGCTGAGCACAAAATTTATTCACTAGTTGATGAAGACAAAATCAAAGATCAAATAAAAATAGCTTCCAAGCTATAGCCTAATCAGATGGTAGCTATTTTTAGTCATCCTGCCCAATCTTGTTTTTGATCTTGGTTTATTTTGGTTCTTCCTAAATATTTTGTGGGGAGATTTTGATCATGTTTTAACAATCAATCCAATCTATGTTTATGATGATAGTCTATGAAAGTATAGTGATAATTTATTTGTCAAGATATATTCCATCCTATATCAATGTTTGTTTATGTGAGCTTGATTATAACCACCTATGGGTAAATCAATGTTTCACTAGTCTTGCTACTAATTATAAATGCCTATGGTAAAATTAGTATCATTTACCTATGCCATTGTATCTTATTTATAACCACCTATGGGAAAATTAGGGGAAACATTTGTTTATCATGCATTGCCACATCACCTTGCCATGATTGTTTTAATTTGACTAGCCATTTTATAGATTTGAGAACTTGTTGAGACCTAGTTTTTTTTTTCCCCACATTTTGTGTGGATGGAATTACAATAACTTGAGGTCATTTTAGAACTATGTGGGTCATGCTCATTTTATGTTGAGGTCACCTCAATCCCCATTTCTATATGCTTTCACTATTTTGTGAGCAACCTAAGCCAAACACTCTCATAATTTTATGAGTAGGTACGTTGTCATTCTATAACAAGTTAAGATAATTAAAAATGCCAAAAACATTCATAAAATTTCAATAATCCAAACAAAATTTTCCTTTCTATGCCTAGTCAATTATCCTTGATCTGCCTTACTAGGGCATTGTCATTATTAGGATGTTTTCTTTTGATTTTAGGCTTTTTATTTGTTTGTTTATTTTGGGTTGTTTATTTTGTTTTTCTATTTGTTTTCTTATTTATTAACTTTCCTATTTTTTTGTTTTTAGAACTGTTGCCTCGACTTAGTCTATATATATGCATTGGGTGATTCCTTGCACACATTATTCTTCAGTCTATCAATATTCATATGTCAATATTATCATCATGGTTTTTATCATTGGTGTATTATTTTCAAGTATTTATTAGATATTGGGAGTCAGTCCTTATGCATATTTTGGCCAAATCTTCATGGTGTTCTATCATGAATCCTACCATCACATGTTATAGTAAAAATTAACTTCACAAAGGTTTATAATCAATGGAGCCATAAAAGTTTCTTCTTGGTACCTCGACAAATCCTTTCATCCCACCCTTGATAAAATTAACCCATTGACCATTCTAGCTATATCATTGTTAATCAAGATGTGCATTTCCTCATTAGTAGGTACAATTGAATCATTCACATTGATCAATCTTATTCTTCTATTCATCTATTTCATCAATTTTTACCCACTAATTTTTAATCTATATTCTAGGTTATATCCTCAAGTTATGCTTGATAATTAGCCCTAACTAGGGTACAATCATCTTTATCCAATCTAGGTCCTCTTAATGATTATAATCACCTATGGCCAAATCATAATTATGACATTTATTTTTTATTATAACCATCTTTGGGAAAATTAGTATCCTTTTTACATCAATGCATGCAAGCATTTTATCATTTAGATTAATCTTAACCATAGGTTAATTCCACCTTTCTTATTATTTCCTTTTGAGGGATCATCCATCAATAAATGTGATGACCACTCCTTGGAGGGGGCATCATCATAGGCTTCCCAAAAACCATTTGGAGCTTCATTCTTGAATCATCATATTCTTTTTGGCATACAGACCATTTCTCATTATTTGAGAAGATATTGATTTACCTAAGGTTACTAATGCCTTCCCAAACAAGGGCAAACTATAGACACCTAAAATTGGCCACCTATAACCTCTAATTAAGCTTTTGGCTAGTTTTCACCTAAAATGCACAATTTGGCATAAAATCACTAAAACACATAAAATGATGTGATAATAACATATTTAAATGCTGATTTGGCTAGGGTATCCTTAAATTAGGTAATTTAATTAATGGGATAGCTAACTTTGATTAGTTCATTTCAAGTCAAAATGTCAAATTTGTACCTGGGTGCTCTAGATTGTGCTTCCCTATCAAATCTTCTTCACAAGACTCGTGTCTTCATTACTTTTTGTTAGAAACATATTAAATGGTAATATGGTTCCAATGCATCTAACATCACCTTATAATTCCAATCCAGTAAAATTTTGGACCAATAATAAGGCATTCTAATCAATTTGGGTAATTTGTGCACAAAGTGCTTAGTCATGTTTAAGAGCTAATTAATCCAAATCAAGGCCTAATTAATAATTCCATGGAAACAAGTTGAATACTTATTTTTAGAAATGAATATTAAATATCTAAAACATCAAGTGACCTCATTTATTGGGAAGATATTCCTAAGCCATAAATGCAATAAATATCAGGAATCATGCCACCCATGCCTCATCAATGCCTTCCATAATGCCCTCCATGCCTCTAAATTACCCCTTATTCCAATGCTATGATGAAGATAACTACAAAATTAACTCCAAAAATTGAATTAATCCTCAAACACACATCTCAATCTTGAGATAGATGGTTGAGGTTGATTATGATCAAATCCAAAAATCTATAAATAGTAGGCCTCACAACATCATTTCTAAGCTTAATTAGTGAAAATTTATAATGTAGGATTGGTTCAAAAAAGATTCAAGTAACTAGTGTTATAATGCCAAATTAATTCCAAGCCAAGCCATAAGCCATAAGCCAAGGGTGCCAAGGAGAGATGGAGGTTTTCAAGCTTTCATTTTTGAGAACTTTATGAGCACAAGCCAAGAAAGCCACCACAAAAATCATTTTGGAGCATCCAAGGAAGGTAAAAGAGTTTTTTTTACATTTTAGTTATGTGTTTCATTCATGATTATTAACTAAGCTCTCCCTTAGTGTCTAAGCCTAGAGATGTTATGTTATTAGTGTGTTTATTTTACTTTGTTTTCATTTTAGAACTAACACAATACTAACCATCCTCTCTTGGGTCAAATTCCTAGATCACATTATGAGCTATTAGTTGTATCATTGCTAGTTAGGATGACCATCTCCTCATTGAAAGGTAAAACTGAATCATTCTATTGATTAATCTCATTCTTATATCCATCTATTTATAATTTTGTGCCCACTTATATTTAATATATATTCTAGGTTATATCCTTGAGTTATGCTTGCTAATCAGCCCTAACTGAGGCACAATCATCTCCAGCCAATCTAGGTCCTAGTAATGATTATAACTACCTATGGGCAAATCATTATGTTGACTTTTATTATTAATTATAACCACCCTTGGTCAAATCAATATTTTTTTTTAATCAATACATCTAAGTATTTTATCATTTAGATTAATCTCAACCATGGGTTAATTCCACCTTTCTCCTTGTTTATTTTCAAGGGATCATCCATCAACAAATGTGACAACCACTCCCTTGAAGGGGCATCATCATAGGCTTCCCAAAAACCTTTTGGAGCTTTGTTCTTCAACCATCATCTTATTTTTTGCATACAAGCCATTTCTCATTCTTTGAGAGGACAATACTTTACCTATAGTTTGTAACACCTTCCCAAATAGGGGAAAACTGTAGACACCTAAAACTGGCTGTTGATAACCTCCAATTAGGCTTTTGGCTAGTTTCCACCTAAAACACATAATTTGGCCTAAAAATAGTAAAACATGAAAAACTATGTGAAAATAACATTTAAATTTTGATTATGGCTAGGGTATCCCTAAATGGGGTAATGTAATTTATGGGATAGCTAACTTTGATTAGTTCATTTTGAGTCAAAATGCCAAATTTGTACCTGTGTGCTTTGGACTATTCTTTCCTATCAAATATTTTACATAAGACATGTACCTTTGTTATTTTTTTTAGCAACATCCTAAATGGGAATATGCATCTAATGCATCTAACAGTGACTTTAAATTCCAATATATTCACATTTATAACTAATAATAGGGCATTCTAATCAATTTGAGTAATTTGTGCACAATGTGCTTAATCATGTCTAAGAGATAATTAACCCAAATTAAGGCCTAATAAAAAATTCCATGGAAAATTATTGAATAATTTTTTTTGAAAATGAATATTGAATATCTACATCATCAAGTGACCTCATTTCTTGGGAAGACATCCATAGGCCATAAATGACACAAATATCAAGATTCATGCCTCTCATGCCTCATCAATTCCTTCCATGATGACCTCCATGCCTCTTAATTGACCCTTCTTCCAATACTAGGATGTGGATAATTACAAATTTAATTCCAAAACTTGAATTAATCCTCAACCACACATCTCAATCTTGAGATGGATGGTTGAGGTTGATTCTGATCAAATCCAAAAATATATAAATAGGAGGCCTCACAACATCATTTCTAAGCTTAAATTGTGAAAATTTATAATGTAGGATTGGTGCCAAAATCTTCAAACAACTAGTGTTATAATGCCAAATTGATTCCAAGCCAATCCAAGACATAAACCAAAGGTTCCAAGGCAAAGAGGAGATATACAAGCCTCCTTTGATGAAGATTTCATGTGCACAAACCAAGCAAACCACCACAACAAAGGTATTTGTAGCATCCAAGGAAGGTGAAATAATTCTTGTGTTTTCATTCCTTATTTTCTAGTTTTGTTTGTCATTTGATTTTGTTAACTAAGATCTCCCTTGTGTCTAGGCCTAGAGATGTTATACTATTAGTGTGTTTATTTCATCTTATGTTCATTTTGGAACACACACAATATTAACCATCCTCTCTTGAGTCAAATTCCTAGATCACACTATGTAGCTATCATGAGGTTACTTATGATGATGCTTATCTACTCAGGCTTTTCCCTAAAAGACTCACTGATCTTGCATTGGAATGGTTTATGCATTTTCTCAAATGATCCATACCCAACATTAGGGAGTTGATTGAAAAAAATTTAAGTCACTTCTCTTTAAATATTGAGCATGATATATCTATCATATATATTTATAAAACTAAATAAACAAATGGGGAAAGCCTAGCCTCATTGTTATAACATTAGAGGAGTCTTTTCAGTTGATTCTATCATATGGTTCCAAAACAATAATTGGCCAAAATGTTCATTGATAACCCCAACACTAAATTGAAATATCAATTAACGCTAGAATGTGCAAAATATTTTGATGAGATCATAGAGAATGGTATCAAATCATAAAAGACCTCATTGATAAAATAAAAATCAAATTATATAACCAAAGTGAAAAAATTCATAATCAAGATAACACATTTTTTAGTAAGCCCAAAACCTTTAATAAAAATAAAAATGTCATGTGAGATGGAGTTAGATTCTAAATATCATGTTCAAATAGTACATAAAAATGTCCCATACTAACTATCAAAATGCCTCTTCCATAAGAGTACCATCGGGAAAACCTAAACCCCAAATAGGAAAAAGGCCTCTCACTATCTTGGGATGCTTATAGAAGTTATCCTACAATAGTTAATAGTTGTAAATATGATCACTCTCCCCAAAATTTGACCTTTAAATGACAATAAACCCTGACTAGATTGGTATCATGAGGATGAACTTTATTAATACCCCAAAGTTAAAGGGCATTATACTAAAATTATAGGTAGTTGAAGCATTATATCCAAGATCTAATTGAAAAGGGGGATATTGAAGTAGAATCAAAGATCTCAACTGATCAAACTAATTTCCATGTTATCCTATACTATTATGTCAACACCATCAAAATTTACATCCCCTAAGAGCCCATACCACCCCCATCCACCATTATTTAAATTAACTTGGCAAAGACTAATTGTATAGTCAGCACACAATGTATAAAAATTGTAGTTGCTAGAGCACCACCAAAATACCCATCCACTTCAACCTCTTAAAGGGTAAATTTATCTAGAAAAGTATCTACATATTTTAACAAGACATATGACATAATCCCACATCTTCAAAAGACTCCAACCTAAATCTCCCTTATGGATATTTTTAAAATGTCAGTAGTGCATTATTAGATTCTTAATCAAGTCATAAATGATCTCAAAATCCCTCAAGATATTTGTTCATTGAATATTTTGTCGATCAGCGTACTATTAAACAAAATAGGTCTGATCATCCAAAGTAAGAAGATTGGTCAGCCAAATGTGTAGGTTTACCACATCAAAAGAGGACTAATCTTTCCTCTTATCAAGGGGAGGTTCCCTATATATATATATATATATATATATATATATATATATATATATATATATATATATATATATATATATATATATATATATATATATATATATATATATACAAAAAATAATACTCAATGGTGGGATAAACCATCCCTCTCTTTTTTTAGAGATGATGTGTGTAAATAAAAGGAGAAATCTTAGGGATAATGACAGAAAGCACTCCTCTTCTTTCATAAGTACCATTCAACAGACCACAAGAATCTTCCTAGTAGTAATTGCAAAATGTAACCAAGGTCGTAGTAACTAGAAAATTGAGATGTAGCACAAAGTCTGCACCTAAATTTCCCAAGAGTGAGATACGAAGGACAATGAGGGCATAAAGTTGTCCCAAGGTCCTTTACACAGAAACAAAAAGAAAACACACTAAAGGCAATTGTGGGGGCACAAAGTCTCTCCACAATTGGCTTTAGGATACCTTCCTGACTACTTTCACTAATTTTGTGTATTTAATTAAAGGAATAGAAAATATATTAAGGAAAAAGACATAAGAATAACTTCCCCAATAACAAAGATATCAGAGCACAAACGCTGAAAAGTCACCTGCTTTCTTATTCGAATAAAAAAATATGATCAACAATCTGAGCTCAAAGTCTCAATAATGCCTTTCAATTTGGGCAGAGTTTTGTTTCTGATAATCAAAGAGATTTTTTATCCACAATAACAAGAGAGTCCCTTATATATCCTCTTTAAAAAGGACTTGGGAATAGTAACACATCATGTTGCATTGAATTTTGTTAAGAAGACATGCTGGAATTTAGGGGCATTTAATCATTTTCTTTTCTCAATGCATAGAAACGGGTCACACTATTGAAAGTTTGCATCTTTCAATATCCACCTGGTGGTCTACTTCTAAAAACATATCTGATTTATAAATGTTTTCGGTCATTCTTTCTCTTTACACTCCTCTCAGTGGTTCTTCCTTTTAGCCTTGGCCTTAAAGCATTTGAATGCATTTGGGTCCATGCTTAAACCTACAAGGATGAATGGCTATTTAATTTTTGTGACTTTGACATCTGCGAGCACGTCACTTTCCTTGGCAATTCCTTTGGCTTTGTCATTTGATATTTTCCAAAGGGGACCTACCCTTCAGGGCCTTGAGAAATGGTCTACTTTGGGTCACGAAGAGCCCCTGCAAGGGTATCTGCCCTTCGGACAATCTTCAGATGGCCTTTAAGCTTCTTTTCTCTAGCGGGCTTTATCCTTTATTTCCTTCAAATAAAATTTATAAAGGAATTCCTTCAGGCAATTTATCTGAAGGAAATCTTCCTTGCCTTGTCTTTCCATTGGGGTTTGCTTTGTTTTTTGGGTGAATTCCTTTAGACAAATTGTCTGGAGGATTTTGATTTGTCTTTTGCCTTGTTCATTTTCCTGAAGGAATTCACTTTGCCTATTTTACCAGGGGAACTTTTTTGAAGGAAATCCCTTTGCTCTTTTGGCCTTTGAATTGGTCCATTTGCCCCCTTTCTGTCCTCTACAAGGGCTATTTGAGTCCCAAATTAGC
Organism: Torreya grandis; assembly: GCA_037957365.1. NCBI lineage: Eukaryota > Viridiplantae > Streptophyta > Pinopsida > Cupressales > Taxaceae > Torreya > Torreya grandis. The sequence goes on from JARHVA010005060.1 coordinate 1,128,473, forward strand.
CTTTCAGGTTTTTCCAATGCTTCATTTCAGCTTTTGAGTGTCCTCTGCAAGGGCTATTTGTCCCTTGAAAATTTACCTTAGTTGATTTTAATTGAATCTCAAATGGTGACATATGTCAGCATCCACTGCTCTTAGAAACAAAGTGAAATGAGGCTCATAAAATGACACTTGGCAATATCCGCTGAGTTTTGTCAGGTTTTTGTTTCTATCCTTAGTCACTTTTTCCATAAAAATTCCCTCCACATTGGCACTTGTGTATTTGATGCTTGGGGCACTCCTTTGAACTTGTTGCTTGAACTAACTGATTGAACCAACTTTGGTTCAACAGTTCAATGGTTCATTCCCTTCTTTCTATTGACTGCTTGAGCCAAGATTCTTGGAAACAAGCCTCATTAAACCGTTAAACCCATTGAACCTTTGAACCAAAGTGGTTCAATGGTTAAATAGTTCAATGGTTCAAGCCTTCTAAAACTTTTTCTTTTGATTGAACCTACCTATAGAAGCCTTTGAACCTATTGAACCATTAGTCTGTCACTTCCTTGTTCTTTCTAAGCTCTTTGATCTTCATTGTACTAGTTGAACCTTTGAACCTGTAAACTCATTGAACCCTTTGGTTCAAGGTTCAATGGTTCAATCGGTTCATTCTTTTTATTTGTCTAAGTCCTTTTGATCTTTTTGAACAAAATGCATTGAACCATTTGGTCATTGAACCTATTGAACCATTGAACCCATTGAACCTTTGAACCAAAGTGGCTCAATGGTTTAATTGTTCAATGATTCAAGCCTTCTTCTCTTTGATAGGTGTTTTGAAGCCATTGAACCTTGAAGTGGTTGAACTTCGAACCTTGAAAAATGTGCTTAACTCTTGCTACTGATGTTGAACCTTTGAACCAATTAAACCTATTGAACCCTTTGGTTCAAGGTTCAATGGTTCAATCCTTACTTAGAAGCTTGCCGGTGAACTCTTTTGGTTGAGCCTTGTCATTGAACCAAATTTGAAATTGCCTAAGTGTTGAGAGCTTAATTTTTTCCTACAGTCTATAGAAATCAACCTATGAAGCCCATAGAACTTGGCCTATAGAGTCCATAGATTTTTTTCCTGCAGAGTCTGTAGATTCAAGCCTACAGAGTCCGTAGATTCAAGCCTGCAAAGTCCATAGATTTAAGCCTATAGAGTCTGTAGATTTATGATAAGTTTGAAAAATGAGCAATTTGAATGCTTAGAACAAATTTTGAGAAGGGAAGAGATTATTTTGGTCTGAGAAACCAAAATAGTTCACATGTTGTCCCAAAAATAGGAACTCTATTTTTGGGGATAATAGCTCGCTCCAGTTGGGGAACTTCTATCAATAGTAAAAAAGAATTGAAGGGAGTAAAATCTAGAATCTCCAGTGTCTTCATGTGTACCATTGGGATATGGATTCATGTTACCAAAAAATAGAAGTCACCAAAAAAATGGAAATAAATAAAACAAAACAGAATTAAAAACTATACATATGTACAGATGCAATGATCTGATACTTCAAGAGTTGAAGTGTTTCAGATGCTGCCCATTGTGGGGTAGAGAAAAGAGTGTGCCATCTTGATATTTCAGCAAAAATTTGTTTTCACCATTGTGTTGATGAATTATAAATGGGCCTCTCCAAAGGGAGTCAAACTTTCCATGCATCCCTTTTGGTTCTCTCCTTTTCTCCCATAGCAGGACTTGATCCCCAATCTGGAAATCATGATTTTTGGTCTTTTGGTCAAAGAGTTTCTTTACCATACTTTGATGATCAGAAATTCAATCCACCACCATGGTTCTCTATTCATCCAGCTAAGTCAGGCACATGATTCTCTTATCAAGAGAGCTTTCATATGTCTGATCTTCAATTGCCTTTGCCACTTTCAAGGCTAGCAATTCTAAGGTGATTGGTATCTCAACATTGATACCATAAATAAGTCAAAAAGGAGACATACCAATTGCCCTCTTTGGTGTGATTATGTCTGCCCATAGAGCATCAACCAATGCTTTATGCCATGTCCTTTGATTGTCATCTGCTAGCTTCTTGATGATAGTTACCAGGTTCTTATTGCTTGATTCAGCTTGTCGATTCCCTTGTGTAAAATAATTAGAAGAGTGAGAGAGTGTAATTCCATAATGGAAATATAATTGTGTAATCTCTTGGGAGGTGAAATAAGATGCATTATTAGTAACAATTTTGGTTGGAACTCCAAACCTGGAAATGATATTCTCCTTAAGGAAATTGCATACAACCTCTGAAGTAGCATGCTTAGTTGGGATTACTTCTACCCATTTGGTGAAATAGTCAGTTACTGTAATGACATAATCATGTCTAGCATTTTAAGATGGGTTTATAGTCCCAATAAAATCAATCTCCCATTGCTGGAAAGGTTCTTCTATGATCACTGGCTTGAGAGGCAGGGCAACTAACTTGGATCTTGTAACAAATTGCTAGCAGAGTTCATATTTTCTCACCAACTTATATGCATCTTGGAAAAGAGTTGGTCAATAATACCTAGCTCATAGAATCTTGTGAGCAATTACAAGAGTAGAAAAATGTCCTCCATAGGCTATATTATGGAAAAATTTCAAAAGTTGGCTTTGTTGATCTTTGTCTACATAGTGAAAGAATACTCCATCTATGCTTCTCTTGTACAAGCCATTGTCCCAAAGGACAAAATTGGAAGATTTCAACTTGATAGTCCTCCTTTATTTATAAGACAAATGATCAAGACATTCACCATAAGTAAGGAAATGAGTAATACTTGAATACCACTCATGTGTAGTGGAGACAAAAAAGACTATTGGTGTGTCTTCCACTTCAGCTTCTACATGTTGTGTATCTTCTAGCTCGTTGTCAGTAATTAATTAGCATAGGCCTTTTCCCCTGACCAACTTTGTTGGCTTGATGTCTAGATCAAACTCTTGGATCTTTGTAATCCAATTGCCTCTTTTTGTGCCGAACTGCTGCTGAGTTAATATGGACTTGACTGTAGTGTCAGGAACGAAGGCAATAGTGTGTGAATTCAAAATATAGAAGCGGAAATGTTTGACTTATTTCACCACCACATAAGCATGCTTATTTACATTTGAATACTTCATCTCATGGGTTTTAAGAGGGAAACTCATGAAAGAAATAGGAGATTCCATACCTTACTTGTCCTGTTGAACAAGAATTGCTAAAAGCGTGTGTTTAGAAGCATAGTTGTATATGATGAAATCTTTGTTGTAATATGGACAAACCAAGGTAGGGGCATGGGCAATGGTAATATTGATATCCTAAAATGTTGACTTGCCTTCTTTAGTCCAGCTGAAGGTGGTCTTCCCTTTCATCATGTTCACAATGTTGTCTAGTCTTCTCAGCAAATTTAGGGATGAACCTCCATAAGAAATTCACCTTTCAAAAGAAAAAGTGAACAAAATTTTTACTTGTAGGAAAATTAAGCTCTTGAATAGACTTGACTCTATCTGAGTCAATCTTTATGCCTTCTTTAGACACAATGTGTTTGAGGAGTTTCCCCTCTGTTACTCTAAGAATAGACTTCTTAGGGTTCAAGGAAATACCATTCTGGCGGCAGTGCTCCAACACTTGTTGTAAGTTGTGTACATGATCATAATGGTGCTTTGAAAAGATGGTTAAGTCATCAAGGTATACCACTATGAATTTACCTATCTCATCTTTGAAAGCTAGGTCCATTGCTCTCTGAAAGATAACACCAACATTTATCAAGCCAAAACCCATTCTTCTATATGCAAATGTACCCCAAGTTGTGGTGAATGCAGTCTTATGTTGGTCTACTTCACCAACTTCAACTTTATTATATCTTGAGAAGCCATCTAGCATTGATAACACCTCTGAACTTGTCACTATTTGAAGTACTTGATCCATAATTGGCAAAGGGTAATTATCTTTCAAAGATGACTAATTCAGATTCCTGAAATCTACACAAATGCAAATTTTGCCACTCTTCTTCCTTATAGGCACTATGTTTGCAATCCATGTGGAATGATGGATTGGGAAGATGATTCTAGCATGTAACATTTTTAGTATCTTAGACAAAATAGTACCTGATATTTTTAGATTGTATTGTCTAGATTTTTGCTTATAGGGCATTGAGTCAGCCTTAAGAGAAATGTCATGGCAAATTTCATCAGGTATGAGAGAGTTAAGGTCATCATAATAATATGCTAAGAAATCCATGTATTGATATCGTAAAGTGGTGAACTTGAATCTTTCTTCAGGGGTGCAACACTTACTAATGTTAACCATCTTGGGATTTTATTTAGTAGTCAGATTTACTTGATTGAATCCCTAAGAGAAACTTGAATCTATCATGCTTTTCAAATAGTTTTTCAAGAGAAACCAAGCCTTTGGGAATTTTATTTCCTTTCAAATGTAAGAATTCTTCATTTATATCTGAACTAGATTCAGAGGTTGATTCATACTTCTGGGGTTCACTACCTTTAAAATGTAGTTGTTCAAAATTGTCTTTTCATTCCAAGAAGGCAATGATTTGATGGTCATCATTGAATACTTGCCAATGATTAGCATTGTCAGGAACACTTGGTCTATAGACTAGCTCAATAGTATACCTATTTTATTTGAAATTTGAGTGTGGAACTAAGAGATTTCCTGAAAGAGCAAGTGCATCAGCTGTATCATTAGATTCCCTGGGTATGGTAGAAATGTTGAAAGCATCAAATATTTCAATTTAGTCCCAAACCAAGTTTTGGTAGTGGTGTAATCTTCATTCTTGGTTTGGTATAAGTTTCTCATTTGACAAACCACTAATTCAACATCCTATTTGGCATGAAGAAACTTGATGCCTTTGTCTTGAGTAGCCTTCAATCCAAGAAATAGAGATTCATATTCAATTTTATTGTTAGTGTTGCTAAATTGTAATTTGTAAGATGAAGGAAACATATCTCCTTGAGGAGATATCAACACAATCCTAGCTCTTGAACCGATAGAAGAGCAACTACCATCAAATTTTAGAGTCCATACCTCATTAGATACTATTTTTTCTTTAGACTTTCCTTCATTAGAGAGGGAGGGTCCTTGATTTATATTGCAACCTACTAGTTCTTCTGATATTATAGTTGAACTAATTTATGGGTTGATACTTTCTAGAATTTTATCAGATGTTTCATGCACTTTATCTGTAGATAGAAAGTAGTTACCCATACCTAAGGATTCAAAAAGAATTTGAGCTTCAGGGGTTGATGTTTGGGTGACCACATATTTTGCCTCCTTTTCAGGGAGTAACCTCTTCATTACGCCTTTGATAGGGATTATTGCCTCAGATAGGTACATGCTTAGTTCTCTAACCACGTCCTTGTAGAAATTTCATCCAAGAAAAATGCCATAGGATGCTAAGATGTCAGCCACCAAGACAGTCATCTTAATTCTCTTGTCTGAAAAGGCTGTAAATGCAAATTGGGCATCTCTGATTTGCCCTAGTAATGGTACTTACATGTTTTCCATGGAGAAACATCTCCCAAATGTCTTGGTCAGTGTGAGGCCAAGAGATTCAATTACTTTAGTAGGCATGACATTGTCAGATACAGTTGAGTCTATAATACAATTACTTAGCTTGTGACCATTTATTAACAGGGAAACATAGAAAGCTTCTATTTTCCCAGGGGCAGCTGGAGGAGTAATGACAAAATTATTTGGAATGGGCATGTTTTTTGGTGAATTAGGAGTTAACTTTTTAGCTTTTTGTCTTGTAGGGATGATTTGGTTCTTGACACATTGGACCAACTTATCCAATTGATCAGGATTTGACTACAATTATTCAAATTTAGACATTTGTATTTTTGTCTTTTTGACATGATCAATTATGTCAAATCACTGAATTAAGCTAGGTATAGAAGAAGGTATTTCAACTTTTTGAATTTTAGGAGGGATGGGAGGAGGGCTAGTTTGCAAAATTGAAGTAGAAGGTGAAGGTGAAATTGATGTACTTACCTTTTGGGTGATTAAATGATCCTTTGACTAGAAAGGTAGAGTGGTTCCTGTTAGGATGTGGAGCTAAAAGCTTCAACCTTTGCAAACTAGGAACAGGGGGTTGCTGAGTTCTACAGGAACCGGCGTCGGTAGCATGACCGACGTCGGTAGGATCCAGTGCAGAAGGCAATCGGCGACGGCAGGAAGTCGGCCGACGTCGGCAGAACCAGACCAGAAGGGACCGACGTCGGTCGCCTGTGTGTTCCCGAAGTGTTCGTTTCACGGACAGTTAGTTAAGTGAACTATGAGTTTGCATGTCAAGACCAGCCAGAGTCTTGGGCTGCGAGGACAATTGTCTAAATTAAGAGTCTTAGTTATTGTTTGAGTTAAGGATCTATTTATAGACCTATTGGCATGTATTGTTTAAGGCATGAGATAGAAAGGAAGAGTTCCTTCTAGTTGTAAGATCTATGAGTTGCAGGTTGTTGCAAGCTCATTGGTGATCTACATGTAAGCTTGGTCTTTGAATTGCAGGTTGCAGGTTCATGAGAGATCAGCTTGAAGTGCTATAGAGTGCTTGATGTACCGGCAGGGTTATTACTGACTGGTTGGTGAGGTGAACACCAATTCTGTGTGTGAGTTGGTTGTTGGGACCGTTTTTGTGTAGGAGAGTGTGTGTGAGAAGAATTACTGTACACTTGAGGTGTGGCGAATCTCTGTAAGGTGAAAGAGTGTGGCGGCTCTTTGATGTATTCTTTTCTGTTAGTGTTAATACAAGATAGTGTATTGTCTCTCATATTCTGTGCTATTGGTGAATTCTAGTTACTTGTGTTTCTGGTTATTTCCGCATAATCTATTGCTTATATATTTGGTAATCATACTGTGCTCTATCTGAGGAGCAATATCCTAACCAGTGGAGTCAGAGCATGTTTGTTGTTCCCTGATTTCCTGACAAGTGGTATCAGAGCCTTGGTTGTAGGTTCTTAAGCTTGATACCAACAAGTGGTATTAGAGCTTTTGGTTGGGATACTAACAGATTGGTGTAGATCTGGGTAGTGTGTTTTGATTACAGGTTACTCACAGGGTTTCTGTTTGAGTGGGAGTTGAGCAATGTCAGAAAGCAGTCAACTACGAATGGACAAGTTCAATGGCAAGAACTACCAATTATGGAGGATGCAGATTGAGGACTATCTGTATCAGAAAGATTTGTACTTACCGTTGGGTGGGGTTGCTAGCAAACCCTTGGATATGAAAGATGAAGAATGGGAGGTTCTTGATCGGAAGGCTCTGGGATCTGTGAGATTGAGTCTTGATTCAACTGTGATTTCCAGCTTATCACAGTGTAAGACAACGGTGGAGTTGATGAAATCTTTGGCAAATTTATATGAAAAACCCTCGGCTTCAAACAAGGTATTTCTTATGAAGCGTTTATTTAATTTGCAAATGTTGGAAGGTGGATCTATTCATAGCCATCTTAGTGATTTCCATGGTTTAGTAAACCAGTTAAGTTCAGTGAATATTGTATTTGATGATGAACTTAGAGCTCTCCTAATCTTGTGTTCATTACCTGAAAGTTGGGAAGGTTTGGTAATGGCAGTTTCTAATACTGTGTCTCCTTCAAAAGTCTTAAAAGTGGATGATGTTGTGAGTGTAATCTTGAATGAAGAGATACGCAGGAAAAGCACAGGTGAATTATCTAGAAATGCTTTGAGTGTTGAAGGAAGAGGAAGGCCAAGAGAGAGGACAGAGCGTGGGAGATCAAGGTCAAAGACAGGCAAAAGATCCAAGTCCAGGTATGGCAGAATAACCTGCTGGAAATGTGGAAAGCAAGGGCACTTAAAGAGAGATTGCAGATCGGGTGAAGATCATCATGAAGAACATGAAGAAGAAGCAGATGTTGCAGGCTACGTTGCACAGGATGCTCTGGTATGTTCTTTGGATAAAGTAGAATCTTGGGTATTAGATTCTGGTGCCTCTTTTCATGCATCTCCACATAGAGAATTTTTTCATGAGTATGTCCAGGGAGACTTTGGAGAAATTTGTGTAGGGGATGGTAAGCCTTGTCAGGTTGTTGGCAAAGGCAAAGTGAAGCTAAAATTGCAGACAGGTGACACATGGGTGTTAAAGAAGGTCATGCATGTCCCAGTTCTGAAGAGGAATCTGATTTCTGTTAGAAGTTTGGGTGAAGAGGGTTGCACAGTAACTCTCTCAGCGGACTCTTGGAAGGTTACCAAGGGTACACTTGTTATAGCTAGAGGTAAGAAAGTAGGTACGCTTTATCTATCTACTTGTTTTACTGATTCTCTTTCTGGGTTATCTACTTCAGCTGTAGATTCAGAGATGTGGCTTGATAGGCTTGGTCACATAGATAAGAAGGAGATGCTGGTTCTTGAATCAAAGAATATGCTTTCGGATTTGGAAGGCATGGATCGTGGTTTCTGTATGCAGAAGAAGAAAGTAAGGTTTCTTGAGGAATCCGATGTTAGTGACAAGAACGGGAAAGCCTTGGTTTTCAAGGAGAAGGTGACGGACAGAGTTTAGCATAAGGTGCAGAGGAATTCTGAGCAGAGCAAGGGTGATTTGGACAAGGTTTTGATCCAAAAAGAGCTCGCGAGAAAAAGTCAGGTCTCACAAGAAAAACAAAGAGACCGACATCGGCAGGAAAACCGGCGTCGGCGTCCAGACAGAGACCGACGTCGGCTATGTGCAGCCCGACGTCGGTGACTCGGGGCAGACAGAGACCGGCGTCGGCCAGGGGAAAACGACGTCCGCAGGAAGGCAGTCGCAGGAAACCGACATCGGTCGGCTGTAGACTGAGATGTGACCGGCATCGGTTACTGAGACAAATTTTGGGTGGACAGCTAGTTGTCATGGAGTCTCAAGCGCCCATTTGGAGGACTGAAGGTGTAAGTAAGTTCTTAAATTCGTCATTTCCCTTCTTTACACTACTTGTTGCTCACTTATGGCATAGGACCAGGAAGTTATTGAAGAAGCAGAACAGGTAGATCCAGGAAACAGTGGGAGCTTGGCATGCATGAGGATGTGATTCCTTGGAGGAGAACCAAACAGGTGTTTTGGGTAGTGTTGCCAGCTGGAAGTAAGCACTGAGAGACGAATGGATGTTGAGGATGAAGAAGAGTGGAAATGGTTACATGAGATGGTAGATCAGGGTATATGATCTTGTATTAGCTGCAGGGCAATGGAGGTTTGATCATTGTGTTTCTCTTTACCAGGTTGGATAGTATTAGCTACACTATTCTATTTTTTGTATGATGTGCTTGTTGCAGGGTTACATATACAGGTATTTCTGAACTAAAGGTAAAGCTAGTTTAGGTGTTTGTCATGGAGAATCTGGGAGCAGCAAGATTCTTTGGCATGAGTGTGTTCTAGAGACATGGAGGTCTTGATTGACTTTGTTTCAGGATGATTGTGTGAAGCCGGTTAGCACGCCGATGGCTAGACAGTTCATAGAACAGGTGTCTTGATTCACATAATGAGGTTGAGTGCATGGTATGTACTAAACCTGAGTTTTCCCAAGCAGTGGGAGTTGTCACAAGTTTGGAGTCAATCTGGGAGAACAATACTGAAGGGCAGTTCAGTTGGACCAGCAGCAGGTGCACATGCTATGCAGGGTCAAGTTCTTTTTTTCTACATGGTTGTAGATGCGGATGTGGCAGGTAATTTGGATGACAGTTTTTGCACCATGGATTTTGTGGTGGTTGGTCTTCAAGAGTAATCTTGAGGAGGGATACAAAGCCAAGGAAACAAACTAGACGGTGTACAGGTACAGGTACAGATTGCAGCTGTTTATCTCCAAGTGGGAGATTGTTAGGATGTGGAGCTAAAAGCTTCAACCTTTGCAAACTAGGAACAGGGGGTTGCTGAGTTCTACAGGAACCGGCGTCGGCAGCATGACCGACGTCGGCAGGATCCAGTGCAGAAGGCAACTGGCGACGGCAGGAAGTCGGCCGACGTCGGCAGAACCAGACCAGAAGGGACCGACGTCGGTCGCCTGTGTGTTCCCGAAGTGTTCGTTTCACGGATAGTTAGTTAAGTGAACTATGAGTTTGCATGTCAAGACCAGCCAGAGTCTTGGGCTGCGAGGACAATTGTCTAAATTAAGAGTCTTAGTTATTGTTTGAGTTAAGGATCTATTTATAGACCTATTGGCATGTATTGTTTAAGGCATGAGATAGAAAGGAAGAGTTCCTTCTAGTTGTAAGATCTATGAGTTGCAGGTTGTTGCAAGCTCATTGGTGATCTACATGTAAGCTTGGTCTTTGAATTGCAGGTTGCAGGTTCATGAGAGATCAGCTTGAAGTGCTATAGAGTGCTTGATGTACCGGCAGGGTTATTACTGACTGGTTGGTGAGGTGAACACCAATTCTGTGTGTGAGTTGGTTGTTGGGACCGTTTTTGTGTAGGAGAGTGTGTGTGAGAAGAATTACTGTACACTTGAGGTGTGGCGAATCTCTGTAAGGTGAAAGAGTGTGGCGGCTCTTTGATGTATTCTTTTCTGTTAGTGTTAATACAAGATAGTGTATTGTCTCTCATATTCTGTGCTATTGGTGAATTCTAGTTACTTGTGTTTCTGGTTATTTCCGCATAATCTATTGCTTATATATTTGGTAATCATACTGTGCTCTATCTGAGGAGCAATATCCTAACCAGTGGAGTCAGAGCATGTTTGTTGTTCCCTGATTTCCTGACAGTTCCATGCTTAGAAATTGTAATTGCTGGTTGAGGTTGCTCCTCTATCTTCCCTTTATCAACTTGCTAGATTGATTGGTTCTTGGACCTGGTAAAAATTGCATATGATCCATCAAAAGCTTCTCCTTTGCTTCTAGGTTCATCCTAGTATTTCAAAAAACCAATGTGGGAGTCACCAGCTAATTCTTCTTGATTTTCTACAAGGATATTAGTGTCATTTTCTTGATTCAATTCAGACTGGAAAGAGAACTTTTATTTTGCTTCAAGATATCTGATTTCTAAATTGGTTAGAGGAGCTTCTAGGGCAAGTTTCCCTTATGGGGGAGGAAGATGATTTTGTTGCCCTTGATTCCTGGTAGCATTGCCCTAATATGACTGATTTGGAAATGTCCTTCTTGGCATATCTCTGGATGAAGGAGCAGAAGACATTCCTTATGCCATTTGCTTTTTGAGAGCAAGAAACTCATTTGCTAACTTCACCATTATGTTTGTGGTGCCTATAGATGAATATTTAGAAGATGATGAAGATCTATTTCTATTTGGATCTCTTGTTATCTTCCCTGCTAATATGAGATCATCTTTTACCTCAGTGGCCAAATGTTGAGATGCAGCAAAATCTATTTGACCAACATGTCTCAAAAGAAAACTTACTTCAGGTAACTAAGAATTAATGAAGAAGCATTTGAGATTTTTAGCTGTAGGTCGAGCAATTACAAGAATTCTATTCCTCAGTTTGTCGAACTTGAATATGAAGTCCCTCAATGGTTCATGAGGTTCTTTCTTTATCTATGTAAGTTGAGCCAGAAGTGCATGTGCATCTTCTACAAGTTTGAATCTGGCTTCAAACTTAGCTTTGAGGGTATTCTAATCAGTTATTGACCAAGCCTGTAGATGATAAAACCAATTTGTAGCAGCATCTTGTAATGTTTCTATAAATAGCCTGACTACTACATCTTTAAATTTTACTCCAATTACACCACAGGCTATGTTGAAGGCTGCAATGTGTTCATCAGGATGAACTTTCCCATCACCATAGAATTTGGGGAAATTCTTCCTTGAATTGTGTGGAAGCTCATGTAGAGGTGGATTAAGATTGAGAGGACCAAAAGAATTACCCCAAGGGCCTTGAACTACCATTATATGACTATGAAAATGAGGAATAACAAATCTCAGAGGCGTGATTATTGGTAAAGCTTTATCAACAGTAGAAGTGGATACTTCATTTGGCAATGGATATCTGACTTTAGTAGGAGGAAAGCTCTTGGTTCGTTAGAGATGAGATGGTGAAGGAAATAGATTAAAAGTACTTTGCTATACCAACTTGAATATAGGGTTAATAATACCTTTAGTCCTTTGGCTTCGTTTATACCTTGAATTAGCCAGATTGTGAAACAAAAATGGAAAAGAATTGACCTTGTTTTATTTTGAAGCTTGAGGCTTTAAACTACACGTTCTTTCCCAGTTAGCGTGGAGGTGAATGGTAAGGTTATAATAATAATGGGTAAAACACATAAATGGAATGGAGTCTATAATTCATAATGGTAGAGATTGATTTCATTTAAAACTTAAGGTTTTAGAATGCACATAACTATATCCCCAATGGAGTCGCCAAAAATTGTTGGTTGAATATTTTGTCGATCAGCATACTGATAAACAAAATAGGTCTAATCATCAAAAGTAGGAAGATTGGTCGGCCAAATGTGTAGGTTTACCACATCAAAAGGGGACTAATCTCTCCTCTCATCAAGGGGAGGTTCCCTATAGATATGCTATATATATATGTATGTATGTATATGTATATATATATATATATATATGTATATATATATATATAAAATAATACTCAAGGGTAGGATAAACCATCCATCTCTCTTTTTTCAGAGATGATGTGTGCAAATCAAAGGAGAAATCTTAGGGATAATGACAGAAAGCACTCCTCTTATTTCAGAAGTACCATTCAACAAACCACAAGAATCTTCCTAGTAGTAATTTCAAAATGTAACCAAGGTTGTAATAACCAGGAAATTGAGATGTAGCACAAAGTCTCCACATGAATTGCCCAAGAGTGAGATATGAAGGACAATGAGGGCATAAAGTTGTCCTAAGGTCGTTTACATAGAAACAAAAAGAAAACACACTAAAGGAAATTGTGGGGGCACAAAGTCTCTCCACAGTTGGCTTCAGGATACCTTCCTGACTACTTTCACTAATTTTGCTTACTAAATTAAAGGAATAGAAAATATATTAAGGAAAAAAATATAAGAACAGTTTCCCCAACAATAAAGATATCACAGTACAAAGTCTAAAAAGTCACTTGCTTTCTTATTCCAATAACAAAATATGATCAAAAATCTGAGCTCAAAGTCTCAATAATGCCTTTCAATTTGGGTAGAGTTTTGTTCTTGATAATCAGAGAGATTTTTTATCCACAATAACAAGAGAGTCCCTTTTATAGCCTCTTCAAGAAGGACTTGGGAATAGTAACACATCATGTTGCATTAAATTTTTTTAAAAAGACATGATGGAATTTAGGGGCATTTACCCATTTTATTTTCTCAATATAGAGAAATGGGTCACACTATTGAAAGTTTGCATCTTTAAATATCCACCTGGCGGTCTACTTCTAGAAACATATCTGATGTGCAAATGTTTCTGGTCATTCCTACTCTTTACACTCTTCTCAGTGGTTCTTCATTTTGGCCTTTGCCTTAAAGCCTTTGAATGCATTCAGGTCCATGCTTAAACTTGCATGGATCAATGGCTATTTCATTGTTGTGACTTTGACGTCTGTGGGCACATCACTTTCCTCGATAATTCCCTTGGTTTTATCATTTGATCTTTCTCATAGGGGACCTGCCCTTCGGGGCCTTGAGAAATAGTCTACTTTGGGTCAGGAAGAGCCCCTCACAAGGGTATCTTCCCTTTGGGTGGTCTTCAGATGGCCTTCGGGCTTCTTTTTTTTGGTGGGTTTTATCCTTTATTTCCTTTGGAGAAAATGTCTGAAGGAATTCTTTAAAGAAATTTGTCTGAAGGAAATCTTCCTTGCCTTGTCTTTCTGCTAGGCTTTGCTTTGTTTTTTGAGTGAATTCCTTTAGACAAATTGTCCAAAGGATTTTGCTTTGTCCTTTACCTTGTTCATTTTCCCAAAGGAATTCACTTTGCCTGTTTTGTTGGGGGAACTTTTCCGAAGGAAATCCCTTTGCTCTTTTGGCCTTTGAATTGGTCCATTTGCCCCCTTTTTGCCCCTATAAGGGCTGTTTGAGGTCCAAATTAGCATTTCAAGCTTTTTAAACGGTTCATTTTGGCTTCTAAATGTCCTTTGCAAGGGTTGTTTGTCCCTTGGAAATTTTCCTTGGTTGATTTTATGTGAATCTCAAATGGTGACACGTGGTTGCATCTACTACTCTTAGAAATAAAGTGAAATGAGGCTCAGAAGATGACACTTGGCAGTATCCATTGAGTTCTATCAGGTTTTTGTTCCCATCCTTAGTCACTTTTGCCATGGAAATTCCCTTTGTGAGGGCACTCCTTTGAACTTGTCACTTGAACTAACCGATTGAACCAACATTAGATCAACGGTTCAATGGTTCATTCCCTTATTTCTATTGATTGCTTGAACCAAGATTATTTGAAACAAGCCTCATTGAACCCATTGAATCATTGAACCCATTGAACCTTTGAACCAAAGTGGTTCAATGGTTCAACGGTTCAATGGTTCAAGCCTTCTGAAACTTGTTCTTTTGATTGAACTTGCCTGTAGAAGCCTTTAAACCTATTAAACCATTAGTCTATCACTTCCTTGTTCTTTATAAGCTCTTTAATCTTCATTGTACTAGTTGAACCTTTGAACCTGTAAACTCATTGAAACCTTTGGTTCAAAGTTCAATGGTTCAATCAGTTTATTCTTTTTATTTGGCTAAGTCCTTTTGATCTTTTTGAACTAAATGTGCTGAACCATTAAACCTGTTGAACCTTTGAATCAAAGTGGTTCAATGGTTCAATGATTCAAGCCTTCTTCTCTTTGATAGGTGTTTTGAAGTAATTGAACCTTGAAGTGGTTGAAATTTGAACCTTGACAAATGCACTTAAATCTTGCTACTGATGTTGAAGCTTTGAACTAATTAAACCCATTGAACCCTTTGGTTCAAGGTTCAACAGTTTAATCCTTGCTTAGAAGCTTGCCGATGAATTCTTTTGGTTGAGCCTTGTCATTGAACCAACTTTGAAATTGCCTAAGTGTTGAGAGCTTGCTTTTTTCCTAAAGAGTCCATAGAAATCAACCTGTGAAGCTCATAGAACTTGGCCTATAGAGTACGTAGAATTTCTTCTTTTAGAGTCCATAGATTCAAGCCTATAGAGTTTGTAGATTCAAGCCTGTAGAATCTATAGATTTAAGCCTATAGAGTCCTTGATTTTTGAGAAGCTTTAAAAATGAGGAAATTAAATGCTCAGAACAAATTTTGAGAAGGGAAGAGATTATTTTGGTCTAAGAAACCAAAATAGTTCACATGTTGTCCCAAAAACGAGAAGTCTATTTTTTGGGGACAATAATATTTACACTATCTAATTTTATGCATTAATGGGTCACTTGTCTCCCTCATAATAAATAATATTTAGTGCCTAAGAAATGCCTCCTATTGGCTTGTATCATAATTATTCACTATTCATACAAACTTCCATCTCCAACAATAAAATCCCTTGGGTACTAATAAATAGAGGGTTTATTTTAAATTTGTGAAATTTGGACTTTATAAATAAGTTAGGGTACTTTGAGGAATCATTAGGTCCTACTCTCATAATGATTAAGGCATATGATGATAATGAAATGCCATATGTAGGAACCATTTATCTTCCTATCACTATGGGACCTATCATCCATTAGACCTTAATTCATGTTGTGGATGTTTATCTTCCATATAATCTACTTATAGGCCATCCATAGAATCATAAAATTCAAGTAGTTCCTTCCACCCTCCATCAGTGTTTAAAATTCATGCATTCAAGCATGGAGGTTACCATCCTCAGGGAGATAGAACATATTTAGAGCTATCAAATGGATATATATGATCATGATTGCTATTTTCCTATCCCACATAGTTCTAATCTTACTCAAATAACTAAAAAGTATGTCCACCCAAATGATTTACTACCTACTTCAAATACATCCCTTGATGTAACCCATTTCAAGATAACTTCCACATGATATGGGGAATATGAATACAAGACCTTTTATGTAAGATAATTACCACTCTACCCATGTATCTAAGGGTCCCTAGATATGAATAATGATAATCCCATCATTTATTAGTTCGTATCTATGGCCTTTGCTAGTGCAAGTCTACTAGTAGAATAGTACTTTGGTGATCCCAATGATTCATAAAATATTATAGATAATGAGGCCTTAGAACTCTATAAAAAAAATACCCCCAACTTCAAAGAATGTTACAAAATATGAAATATCAAGGAAAATAACTAGTGAGACATGAATATGATAGGCTTGAACCTATAAGGGTTCAAGAACACCCAAAACATCTTGGTCTATGGTACAAACATCTTAGCATAGACCTAAATAATATCATTTTGGATACTTCTTCAATTCCTAAGGAGTCTTCATCTAATGAATAAATAAAAATAGGTTCTATTTATAGTCTTTACTAAGATCTTTTTTCCACCAATCTCTTTCATGAAACTACTATCTCCACCATTAATATCACCCTTCATTACCCTCCTTTGATATAATAGGAAAAAAATATGAGCCTTCTTTCGACATGTTTTAGAGCATTGAGGCCATTATAGAATATTTGGGAACATGAGAATTTCATTAGTGTTGGAATATTGTCATTTATGTCAAAGGAATTATAATTAATGTAATAAAAGTCAATGGAATTGTCAAAATGTTGACGAAAATGTTAACATAAATGTCAATGGTCATAAATTTTAGTGAAGAGGTGTCTTTTGGATGGGACACCTCCTTTGTGAAGAGACTTTGAAGGATATATAAGATGGATTAAGGTTGGGAAAGATATGAAAAAAGTGGAAGTGTGAGATATGTGAAGAATAAAATGAATCAAGTGTGTTGAGAATAAAAGGATATATCATGCAAACACGTGTAGATTTAAAGAATGAAATTAATTATTTCATTTGAGTATAAGCATATTTTGTTGGAGAAGTATAAGAGGAGATTGACTTTTCCATAATTCATTGATGAAGCAAAAATAGTAATGTGTAATATTGTTTTAATGAAGGTTAGTGCCTTAAATCAAAGAGATGGGTGTCTCATGCTAATTTGGTGCTTAGCAGTCAGGATTGCTATCTATAGTAGGTTAGTGCCTAAAAATTTCTTAGTAGTGGGGATTGGTAACTCCAATAAGTTTATGCCTAATTTTTTTTTAAGAAGTTTATCTGTGGCTAGATTTGGATGGTAGTTTCAAGCATCTATTCATTTGTAGTTTTTTCCTAAAAGGGTTTCCATGTAAATCTAGTGTTAATATATGTTAGTTTGATGTGAATGGTTTGATTTTGGATATTAAGTTTCAATTAAAAGATAATATTATACTGATTCAATTCACCCTCTAAGTATAAGCATGTGCTTAACAATTGGTATCAAATTGGTTCCTTCATAAATAACCTAACTGCTTGAAGGTAGATCTTGGGAGCACACATAGCTAGACAAGAGGGTTTATCCATAAATAAGTCTCCATTGTTTGACAAAAAAATTATACTTTTTAGAGTATATGAATTAGAACTTCTTTAATAGATTTAAGGTTTGATATCTGGCAAGTAGTAGTAAATGGTTATACTGGTCCATCATCTCCACCAATAAATACATCCATAAAGAAGGGTAGTGAGAATAATGCCAAAGCCATGAACACTATTTTGTGTGGATTATCAGAATCAAAGTTTGTCAAGATTATACAATGTGATTCAACAAAGAAAATGTGGAACAAAATTTATAACATCTATGAGGGAAAAAATAGTGAAGAATGCAAAATTCCAAACTCATAGGAGACAATTCAAGATCTTTAAAATAAAAGATGAAGATAATATTAAGACATATTCTATTCATGTGGATGAGATTGTTAACACCATCAGAATACTTGATGAAAAAGTTAAAGATATAATGATTGTGTAGAAATTATTAAGGTCTCTCACCTTAAGATTGTATGCCAAAGTCTCCATTATCAAATAAATGAGAGATATAAATATGCTAAAAATAGATGAATTACATGGGATCCTCATGGCATATGAAATGAGGATGAAAAAGGAGAAATATTCAAATATAGAAGAAACCTCTAAATATTATAATAAATGGACATATAAAGATCCTGAATGAAGTGATATAACTAGCAATGAAGAAGATGGAAAGGAGGCCCTATTTGTAACAAAGCTTAAAAAGGGATCTGATCAATACAAAGGTAAACTACCTTTCAAGTGTATCAATTATGGTACAATAGGGCACTTTCCTACTAAATGTCTACATAAGGATGATAGTGATGATGAGGAAAATCATAATGACGAAAGGAATAAGAAGGAAATCAAACCTAAATACAATAAAAGATTCAAACAAAAAAATATAAGAAAAATATTGGTAAGAAAACGAAAATCTTCTATTCTTAAAATATAGTAGGTTAGTTATAGAGAGTAATGAGAGCATACCAGACAGTGACAAAGAAGAAATTATCTTAATTTCAATAGAAATAAAGAGTGATATCATGGTATATGAAGAAAACTTTTTGAGTGAAGGAAAATAGGAGATGGATTTAGAATAATAAGAATCTAATGAAAATAAAGGTGAAGTGGAACTTGAAGACCTCATTTGTGCCTTAATCATGATCAAGAAGCTTAAGGAAAATAGCTAGAAACGAAAATTTTAGCTTCAAAAATATGAAGAATAGGATTTTGTTTTAAAAACAAGAATGTCACAAAGTGTTGAGGAATCATAAAAGACTACCATTATCCTTAAAACTCAACTAGAATAAGCTAAAAGGATAGAAGAGGTGAGAATCTACTTTAAAACAAAATATTAAAATTGTTAGAGGCTAGAATCCAAAATTATTTCCTTGAGGAAACAACTGGAGAAGAAAACCACTAAGATAAATATAAGCCTAAAATTTTACAAGATTACTAAGATATTAGATGACATCATCAATTTCCAATGGTAACCATTCATTAATCATGGTCTTGGATATAAAGGTAACTAGAAGTTCATTAAAGAAGGTCAAAATTTAAAAATTATATAACCACCAAAGAAAGTCTAGGTAGAGAAGGTCAAGAGCTATGAATATGTACTCAAGGGGTCCATGAATGGTGGAAGTACAAGAATAAATAGCATGACACTTATCTAAGAAAGAACAAGGATAAATTCATAAAGCCCTTTCCTCTAAGGTAGACATATACGACCATGTCCTAAAGTTCCTTTTATGGTTATTATTGTTCTGTAATCATTTTGTTCATTAAGCAAGAGATTTTAGGGAACAAGAAATAAATGATTTTTTATGTATAGATAATAAAATATTTTATGGGTCTTCAAGGAAAAACTACAACCCATTTGCTCCTTTAGTAGATTGCAATGTCAAAATCTATAAGTGTAAATACTTTGGACATGTAGCATGCTTCTATAGAAGTGGTTTTATGAAACCTTAGGCAAAATAGGAAATTGGAATCCATGAGTAAAAAAAAGGAATAAACTTAACAAGTATGGAAAAATAATTAGGAGCAAGAAAATAAGGAGATACCTATGCTTGCGTAAACATAATTTCATACACAAGAGGTATTAATAAGATCATAAGATGAAACTCCAATTTTGGGGGAGTTAATCACTATATTATATTTCACCTTTGTATATTATTTTGTGATATGAATTCAAAATTCAAAGATAAATATCAACTAATAAATATTATTTATGAGAGTGATGATGCAAGTGATGGTACTATTTTAAGAAACAAGTCAGAGAAGTCCTTATGCAAAAGGATAGGGAAGAGAATAAATACAATCATTTATTTATGGTGATGTTGAATAAGATGACATGGATGTTTCCCATGATTTATTTTTGTATGGAATTACAATGAACATCCGTTCACCATTATTTTCAAAGGTGGAGAATTAATGAAAGGGGGAGCAAAGGAGGATAACTATAGCAAGCGGAGTTTCTCTACACATTTTCCATCAATGACAAATGGGGAAATTGCTAGAATATTTTAATTGATTTCAAATTAATTATAATTAATGTAGTATAATTAAACATAATTATCAATAGAAATATCAATGGAATTGTCAACAAAATTGTCAAAATGTTGTTGTAAATGTTATCATAAATGTCAAAATGTCAATGGAAATGTTGACGATCACATATTTTGGTGAAGAGGTGACTCTTTGATGGTATGAATTATTTTTAAAGATAATTTTAAGGCTATATAAGGATAATCAAGGTTTATAAATATATGAATAAAAGTGGAAGTGTGAGATATGTGAAGAAGAGAAGGAATCAAGTGTGTCGAGAATAAAAAGATATATCATACAAACACATGCAAATTTGAAAAATGGAATTAATTACTTTTATAATTCAATAATAAGCATACTTTTGTGGAGAATAATAAGAGGATATTAAATTTTCCATCATTCATTGATGAAGTAATAATATTAAGGTGTAAAATTATTTCAGCGGAGGTCAGTGCCTCAGAGCAAAGAGATGGGTGTCTCTTTCTAAGTTGGAGATTGGTGTATCCATTATGTTAGTGCCTAAAAATTTATTAGTAGTGAGGATTTGTGTCTCTATTAGGTTGATGCATACAAATTTTTTAATGACAATTTTATTTGTGGCTATATTGAGATGGTAGTTACAAATAACTATTCATTTGTGGTTTTCCCCTAAAATAGTTTCCACATAAATCTAGTGTCAATTTGTGTCATTGTTATGTGAATAATTTTATTTTGGATATTAATTTTCATTAAGTAAAATATATTATTATACTAATTCAACCCCTCCCCCCTCTCAGTATAAGTATGTGCTTAACAATCAGGAGATCACAATAAGGGGTTTTATATTAGTCTATTTTTGAGAGCAATAAACATCCCTCAATAATATTGAAGAAGAGGAGTATGAAAATGAATCTACATCTCAAAATTTTAAGGATTTTGAAACCTCTCCTCATGAATCAAAATTCTATTTAGAATTAGACATAGAGAGCCTCAACTTTTTAATTCATAAATCTAGGACATGCCATCACCCCCAATGTATCATTAAGACCAATCACCCTCCCTCATTAAGGAAGTTATTTAAGTCAATATTTCAATATAAGAGAATCCTTAAATTTTCAAATTGGGGTAAATTCTTACACCTCAGGAATGACAACTTCTTATTGAGCTAGTCAAAAAATATATAGATATCTTCGCATGGTGTTATTCAAACATGCCAAAGATTTATCCCTCCTTGGTATTGCATCATTTAATATTACATCCTAATGCAAAACCAATCAAGCAAAAACTTCTCAAGATTCACCCCAAGGTGGCTCTTTTAGCCAAAGAATAATTTTCGAAATTATTGGAGGTTATTTTTATCCATCCCATTGATTATTTTGATTGGATATCTAACATTGTTCCTATGTCCAAGCCACAAGGTGGAACAATATTTGTATTGATTTATGGGATATCAATAAATCATGTACTAAGGGATACTTTTACTTACCAAATATATACATGATCATTGAATCCACAATAGGTTATGAAATGTTATCCCTCATGGATAGGTTTTTAGGATATAATCAAATGAAAATTGCACCTGAGGATCAACAAAAAATAACATTTATTACTCCATGCGGAACTTTTTGTTATCAAGTGATAAATTCTGGTCTAAAAACTTTAGGTGCCACATACTAAATGTAAATGACCATCATATTCCATGGCATAATTTATGATATCATCAAATATTATGTAGATGATATTTTAGGGAAGTCAAAACTCTGATCAGAGAATCATGTGATCTTAAGAAGAATCTTTGAGTAATTATAATAATATAAAGTCAGATTGAAACCACATACATGTGTGCTTAGAGTCACCTCAACATAATTATTAGGGTTCATAGTGTCTAGGGGAGGCATTGAGGTTGATCTAACAAAATTCAAGGTTGATGTAGAAATTCCTCCTTTTAAAAATCATAAGTAGTTTGAAGAGCCTTCAAGGAAAATTATAAGTTGTTCATCAACTAATTTCAAAATTAGAAGATAAATGTCACCCATTCACCGATTTATTAAAGAATGGGAATAATTTAAATTGGAAATTTGATTTCAATAAGATTTTGGTAATCTTAAAAAATATCTGGTTAAGCCTCTAGTCTTATTACCACTAGTAATAAGAAGGCCTTTGCTTTTATACATATCTACAATACCTAATGCAATAGGGCCCCTTCTATATCAACACAATGATGAAGGGAAAGAGTGAGAAATCTATTATTTTAGCAGGACATTGATTTCAAATGATCTTCAATATGCCCCTATCAAAGAATCTTGTTTGGCCATTATCTTTGCATTCTAAAAACTACAACATTATATTCTCAATAGCCAAGTTCACCCATAGCCAAATCTTATCTCCTTAAGTACATGCTAGCAAAATTTTATCTAACTAGTCAGATGGCCAAATGGATCATGTTGTTAAGTGTGTTTGATATAGAATATATAAATCAAAAGGCCATCAAATGATAAGAGATCATGGATCAATTTGCAGAAGCACCCCTTGAAGATACCAAACCCCTTATCATAGTATTCCTAGTTGAGTCCATATTGAATATTTCAAGAGCAAATATAGAAAAATTATATTTTAATGGCTCTTTCACAACAAATAGGTCATAAATGGGTATCATTTTAATAACCCCACAAGGTGATTCCATCCCTAAATCTTTCCACATTTATTTCCCTTGTACTAACAATATATATAAATATCAGGCCTTAATAATTGGTCTCCATCTAGACATCTAGTGGAATATCTATCACCTTCAAGTATTTGGTGATTCATAGTTGATTATCAAACAAATGAATGAGGAAATATAAATAAAGGATGATAAATTTCTTCACTATAAGTAGCTAGTGGACCAATTAAATCAAAAAATTTAGTCCATCACATTTAAACAAGTACCAATGGGAAGTAATAAAGCATCCAACTCTATGAAAACTATTGGGTCTTTGATCAACCTTCCATAAGATGTCCTTCAAGGTAATTTTATTTTTGAAATTTTGATATTATCAACTCATCAATCCATATATAATTTTCAAATTTGTTTCATCCCTAATCCAAGTCTACCATGGTATCATAACATATATACCTATCTCTATGAAAATATTCTCCCACTAGACCTAAATCATCACCAACACAAGGCCTTTATCCACCACACATCTTGTTACACCATCCTTGGCATAATTTTCTATCAGTGAGTCTACGATGGGACCCTATTAAGATTCCTAAACTTAGAGGATGTTAATCTTACAATCAAGGAGGTCCATAATGGTATATGTGGTGGCCATGTCACTAAAATGGCCTTAGCCAAAAAGTTACTTAGGATTGGATATTAATGGCCTAAAATGGATCAAGATGCCTACTAATATGTATAAAAATTTGTATCCTATCAAAAGCATAGTAATATTAATCATGCCCCTGCACTAGAGATACAACCTATAATGAGCTCTTATCCATTTTCTATATGGGGATTATATTTAATAGGTAAGATTAAACTGACATAATCTAATGGGCATAAGTTTATAATCATAGCTACACAGTACTTTACAAAGTGGGTTGAATCCATGTTTATTATCTATACTAAAGGTCTCTAGGTCTCCATGTTTATTTTGAATCAAATCATTTGATATTTTGGCATTCTAGCCAAAATATTATTAGATAATGACAACTCTTTTAAAAATCAAGAAGTTAAAGACCTATACAAATTCTATCACATTGAGCATCACTTTTCCACCCCTACTATCACTATGGAAATAGATAAGTAGAAGCTACTAATAAGACACTTCTTAAGATTCTAAAGAAAATGTCAATGATGTAGGAAGAAACTTTGGTCTTATAGAACTAGTGTCCACATTTTGGTCTTATAGAACTAGTGTCCACATACCTATATGGGATAATGTGTACACTTTAGTACTTAGAACATAAGCAATCTTTCCTATGGAAGTGGAACTCCCCTCCTTATGCATCTCTTTGTGGGGCATCATTATCGATCATAAACTCATGGAAGAATATATATAATAGATTTAAATTTTGGATGAAAAATGTAAAAAATATTTAAATCATATTTGAGCATATCAAAATAATCTCAAAGTCCAATATCAAAAAAATATCTAGTCCCAATAATTTGAAGTCAGTGACCTAGTCTTAAAGGAGAATGAAAATAACACCAATGTAGATCAGGATAAAAAGGGAAAATTTAAAGCAAATTATCTTGGTCCCTATATCATTATTACAAAATTAATATCAGGAGCTTATAGTAAGACCACACTTTAAGGTGAGGATCTTGATAAGCCTATGAATATCATGCATTTGAAATGTTTTTATACTTGAAAGGTTCTATACACCTCTATCTATGAGTCCCCACTCTTAGGGGCATGTCCATTCCCATTATTATTCTTCCTTTCACTACATTTCATTTCATCACTCTCTAGCTAACCCTTATCTTAATAATGGGTGTATATTACATGTTTAGGTAGAATTAGGAGACATGAATTTCAAGTAGGGGAAAATCATTACTTGTCATGTGAGGGGAATATCTATTGAGGAGTTTTTATATAATATCTCCATCTAGTTTTAATATATTATCCATCTTATTTATGGAAACCTAATACATACCCAAATCACATCCTCCTTGATGTTTATTTCTCCTACTAGCCTTAAGTTGCATCTATTCTTGTCCATCCATATCCATTCCTAAGAAATGACCCAAAATACCCCACTAATATTATCATTATCTAAGGGTCACATAATATTATTACTCTAGAATCCATCATGCACTCTATAAATGAATCTTTATTGTTCACTCTATCCTCTAAAAAAAAATTGTTTATGACTACTTTGGATCCTTGTCTTAGTTGTCATAACAACACTCTTGGGAAAAATTCACCCCATGTCTATATTTCATGTTGTTATTAAGTTAATTGTAAATAATAATTATCACATCTCATTTCCTTATATTTTTTTTATTAAAATCACATGTATTTAAATAAAACATCATTACCCTCATCTATTTTGTCTTCCATAATGTCTATTATTCTTATATTTTTATATGTGTGTATGTGTGTTATTATTTTTTAAGTCATTAAGTTTTATAAATATTTTTCATAGTTAGTACCTTTTATGGTGTTTTTATCTTGTATTTTTATATTTTATTCAATTTGATCAAATTATAATAAGGATGGTCTATGTGACTACCCAAGCTCAAAAATTGGGCAAGTCGTCCAAAATGGAGGTCCATGCACTGTGACTTCAATGTGCACTTGACCAGTATCATTTCATTGGAACACTTATACTCACATGTGAAATAGTAAATTGGATTGCTTAAATTTCTAATGGTTTCAACTTCCCCACATCACATCCCCCTAATAGTAACACTATCTAGTATAATCTTTCTACTCTACTATCTCATACCCACTCATCTCCTTGGTGCAAGAGAATTTTTCCCAACAATAATTTTTGAGACAAAATTAAAAATAATGCATTATTTAATTAGCACATTGATAATAAAATTTACATGTCAAAATTCACTCTGTGTCTATATTTCATGTTGTTATTAAGTTCATTGTAAATAATCATTATCCGATCTCATTTCCTTAGCTTTTTTTAATTAAAATCACATGTATATAAATCAAATAGCATTACCCTCATCTATTTTGTCTTCCATAATATTTATTATTCTTATCTTTTTATATGTGTCTATGTGTGTTATTATTTGTTAAGTCATTCAATTTTTTAAATATTTGTCATAGTCAGTACATTTTATGGTCTTTTTATCTTGTCTTTTTATATTTTATTAAATTTGATCAAATTAGAGTAAGGATGATCTACGCGACTACCCAAGCTCAAAAATTGGGCAAGTCATCCAAAATGAAGTTCCATGCACTGTGACTTTAATGTACCCATGACCAGTATCATTTCATTGGAACACTTATACTCACATGTTTAATAGCAAATTGGATTGCTTAAATTTATAATGGTCTCAACTTACCCCGATCCCTTCCCCCTAATAGTAACACTATCTAGTCTAATCATTCTACTCTACTATCTCATACCCACTCATCTCCTAGGTGTAGGAGGATTTTTTCCCAACCATAATTTGTGAGACACAAAATTAAAAATAATGGATTATTTAACTAACACATTGATAATAAAAATTACATGTCATTTTATCATCACATAATCATAATCATCATCCCTAATCAACAAAATCATATCCATTTAATTTTAACATATAATTTAAACATCTCATCATTATCCTAACATCAAATCACATCAATTCATAATTAATTAGCATAAATATCATTTATAACATATCAACACATCACCATCATATAATCAAATATCTAAAAATCTAATATCAATAGCTAATTTATCACCAATACAACATCATAACCATAATAATAAAATCACATAACTCAAATCCATGATATATATGTCTATGTCTAATAATCACATCACCTAGATCATCTATCAACAACATAATCACAATACGTCACATCATATATCCATAAAAATTATAATCAAATATAATAGTCCATAATTTTCATATGGAGTCCATGTAAAAATATATAAATACAAATATGGTCCCCATGGGCATCAATGTGATACAATATACAAATATCCATAATATTATACAAGTCTCATCTATCACAAAACTTGACTATGGTATAGGTGGTCCCCTAGGAAGCTGGTGCATTGATTATGAGCAACTAGCCTTGAATGTTGTTGCATGTCACTTAGGTATAACTTATACTCATATAAATATCTGTAGTACTAATCATCCTACTTTAGCCATGTGATCTTTCTCATCACCTCCATCATCCCCCTCTCTAGCATGGTTTCCTCCTCCCTTCTCCTTGGCCCTCTCGACCACCTACACCTCACCTAATAAATACCTCAACCAAGCCTTTAATTGCCTAATTTGGCCATGTAAATCCCTAATTTGTGCATCTAAGATCTATATCTATATCTATAAAACTACTATCTTGGCATCTTTACTTTCGATGTGTCCCTATGATGTTTCCACCTTCCCCTATAAACTTGTGACCTATCCCTATGTACTAGCTAGTTAGAGAGCCCTCTATGCTAGTTACCCCTATAAATGTGCTCTAATCTCATCTCTTTGTAGTGATCCATGTAATATTTTAGGTATGGGACTATATCTATCTCTTTATCCTATCTAGTAATGATCACTCATCCTCCATTAGAGGTGGCATAGATATCCCTACCTGATCTCCATCTCCACTACTTCCAATTTGCACTCCACTACCTCTAGCCTAAATACTAGCCCCTATCTAACCCCCATGTAGACCTCCCTATCACCCCCATCCATATCCATAGAATTTAGTCCCCCATCCTACTAATTTTATATCTAGGGTTGAGCTCTCCTCACTCTCATCTTCCCAAGTTTAAGATGTTCTTATATCAATCTTTCCACAACCCCCCTCCTCACTCTATCCCATCAACAAAGTATTCTAAGTGGCCTCCCATATGTCTACCATGTAGTATACACTATTATAACACCAAGATCTCAGATTGGCATCTAGTAATCTCATGTTATTGGATCAATGCTCTCATAATCAACACGTGCTAGTTCCCTATCCATAAGTATCCCCTAATTATCCTTCTATATATCACTATGGTTAAATAGGTGTTCCTCATCTAACACATCCTATGGCCTCCCAAACAACTACTATACGTGATCAAGTCTATATTGCTCAATGATATAGTATCAACATCCTATAATATAATACTCTACCGACATAAATTGGGTTACATCCACATCCTCATCCCATCAAAATTGAACCTATCTATATATCATCCATGCAATGTACTCTAGCCAAAATCTATCTAATGCCTATCTATAAAATTAGATCTCCCCTACATGAGATATTTTTACCCCAAAAAAATCTACCAAATGAATACTATGAGCTCATGGAGCTATTTTTTTGTATGTGTACCTAAGGGATTATATATATATATATATATATATATATATATATATATATCTATATGCTACTAGCTCCATATCTGCAATAGTAGAGATGGGCTAAGGCTCACTACTCCTCTATATGCTCTCACGTGTATTTATTGGTATAAATGGGATAATAAAACTAGCCCCCATGAAAACACTCTGTAGTCCTACACCATGTTTGACACTACATCCCCCAAACCTAAATATAACTACTACCTACTCTTGTTCAAAAATAATATATTGGTCACAAGAGACATCACCACCAATGTCAACCTATAAACTGTGCCCTCCCTCAGGTCCATATCAATATGTACTTATATGTCTTACACCCTAGTATGTAACCTCCTAGCCAATGATTATATTGTTACCTTGAGGGTATGTGAATTCCAATATATCCTATGGCCTCTCATTGAAATTCAGAAGATATGGCAAATACCATATAGAGTGATGGTCATCTCCTCCATCATGAAGTGAAATGTGCTTGTCTCTAAGTGCCACCTCTCAACTAGAGCTGTGATTAATGGTATGTCGATCTATACTAATGGTATGGTCATAATGTAGTATAGGTAGATCAACACTAGCATGTCATACTCCTATGATGTTAATAAATACATCTCATGCAATACCTAGGGATGTCATAGTCATGATATTATTACTCCTAAATCCTCTACAACAATCACACATCCTATCACATCATGATTATCTCATCTCATCTACCCCTGGTCTATCTTGTCTCATCATCTTTAAAACCTATCCACCTAGCTATCCATTTATTCATAACATACCCATCTACTCTATTCTTTAACACCCCCACCACTTCACATTCACAAACCAACATATTACACACCCTTACCCAATCCCATCTATCCCCCTATACCCTATATCTTAGTCCCTAATTACTCTAACTTATCTTAACTCACCCTAATATTATTTATCCTTGCCTAATCCACTCAAAAATCCATTCCCTCATCTACCCTAAAACCCTTCAGCCTATTCACCCTCCCCTTCCTAACCTATCTAACCTAATCCTATCCATCAAAATTCCCTAAACCCCAATCCTTTAATCTAACCCTATCATATCTACCTTATCACTATCTATCCTTACCACTCTAATTATTATACCCCTTTGAACTCCCTATCCTTCTAACCTCTAACCTAGCCTACCTTAACCTTAACCTATCATCCCTATTTCCCCCACCCTAAAAATTACCATAATTCCCTATCTTAACTTATCTAACCTCCTCCTATACACCTTACAACTATCCATCCCATTTAACTAAGTCACTAAACCCTCCTAACCCACCCTTTAACCCTTTATCCTACCTACCACAATAACACTAATCATGACCTAGCCTATACAAGCGATGTTAAAAATATCACTACTCATATTATATAATTTTACATAACCATAGTTTTAACCTCACATTTTTTCAAAAAATATGATTCTTTTATTATGGAAATACAATATCATAGATTGATTGTCATAATATTGTAATATTATGAGTCGTTTATCATCATATTACAATATCACCATTTGTAACTATGATATTATGACTCATGGGTACAATATCACCACTAAGGGAATTACACTCAGTCAGAGTATTATGCCTAAATAATGTACAAGTAATAAATAATGTAATAAATTCAATAACACTAAAATTAATAAGTTAGGGTTGACTACTTATTGGTGGTCTAACATCAGCTAGCCTCTAGTGCTCTCTAACTATCTATGTGATGTGATGAGCGTGGGATGTAGTCCATGCTTTGAGCTCCAAATCAATAAAATAAATGAGGCTAAAATCCAAAAATGATCCCTTTTCACTCCTTTTATCTATTTTACCCTCCCCCCTTTTTACCCATTTTTCTCCTTAGTCACCTATTTCACCCCACTACACCCATTATCCTACCCCATCTACTAATTTTCATCCTCAAATATTGTTTCATAATATATTATCTAATTTGATCATCATTTATCATCCCTAAGTCTCTAGGGCATGACCTTCCATAGTCCTACTATTAGTCCCCATCCTGAGTCAAAACTACACCAGCTTGAGGTTTCTTAAGACTGTGTAGGAAACACCTAGAAATGTTGTTATGCCAAGGAATAGTTCATCCACTATTACCCTCTAATTTTATCCCATCCTAAATGGGTCACTGAAAATTATTAAATCATTTTAAGCTACAAATCTCACATAAAGTGGTTTCTTATCACTCATCATCCATCAAATTCCAATTATAGGCTTTTATTCATCATTGGTACATGTACTTTCCATGAGAATTGTCCTTTACTTGTGCCCTATCTCATCTCTCTTTCCCCATACAATGTCTACATCATGGGAATTCAAGTCTTATCATCTTAATCAATCATCCTCCTTTATAGGCATTGATCATTTTCTAGAACTCATCTTCTAAGGATAAGATACTTTATCCTCTAGTAACTATCTTTGGGGTATCTCAATCATAGCTATAACAAAACTCAAGGCATCCCAACCCTTTATCATCATTTTGGTCCTATCCTACTATGGGGATTTTTGTTTGAGTGACCATCTAGATTTTTTCTCTCTATATACTCCCTCAAGTGGGAAACATACCTAATAACAACATTCCCATCCATGAAATGGTTTTTATTTGAAAATCCATTTCTCATTCCACTTCATTCCACTCATAATTACCTTTCAAATAGGCATAAAATATATGGACCTATATTTTCTTAGCCTAATAATCCTATTAAACCCACTAGTTTAACCCATAATCATATCCCTAGATAATTAACTAATATCCTAATTCTTATGTAAAATTCCCTACATCCCATGAACCTCACCATACCCTTCTAAACTAATTAATTACTAATCTACCTAATAACTAGCCTACTTAGCTACTAATCTACCCACTAGCCCACTTGATAATTTAAAATTCCTTTTTACTCACCTACCCCCTAGCTACCTTAACATTTCCTACACCCCTATGAATCTTAAAGCTCATTAACTCCCACCTAAACCTCCATTATCCCTAAACTAACTAAGAAACCTCTAGAAATTGGGAAGCTCATATAAAGTTATAGAATTTTATAAACTAGAGGCTTCTGAAGTAATTTAAAATTCCCTAAATTATCCTCCACCATCTTATATAAACCATACTTGGGCTATGGCCAAACTAACTTATAAATCAATAAGCCTCCACTATAATCTCATATCCATCCATTATCAAACATACTCACACTATTATCAATCCTTTAAATAACCCAAGGAAGCCATTGGAGTCACTTGGAAGCTAAAGGAAAGCAATTCACATCCAACCATTTTAACATTCAAATCAGTTTAGAGATCTTAGGGAGGAGTTATAAGGGATGAAATAATGGTAAAAATCCCATTTTAATAGTTTGATTGTTCTATTTTCCCCTCCTTTGGTGTTGTTTGTGTTCTTTGATTTTTTATTACTAAATATATTAATTTTATGAATAACTAAAAATAACATAACACAAATGCAAGCACCATGTACTCAACCAATGCCACAAATGCAATTTACTCCTCATCAACAACTTATTCCTCAAGTGTAGCCTTTTCAATAACCTAGACTAGATCCACAAATGTAATCACCATTACCTTTACAAAACCATCCTCCATAAATTAAACCCACTCCTTTAGTCTTTATTGACCTTGTTAAACCCATTGAAGCCATGTTTTGTAAGCTAGCCATGACTAATATGATTAGTTGGCTAATTTGGAATCAATATCTTGAGGATATTTTTTATCTAGATTAGTACTAAGAGAATGAGTTTTGTGAATACCATCATGTCAATGTAACTAATATATTTTATTGTGTATAGATAAAATACCTCATCAAAACTATGTTGGAAAACAAGGAGTTTACACTAGATAATAGAGCATCTACGTTTATTCAAAACCTAGGTATCTACCAAAAGCCTTTTCTATATAAAAATAATAGTAATCAACAAAAACAATAATGAATTCCAAAACAACCATAATAACAACTAAAAAATAAAAAAATATCAATAATAATAATAACAACAATATCAAATGAATGGGAGGAACCAAGGCAAAAATGATTCCAATGACCAACAAAATTACAACATAGTTTCACATGACTAAAACAAAGTTGTAGGTCATATTATAGGAGGTCACATTTCAACTATCACCATTAATCCTATAACAAGCACTAATAGACCAGGACCATTAACAAAACATTTCAATTAACCTATTATGCCAGTAATCCTTCTTTGACCTAGGTTTAAAACCAAGCATAACAACAACTAGGGGTTATTCTTTTAGGACCTTATACTAATAACTCATGTTTTCCCCATGACCAAAACTAAGTGCATTATAAATTAAGACTTATCTTATCTAGCCCATTTCCATTATCATTTTCTAGCAACAATAGTCCTGTATCCAATCTTGATTGTGCAATCACAACTTGACAATTTGAAATTACTATTTCAAGCCCATAACCTCCTACTAATGAAATAATCCATCCCAATATTCTAGATAGGAATAAGGCATATACCACTATTAATTGAAAACCATATGATATCATGAATGAACTTCAGAAGACACCCATATAAATATTTTTTCTTGATTTGTTGCATATGTCTACTATCTAGAAAAATAATCTAGCATAACTCCTAGGCCAATCCCAAGTTCCTAATTACATAAATCTAGATAAATTCCAAGATTTTTCTGGACATATAGCCCTAGGACAATTGTTGACCTTCAATTAAAGTGATATGGCATCCCTCGGCCCTCTCTATAACAATCTTGTATACATTAAATTTGTCATCATGCAATATAAAGTTAAATATGTCATTATAGATAATGGATCAATCATGAATATTGTGTCTTTGAATTTCATCATGCATATCATATATAAAATAGATGATCTATAGGGAGAAATAATTATTATCAAGGCCTATGATAATGAAGAACAAGAATCACAAGGCACCATATGTTTTCCAATTATTGTTGGGCGTTGACTCATGATACACTTTAAAATGTGTTGGACCTCAACTTCTCTTACAATTTACTCTTGTGTAGAACTTGGATACATGAAATTAATGCAATCCATTCCATGTTTCACCAATGTCTTATGTTCTTTCACTTAGGCATTGATGTCACCATCATTAGAGATCTGCATCCCTATGAACATTGAAAAAATTTAGAGGTTGAGTAGGAAAGTTATAACTCCTAATTTGGCCTGAATTCTGTTCCCCAAAGGGATAAAGACAAATAAATATTTGTAAAACTACTTAAGGCCAATTTTATAGACCTAGATAACCTTGATTCATCTTCACACATGGCTTATATTGAAATGTCTAAACATTTTACCGTCTCAGTCAATGCCTCAAGAGAGTATCTGACCCATGACAAATTTCATATTACCAAGATTCCATACAACCCCAATTAATATGGAAGACCTAAATTAAACCACCTTACATGGAATGTCAATGAAAAGGAAAACTCAAGCTTCATAGTCTAGTTCCTATCTTTTTCACACTAATTAGTGGCCATGAAGAGGACCCACATGCCAATGATGAATCTTCGTTGTATAATGATAAATTGGCCTATCACTACAATAATGAAAAATATCTCATTCCTAATAGGATAATTTAAAATCACTCTTATGAAGGAGGAGGTCTCAAGCCAAATCAATAGGGTACTTTAGAACTAATTTCTATAACTTTGTACAAAGTAACTTATGGTCTTAGATTTAAACCACCTAGGGGTCACCCACACATCTTATTCATTTTACAACACCAAAATATAGTGACGATGATGCCAATAGTGAAGCAGAGTCTGATCACAACATTTATGAAGACCTTACCAATACAAACCTATTTGACCCACATATAATTTGTACCATTACCCTAATGAGCCAACATAACCTGCTTCTTCTATATCACCCTAATATTATAGCTTGGGACTAAGAATCCATAGTGCCTATAGAAAAATTCAAGAATGGTGATGCTTTTTGTGATTTTCTAGGCTTAAGAGATAACGTTTCATTATTATAATAACCCTGTTATGAGCTAATAATAACCCCGTTATGAGCTAACAATAAATACATAATTTTTTAAATTAAAAGTATATACTATAAATAGACTACACCATGATAATATAATAAGTGATCATACAAAATACTCTAATTTTGATAACTGCAAATAAGCACATGACATATAAGAGTCACTAAACACTATCAATATATGAGAACGCATCATAATACAATTATAAAAAGTAATTAGAAATAGCCAACCACTACTATAAATCCAATAGTAAATAGATAATTATAATTATTCATGATAATGTTTCCAATAATAAATACAATAATATAAAATATACATTAAAAATATACATGGCTGTCTAGTACATGAGCTCCTTAAATTCTCTAGTATCTGTGGCAATCTCAAGTGTCATCTAAAATGTAGTACTATTGTGGGGAGGGAGAGCATTATCTGAGAACTTTTCCATACCAA
Source organism: Torreya grandis (assembly GCA_037957365.1). NCBI lineage: Eukaryota > Viridiplantae > Streptophyta > Pinopsida > Cupressales > Taxaceae > Torreya > Torreya grandis. The sequence continues at coordinate 1,162,818 of JARHVA010005060.1, forward strand.
CCATAGACCAACAATCCCCCACATTAAATATATTAGGGAATGACCCTCCCTTCATAGATGATTAGATAGTGATGATGTAACAATTTAGAGAGACAAGCAAGTACCTGTGTGATGTATGATTTCTAAAACTAAACATACATTGTATCATAGAAAACCCATTATATTTAAAGATATTTCATAAACATGTAAATCATACTCATGAAATGATAATGTCTCACTAAACATATTTTGGCTAAATTTTTAAATAATTGTAAATAATAGTGATCCATAGATCAATCAAATTCATACACACCACTTGATTGGATTGCCATTATCTAGCAATGTGATGCTAGTAATCTAGAGAAGTCTATCTCAATTCTTACTTAGTATTAGCAATGTAAGATTGGTCAAATATAATTTAACCACAAGATTAATACAATTTATATCCTACTAGTAATCATATCATATAACATGCTAAACATAGGAGTAATCAAAATATACAATTATTTTGTCAAACATATTAATGAATATTACATTATTATCTATCCCATAGTAGAAATGATGACTATAGTTTATACCACCTAGGTAAAACACATATTAAACTACAAAGTTTGAATACCATAATTAGTTTCCAAATATACTACACCCTATGATAACCCATATTACCATGGTCTAGTATTATAAGATCTAACTACTAGTTTTTCACAATCAATGATATAAATTAGTCTTAAATACATGGAAACATAAGCTTCTATTTAATCAACTAGACATAACAAACAAAGTCATAGTTTCCAAGAAACACATGATATTCTATTCTAGCATACACTACATTCTAAAAGGTTGTATGAATGCATACATAAAGTTCTACTAATTGTAACAAAAGCATTATTCATAGTATGTACCATCTGGGTATAACATATATTTAATTAGTCAAATTTAGGTGTGAGTCTAGACACAACAATTATAGTATGTACCATCTGGGTATAACATATATTTATATTGTAGTACTCTATTACATGTCATACTATCATACTTATTTTTTTATGAATACAAATATAAAATTATGAATAACCAGTCCTATCATTCCAAGATACAAATGACTCTTAATCATAAATAATAATCTAGTAAGTACAAGTTATATCACCTAAGTCAACCCTATGTTTAAACTACATACTAACAATCAAAAGAAGATAAATTATAGGCATACCTCATAATGCACTAATATATATTATATACACCTATACACTTATACATAATATACTCACAATATGTATTAAACATAAGTTTTCATTAGCATATGTAAATATATTTCAATAGTTTAGTCTTGTTATTCTCAAAGAGTTAGATAACTCATAACTAAGTTATTACATAATTTTTTTTATTTTGACAACTTATCTTTTTTTATAAGAGACTGTTTTCACATTGTTATAGTGTCATGACCCATGGGTTCCCATGATTTATTTTTAACAGTCACTAAAACTATAACTATAGGTGCATGAGACATTACCTAGTGTATGTTATATATTCATATGAATAATCATGTTCATACATAGATACATTTCCTATACATATGCATTTTTTACATTATTTATTCGCATACATGTATTCAATAATATAAATTGTAAATGTCAATAGTCATCTAAAATTCTAATCAATAACTCATATGATTTTCAACAACCATTATAATTTCCCTATTGACAATTTATATTAAAGAATTAATATAAATGAATCAAATGTCATAGTCAATAAACTATACATTTCCACAATCTACCATTATTTGTTCAAATCAACACCCAATTTTAATATACAAAAAATCACACCACACAGACTTATAAAATCCATGGTTTCATTGGTGAATTTATGTAGACTTGAGTAACCACCTATTTATTTTTCTTTTGCGTGTCGTAACTTTTAGACTATGTTTTCTTAACCTAGGTGATAAGTAATATTCAACCACTGACACTCTAAATGACTTCGGAAAATGATAGAATAACTTAGAGATATATAATAAGTGGGATAACATATTTCCCTCATAATATGGTATACCAAATATATTCTAATAGAATGTTTATATAATAAATAAAAATAAATGGCTCCATATACATATATATATAATAATAATAATAATAATAATACGTTATCATCAGTATTTATTAACATTCATATTTCCATTTATATATCCTTATATATAAAGTGGATTTACCCATGTGATGTTTCTCCATAAATTCTAAAAAGTTACAAAATACGTCTCAGGCTTTATTAGTCCAATAATATTATCTTAGTGAATGTTACTATCTCAGTGATATAATATAATGAATACATCTTTAGCCAATATTGGATATATAAGTTAATAAGTATATATGAATAATATGTGGTATAACTTAGAAAACATAGTGAGTATTTCATATATGCATCATTGGTATTCCCCTACATATCCATAATATTATAAGTACAAACATACATGTAGAGATTTACAATTAATATCTACTCCAATACTGTAGACACCGAAATCGTGTCTACTCCCTAGGTCGACTCCCCCCTTGGTCCCCTTTGGTCCCTTTCCACTTCCATCCCTAACCTATCTTATGTCTTATTAATTTGAAATAATTATCTATTTTAAATTAATATTTCTCCCCACTCTCTCCTTCCCTCTCTCTCTCCCCATGCCACCTCACCACCCTAGGATGCCCTTCTTTGGATTCCCTTTATCCCCCCATGACCCATTTATGGCCTATTCCTCATTCTCCCATGCCTATTTAGACCCTCTCGACCATTTTCCCACGGACCTTTGACCCGGCAGCGTGCAAGAATTGGCAGAAGGCTAAAATTAGCCTCTATCCCCATTCTGCAGCCACCAACGTTGATCATTATTCGGCCAACGTCGGCAGTTATGCCAGTGTCGGCAGCCTTCAAGACTGCATTCCACCTCCAAAATGCGGATCCAATTTTTTGACCTTCAATCCCCTGACCTCTGATCATCAGCTCCTTCAATCTTCAATCTTCGACCATCCGCCACTCTGCCAATCAATCTACCAATCTTAAAACCAGACCTCTCACTCTCCCTCTCATAGGGCTTCTACACCAGCAACAGCATCAGTCTTCTACACCAGCAACTGGTCCTCCACACAGGCTACATCAACAATAGGTACAGGTATCAGTAGCACTCCTTCAGCAGGACACAGGTATGTATATTGTCTGTGTTCTCATTATGTTTTCAGTTATTGCTTTCAAGTAATATCCCCCCTCAGACTAGATTGTTAACCAGACTAGACCCGAATCCTTATTTCTCTTTCTCCCTATTGCCTCTGTCTTCTATCTGACCATACACTCTGTCCATTATCCTTGCAACTCTGCCCAAAACTCTGCACAGACCATTAACCAAAACCAGACTCTCTCAGACCATCCAAATAACAGGAAAACCCATCCAGACCCCTTTTCAGACCTGTCTATAGACCACAGACCTGACCACAGACTACTGCCCCGACCGATGCCGGCTGTAGAGACCACCACCCCAACTGACGTCGGCAGACTAACCGACGTCGGCAGACCTTGACCAACCGATGCCAGTAAGACCACCAATGCCAGTGACTACGACCAGGCCGATAGCAACATTCAAGTAAGCATTTGCTTCCATTTCCTTTTCAATCTTTAATCATTTCAGTATTTTAACATTCTACCTTTTATCAGACATTACTTTTATCAGTTAGTGGGTTGACATCCCTCAAGGAAGTCTTTGTACTTCTGGGATCAAGATTTTGCTTGGCAACCCACCATCTCCTCATCTAACGCCTTCTTTGTTTTAGACTCTTTCTTCCATAGGTGTCATCCTCCATAACCAAAGAGGATTTATCATGACGTCTGGATTACGGTGTGCATGACTACATCTAGGTACATACAAGCCTTAAACCATTTCTTCTAGTTTCTTATTCTCTCTTTGAATGTGAAAGCGAAAATCATATAGAAACATTATGGCACGCCCAATGGGACCTTAGGGTCTCCCTTGGGTTCCTTTTCTTTCTATTCATATAGGTACATTAGGTTTCTCCCTTTTCACCTCTTTCTTCTCTTCTAAACGACATCATAAGCAGGATTAAAAGGAACCTTTCTTTCTTTTATTGCATTTCAAACTAGTCAAAAATCATATCCTTTAACCTTTTCTCTAATTGTTTTCATTCAAACTCACATTTTGACTTGGGGCTTAAAACACATTGCATATCATTTCTGATTGGTTGCATTTCTTATTCCACACCTAGTAATTAACAAATTGCATCATGAATTACTCGTAGTCCACTTGATGTTACACAACCAAACCACTTGCACTAAATCAAACATCAAACTTACTTGAGACAAGGCCCGACTGGGATTTCATCCCCCAGTGGATACCTTACCCCTCCTTGGCAATTCCACTTGGATTTCATCACCAAGGGGAAAGCCCACTCTGTTCTCTGGCGGAGGATAATCTCTAGGGAAGGTATATTTTGGCTAAGCGAGACCAACTTATCACTGGGCTCGTGAAGTGAGGGGAGCTTGTTCCTTAGCACCAAGCCACGTACCGAACCTAACCCATACTCTTGAGCACCTAAATAAACCTGAAACCATCCATAGACTACCTCTTCTAGGACCCATTCTTCCAGCCAATCCTCCCAAACATCACTTTAAGGCATAAGCCACAAGATTCTAAAAGTTGATTCTTAGGATTTAACGCTTAGGGTCTGCCTGTCTCCATCTCTATTTTTCTATTCTTATCTGCTTGTTTGAGCTAGTGAGGACGTTCTTCTTCCTTTTTTCCAAAAACTCTCAAATATTTTGGGTTTCTGGAAAACACAGTCACCGGCATTAGTTTTATTACCGACGTCGGCAACCCTTCCTTGCCGGCGTCGATTATCTAACCGATGTCGGCCATCTGATATCACTGACATTGGTTTTTAAACCGAAGTCAGTCACTGTCACTGTCCTTTTTTCAAAATAGTAGCCTAAAACCTGACCCTTTTTTTTCCAAAAACCACATTCTGAGTTTTTAAAACTAAAAAAACACAGTTTATGAAACCTGACCCTGTTTGCTTTGAATGGTTTTGACACGCAGTCAAACCAAGGCTCTTCTTAACCACGCCAGACATTAACCACTTCCACCTTCCCTATCCATAACCAGTCCTATAATGGAGTTCCACTCAGAGACTGAAAGAACTCCTACTCGCCCAACCCCACCTCAGACCCCCATTGTCCTTGAAGGGGACCAAGATTTTCAAAGATTGTTGGACCTCAATGTCAAAGCCCTCCAAAACTATCTCACAAGAAACCAAATGCAGGACCTTTCAGGCGTAGCGGCAATGACATCAATGTCATCTGCTACTCAACCCATCATGACTCAACCTATTATCTTGACTAGTCACTTGACCATGGCCAATACGCAAAGTTTGGCCTCCTTATCTATTTTTGAACCTGCCTCCATCGGGTTATCATTACCCCCTCAACCTCACACAATTCAACCAAGTTCTACACCATACCAGAACTTGGTTGTCTCGACCTCGCCCACTCTTCACCTATACACATGGGAGTGACAACCTATCCTTTTACCAGTGTCACCACTCAACCACCCTTGGCGGTATCTAGTCAACTTCTATCCTCCAACTTCATGACACGAGCCCCTTTGACCACGACATCTATCCCTATGACATACTACCCATATGTTGCACCTACACAAGTGCAACCAAGTACGTCATACACCTCTTCGACCACCTTCTAGGTACCCTACAACCTAGGGGGTGCCCCATCTGCCAATTTATCAGTTGATCTCATCAAAATGCTGATGGACAAGATGTCTAGTCTTGAGACATCTATCTCTGGTTTAAGTAATGCCCTCTCATATGAGCAAATTTTCAATGAACCCATTCATCCCTTTGTCCCTATCTAACCATACCCCAACCAGTGGGAGCTTCCTAAATTTACTCACTTTCAGAGTAAGGAAGACTGGCAATAGCACCTACGAGCATTCAGACATGCCTGCTATCTCATAGCCCATGACGATGCGTTACTTCTACGCATGTTCCCCATGTCACTTTTGGGGGCCGCCCTTGACTGGTATAGCTCTCTTACCAAACATTCTATCTTTTCATTCGCTCAACTCGCCCAATTATTTCTCGACCATTTTTCTATCAACATCACCAAACAAGTCTCAATCACAGACCTCTACTCCTTCAAGCAATTTGATGACGAATCAATAGTCAATTTTGTCGCCCGTTGGAGAGGCCTGATCAACCAGCTCTCCTTCTCCTTGCCTCAACCTGAGGTCATTGATCTCTTTTCTTGAGCATGTGCCAGGCACATCTCTTCTACCTTTCGGATCCAAACATTTTGCACTTTCGATGAAGCTTTCACCATGGCAAGAAAGCTTGAACTCTGTGCCATCGACAAAAATAAGGTCAAATTGCGTAATGACAACACAAAATTTAATGACCCTTCTTCATCCAAACCTTCTTCTACCCACTCCCAGTCCAAGGGGTTGGCAAACGCTGTCATCTTTAGACCATCACCTTCAACAATAACCAACCGACCTCAATTTTCAACATCAGACTACATCAATAGACACTTCCAACAATGATCCATACAATGTCAATTCACTCTAATTGGAGAGTCATATGCCTCTATCTTGGATAAACTTGTCAATCAGGGGGTCCTCAATCTCCCTTCAATCCGACCACTTCATTTCGACCCCTCAACACCTATCCCTACATGGTATAAGGAGAATGACTTTTGAAACTATCACCGTGTCAAAGGCCATGACACGGACAACTGTCAAACCTTCAAAAACATCATCCAAGACATGCTAGTCAAGGGGTATCTCATCCTAGATAACCCAAATGCTCTGGCAAACCAACACATCAACATCTTCAAACAACCCTGTCCTAATCACCCACCTACTCTAAACAATGTCCAAACCATGACCAATGACCCTCAAGACCATGATATACACACGGTCGACACTGTCTTTTCTCTTGTCCCTAACCAATCTCCTTCACAAGTGGAAGACCCTTCTTCCCCTATTCCTCCTCCATAGGATGAAAAACTTTCTTCTCCTATTAGTCCTCCATCGACCTCTCTCATATTGGAGGATGCTTTGATGGCACCCACACCAGCTGCTTCACCCTCATCCTTTTTGTCATCAATGGGGGATCATACATTCTCCACGCCTAGACCACACATCGAGACCATGACCATTCCAACGCTCTATCCAACTGCAGAGCCACACTCTCTTATTTCTTCTCCACCAAGAGAAGAACCAGTCTCTTCACCCATTTCAATCAAGGAAGACCCAATCATAGTTTCCTCTTGTTTTTTGCCTGAGATTACTACATCTCACTCACCTTCATCCACATTTGAACCCAAACACGTATCTAACCTCGCCTCATATAATAGTGGCCCTCACCCCAAACCAACGAAGGCCATTAAACCACACCGGAGGACTCCTCCCCCACCTTCATCATTACCTTCAATTTTGGGTCCGCATCCGTCTACTTTAATAGGGGTGCTTCCTATTCCCATACCTCATACAGGCAAGTTGCCTCCATTACTCTCTCAACCCATCAGACATATATTTCCTCCAAAACATCCAACACCTATCACCACCAAAGTGCCATCTCCATGTGTGGTTACACCACCCACGAAAATGATGGTATGACCAATGCCTCTTACGCCTCTCAAACCAAAGTCATCAACCCCTCCTGCAACAAGACACACATGCCCATTAGCAGGTTCTTATGCCCTACTATTATAGCACTTATTGCAGTCTTCTCGCATCCATCTCCCACCTCTTAAGCCTTACCAACCTCTCAGACCAAAACCGCCCTGGTTCGACGACACTCAGATTTGTGCGTATCATCGCACGCCTGGGCACGACACTGAGCATTGTTGTGCCCTCAAGGTTGTCATTCACAAATGCTTGGAGAAAGACACCCTTCTTATTGACCACATCGTCAACAAACCTTCAACCTCCTCGTTGCCCCACTCATCAACTCTCGGATCAAGACCATCTTGGTTTGACAACTCTAAATTTTGTCATTATCACCACACTCCGAGACATGACACTGAGCATTGTTGTGCTCTTAAAACCATCATTTGTCAACACCAAAAAAAGGATTCCCTTCTCATCAAGGATCCTCTTGACCACCCCTTTGACAAATCATCAACACTGACCCATGCTTCTCAAACCTCATCACCTAAATCGAGATCTCCATGCCAGACTATGGTCCCTTCGCTGCCTTTAACCCCCTTATTCGACATCAACACAGTCAATCTAGCCACCAAGCCTCAACCGACCTTGACCAATCTATCAAACATTCTCCCTAGCCACTGGGGGAATTCAACTTTCATCCAAGCCTCAACCAGCCTTTCAACCCAGTCTCGACCAAATATCAATCACTCTTTTAATCCTAAACCTTGACTAGGCCTCAACCAAGCATCGACCCGACCTCGACCAAACATTCAACCCCACCTCGACCACACCGTCGACCCAACCTCAACCAAACATTCAACCTATCTTTGACCAAATGTTCACACCGACCTCAATCAATCCTTGATCAAATATCAACCAACTTCTTCAGCATTGACCCCAAACTTTGACCAAACATTGACCAACTCCTTCAACATCAATCAACATGTGACCAATTTGGAACGAAGTAAATGGGGAAAGTTTGCTCCTAATTGACTCAGACCTTGCATCATAACACCATCATGGGTCAGGACTTTGTCAACCTAAGCCCCTTTATGTCTTGCATCTTTGACCAGTCTACTGTTAGTCAAGTAATTATTCACTTGACATTTAACTTGAGCTCGATCCCTTGAGCCCTCCCCATCATTGTCATTCCTATTCCTTTTCAACCCTCAACCCTGCAAACATCAGTCAACCCTTTTGGCAAGCATGAACGCTTCATCCTAATAAAAGGGAAACCCTCTAAACCTCTATAGTCAAGTCCATGACCAAAAGTCCAGTAAAAAAAATCAAAAAACCAATATATATATATATATATATATATATATATAAATGGGATGCATATTCCAAGGTCATAAAACTATAAATGTAGACTGCTCCCTCAAAGGACAGCTACATCATCATTACTGTATTTACTAGACTACTCCCTTGAAGGACAGCTAGGCCAAAGTCATATCAAAAACATAAAAAGCAAAATATAGACCACTCCCTCGAAGGATGGCTATTCCTAAATTTTGCTACATACACAGCACTATCTCTGAAGCTTCCCACATTGATCAGCTTCACAACATGACCACAAAGCAAGACAACATCCCCTCGTAGGCTTCTGCATCAATCAGTCTGCACCAAAAAAATAAAAATAAAAATAAAAATTGACTGACAAAACCTTTAATGTCATGGACTTGTCTATAGTCGTTCTCAGGGTCACCTATAAAAGGGGCAAAGTTGTTCCTACCTAAAAGGGTTTCCCCTTCCATCTCATAATCAATCCTATCACCCCAACATACTCAAGGGATTTTGAGCTCACTTAATGTCAAGTGATTCGATTACCACTCTAACACAACCACTGGTCAACGTTACAATGCATAAACGGGTCTTTTGTTTCTAAACAACCCCTTACCTATGCCATCATTCTGGTCTTTGTCAATGAAAGAGCAATTCACCTTTCACTTTTGACACATCTTGGTCACGCATTCAACCCAATCATTATCTATCCAACCAAACCCAAACCAAACCAACCAAAACATTTTCAGACCAACGACATGACCTAATCCATTTCACATAGTTTCTATGGACACCAATACACATGGAAACTATCGACCAGACACAATTTATGTTAAGCATAAACCAATACTTGCTAAAGCATAAATAGACCTCAATTAATTTTTAGCATACATCCATCATGACTATGGAAACTTGATAGGGATGAAAGACCCCTCGACCAATGTTGCAGAATACACCATTACACAATATGGAAAAGGCTACAACATCATCTTCTTCTCATCATTTCAACACATGACCAAGACCAATCATCAACCATTTTTCCCATTCGTCTGAACTACATTGGTCTGAGGCCCTAAGACCGGGGATATGTAGGCAACACTCAGATGACATGACTATCTTCTGGGGTTAGCTCGACCACCCTCATTTGTTCATCTCCTTGATGGACAAACCATTCTCTCCTTTGACCATGACCTTGACCTCGACTAAGACCATCGACCACTTTGACCCTCTCCCTCCACTTTAGGGAGAACTACATTGGCCTGAGGCCCTAACCACAGGGGCTATGTAGGTAGCACTTAGTGTTCTAAGGTTAGCTCAGCCACTTCCTTTCATCCATCCATCCACCTCGTCCAATGACCATGGAGATCATGACTATCTCCTCTGACCCTGACCACTTCTAAGATGATGTTGCCTTGGTTGTTTTTGCATGTATGCTACCCCACGATTGGTTAGCAAAATTGTGCGCAAACTATTTTTGATCCTCACAAGTATAGGATTGCAAGCCGGTTGATCCCCACTACTTGTGACATTTTCATGTTTTCTAGGAGCACTTCCTGAGCCTGGGATACCTGGAACACGATGACCATTGGAGCTTCAGCTTAGATTGAATAACCTGATCAGCTATGACTAATGTTGGGGCCTGGTTACTTCAATTTTGGCACTCCTCGACCCTTGACCTATGACACTTTAACCTGACCATCTTGTGAAGTGGTATGCATGCAATCATACCTATTGCAGCATTCACACTCACCATTCCTCATCCACTTTCTATCAAATTAGCACTCGATTCCAGGTTCCCTTCCCTTGACTCCTACTTTGAGGGAGAATACCTCATCCATAATCAGGGCAACCAACCCTCTTGTTTTTGTCTTGTAGTTCACTTGAACAACCAATAGGACAAAATCAACCTTATCCCATACCTGGGGCAACCAACTCCTATTTTTGTCTTGCAGTTCGTCCAGAACAACCAACAAGACAAAAAGGGACAAATGTAGACATCGAAATCGTGTCTACTCCCTAGGTCGACTCCCCCCTTGGTCCCCTTTTGTCCCTTTCCACTTCCATCCCTAACCTATCTTATGTCTTATTAATTTGAAATAATTATCTATTTTAAATTAATATTTATCCCCTCTCTCTCCTTCCCTCTCTCTCTCCCCATGCCACCTCACCACCCTAGGATGCCCTTCCTTGGATTCCCTTCATCCCCCCATGACCCATTTATGGCCTATTCCTCATTCTCCCATGCCTATTTAGACCCTCTCAACCATTTTCCCACGGCTCTTTAACCCGACAGCGTGCAAGAATGGGTAGAAGGCTAAAATTAGCCTCTATCCCCATTCTATAGCCACTGACGTTAGTCATGATTTGGCTGATGTCAGTAGTTATGCTGGCATCGACAGCCTTCAAGACTGCATTCCACCTCTGAAACATGGATCTACTTTTTTGACCTTCAATCCCTCGACCTCTGATCATCAGCTCCTTCAATCTTCAGTCTTCAACCATCTGCCACTCTGCCAATCAATCTGCCAATCTTCAAACCAAACCTCTCACTCTCCCTCTCATATGGCTTTTACACCAGCAACAACATCAGTCTTTTACACTAGTAACTGGTCCTCCACACAAGCTACATCAACAACAGGTACAGGTATCAGTAGCACTCCTTCAGCAGGGCACATGTATGTATATTGTTTGTGTTCTCATTATGTTTTTAGTTATTGCTTTCAAGTAATATCCCCCCAGACCAGACTATTAACCAGACCAGACCCAAATCCTTATTTCTCTGTCTCCTTATTGCCTCTGTCTTTTATCTGACCATACACTCTATCCATTGTCCCTGCAACTCTATCCAAACCTCTTCACAGACCATTAACCAAAACCAGACTCTCTTAAACCATCCAAACAACACAAAAACCCGTCTAGACCCCTTTTTAGACTTGTCTATAGACCACAAACTCGACCATAGACTACTGTTCTGACTGATGCTGGCCGCAGAGACCACCGCCCCAACTGACGTCGACAGACTAATTGACGTCGACAGACCTTGACCAACTGACGCTGATAGGACCATCGACACCGGCGACTGTGACCAAGTTGACAGCAACATTTAGGTAAGCATTTGCTTCCATTTCCTTTTTAGTCTTTAATCATTTCAGTATTTTAACATTTTTCCTTTTATCAAACATTACTTTTATCAGTCAGTGGGTTGACATCCCTCAAGGAAGTCTTTGTACTTTTGGGATCAAGATTTTGCTTGGCAACCCACCATCTCCTCATCTAACACCTTCTTTGTTTTAGACTCTTTCTTCCACAGGTGTCATCCTCCACAACCAAAGAGGAGTTCTCACGACGTATAGATTACGGTGCGCATGACTACATCCAGGTACATACAAGCCTTAAACCATTTCTTCTAGTTTCTTATTCTCTCTTTGAATGTGAATGGGATAATCGTATAGAAACAAATACATCATGTAACACTTTTATACAAATAGATGAGGGTTTACCAATAAATGCTACATACTACGATAAAATATATAAGTCAATAAAATATCCCACTAGTAACAATAAATTTTCTAAATTATTATTGAAACTTATAGAATCATTATGTATGGATATTTTGAAACCAACATTTTAGGAAACAATATGTGTGCCCATCGTCAAGGTGAAAGAAACCAAAAAATGAAACAAGTCAATGTGAAATGATGTCAATATACTAGTAAAGACCCCCCATAAATAAATAAAAATGAATCATGAAAACCTTAAAAATGATAAAGGTCAGCCTCCCAAAAATGCAAAAAGACAAAAAAATAGAATCATACATTTTTTAATTGATTAATAATAGTTCACCAAGAATCCCTAATGCCCAAACCATTGTTTTTATTTAGATTAATAGGCCTTTTCTCAATCTCAATCATTTCCCTCACTTTTCTTTTCTAATAGTCATCTTCATTCATAATAATTTTTACTTGATCCATGAAAATATGGTTTTTCATGGTGAAAGAGTGTTCTAAACTACAACATCATGTAAACTTAAATAATTTAATATTATTGAGACATTATCTCTATATATTCCTAAATTTGAATTGCAAAACTGGTATACTATGATTACTATGTATGTATAATCACCTGTATTTACCACATGTATTTACCATAATTCATATGTATAAAATTATTGGTATTTATCATCCATTATTTACCACATGATGATGACTATAGTTATATATCATCCATCAGTAGATTATATACCAATAATCACATATAATGGATGATGGTATTTATCACCTATATAACATCATTTAGATGATGATAGATAACATGATATTTTATAGGAAGATATGCATTTAAAATCACTTGTATGTAACTAGATAAAGTCATCATATGTTTAAACAAGTTGTTACATGCTTAAAAACAAGTCGATGCATGACTAAACTAAATCACTGCATATTTAAACCAAATTACTGCATACTCAAAATTAAGTCACTATATCTAGAGGTATTTTAACAAATGTATTTTGATCTATTTTGATTTATAGTAGATAACTATATTTCACTATATAAAATGATATTTATCCTATTATTAGATTTTATCTAGTGGTTTATTTCAACCTATTATTACATTATATTGTTATGGTAGTTTAAAATGTTGTATTCCATCTAATACAAAGGTTTATTTTGATCTAGTTAATACTAAAATTTATCTAGTCATAGATCATTGTATTTATACTTATGATAACAAATTGATGGTTTTAACATCAAATCACTACACTAATTTTTAAGTGTATCTACTAGAATAGTTCATTATGAACTCAATTATTTTAGCATTTAATACTTAACATTTTCTAAATGCGAAATTAGAATTCTATTACATACCTACACATATCCAAACATTACTCATCTAGTATATTATTTAGTGGATATATAATATGATTAGGTAGTGTGTCATTAGCATCATATAAGTGTAATAATAACCTACAACCATGACTCGTCCACTATACTAAATAGAAATGAAACATATAAGCATACTAAATATTTTATAGTCAATGCCATTATACATGTAAGTACTTATGAAACATAATATTTATACCACGTTAACATAAAAAATTTAAATGACAACAACTACTTATTCTAGGTGTTGGAAGAAATCGATCTGGAAAAAAAATTCTTTGTTTCCCTATTTTTTCCTTCCTTGAAGTACTACCTTTTCTTTCCTACCTCCTCTTATCCTCTTTTTCTTCTCTTTTTTATTCTATATTTACCCCTAATGAAAAGGGGCATAGATTATTTTAAAAAATCCATTCTTATTTATTTATTTATTCATTTTAATGGCTTTCTTTTTCTTTTTTTTAAAATCTTTTTCTTCCTTTATGATTTTTTCTATTTTTATTATTTTCCTCAAAAATCTTGCCTCTTCTTTAGTTTTATTCCATTCATTTGCTTTTTCTATTTTCCTCTATTTTTATACTAATTAGACCATATTTTCTAATATATATATATATATATATATATATATATATATATAGACACACACACACACACACACATATACATATATATATATATATACATATATATATATATATATACATATACATATATATATATACATACATATATACATATACATATACATATACATATACATATAGATATATATATATATATATATATGTATATGTATATGTATATGTATATGTATATATATGTATATATGTATAAATATACATATATATGTATATATATACATATATATGTGTATATATATATGCGTGTGTGTGTGTATATATATATAAACACACACACACACACACACACACACACACACACACACACATATTATTTTATATTTTTTAATTGAGTTTTCATTAAACCATTTTGTCAGGATAATTTAGTCAACGCACACACACACACAGATGTGTGCGTGTGTGTGCTGACTAAATTAGCTTGAAAAAATAGTTTAATGAAAACTCAATTAAAAAATATGCAATTATATATATATATATATATATATATATATATATATATATATATATATATATCTCTCTATGTGTGTGTGTGTGTGTGTGTGTGTGTGTGTGTGTGTGTGTGTGTGTGTGTGTGTGTGTGTGTGTGTGTGTTGTTTATACACACACACACACACACACACACACACACACACACACACACACACACACACACACACATTTGTGAGTGTGTGTGTGTGTGTGCGCACGCGTGCACATACACGTGTGTGTGTGCACACACACACAGACTAAATTAGCCTGACAAAATGGTTTAATGAAAACTCAATTAAAAAATATGAAATGATAAATTGGATGTTAAGTAAACAAAACACACACATACTTAACTTGAACATTATCCCTTTTTCCCTATGCATGATATCCACTATATAGTAACACATGAGATATTCAACATAGGCATAAATTATAACTAACACATAACTAGTATGCAAAAACATAACGTATTAAAACATCCATTCAAACTATGCATATACATGTAATATCTAATGTGATGTGTGTAAGGAGTTGATTCCTTTGTTGTCCTCTGACATATACATCTATGACACCCTCTCTGATGATGCTCTCCCTCCATCACACTCTAAGGGATGAGTTCTCTTACATCAACTTCATAACAAGCAGGTAGTCATATCATAACATCATGATATACATTCATAATATAATATATCTAAAATAAAAAATCAACATGTTTGTAACATAAACATATATATTAAAGCTAACTCCTAGTAATATAATCATGTAACCTAAGCAATATCCCATTGTCCCATAACAACATATATCCCAACGCTTAGTTAAAAATATATAAATCCATATTTGTCAACTATAAATATCCACATATAATCAAAAGAAATTCTTGGTGAGGAATAAGGATGTAACATCCTTCCCCCTAAAGATAGTCATCATCCTAGATGACTCTTATTCAATCATAAGTTCTAAATTAAAAATATTATTCATCAATGAAATAAAATAGTAAAAAATATAAAATCAAGTAAATAAATGTGAAATTCAGCTATATAACTCATCATAGTTCTCTCAAGTAGCATTATTCTCAGAGTATTGGTCCCATAAGACCTTGAATTGTGACATCTCCCTATTATGTAAACATGTTTTTGTTAGTGTCACTCACTCTGAATGGTTTAGTCATGACCACCCTAGGGTCTATAAATTGCAAGACAAACTTGTATACTATATGATTGACCATTTATGATACCTTTAAAGGCCCCACATATCTTAGTGAAAGTTTCACTAACTTCCCAATATGACATAAGATCATCACAAAAGCCAAAATCAAATGGATAAGTAGAGTTCCACAAAACCTTTTAGCTCCTCTGCAAATCTCCCTATCATAGAAAATGTTTTTCTCATTTTGGAAAAAAATATTTAGGAAGCCTGGTAAGAATGATTTATATAAGTTAATACTATCACTACTTTATATAGCTCTTGATAAGTACAACATATAAATATTATTACTCCTCTATGGATCTCCAGACAAGTATGGCGATGCATAGAAATTAGATATAATAAATGTCTAATGTATAGAAAATTATGGAATAACCATTCCATATTATACATGTGTATGGCCATATGTTTGAATTTGATAATTCCATCTGCTAAATCTTAGATTTGACAAGTCCATCTATCAGATTTAAACTCAATAAGTATTGAGTCAATGTGAAACTAAATAGAATTTTGTAGCCTATTTTAGAGAATAGGTGAATACCCTTAGATTAAAAAAATATTAAAACATTGAGGTCCAAAAATGAAAACTTATTTGAGGCACTTTTTGACTAGGGTAAATGTAAATAGAAAATATAGACTTTTGGTTAAAGCCTATTTCAAGCACTATTATATGGGGGTGTTAAGATTTCCTTGAATGAAATTAGGAGACCACCAATGATGAACTTGATTTTGGGTCTAAGTTTAGTTTTATAAAACAACATGCCTTTGATTGCATTGCCTAAAATTTGTCAATAATATTTGTAACATGGCCATCCCTACCATTGGGAGATTCAAATTCATCTTGGTTAGGAGAGCTTGATGAACTAGTCTAACTAGAGGGATTTGTAGTTTCCTAGCAATTCAAATCATTTCCAACCATTTTAGAGGATGGTTTGGCTCTCCTCATATAAGATACTATTAAATTCAACATTGGGACTTAAGATGACCTAATTTGATCAAATTAGGTGTGCCCTCACTAAGGAGGAAAATGAAATCTTTATATCCCTTTTGAGGGAATTTGTTGACATCTTTGCTTGGGTCTATTCAGACATGCCAAGTTTGGACCTTACCTTGGTTTTACACCACCTTATTGTAGATCTTGATGTCAAACCCATGAAATAGAAATTATGTAAGATACACCCTCATATTTTTATACTAGTAAAGAAAGAGCTGGAAAAACTCTTAAAAGTGAGATGCATCTGACTGATAGACTATTTAAATTGGATCTCAAATGTTGTGCCATTTAGTAAGAAGCTTTAAGGAATCATAATCTACATTGATTTTTGAGATATAAACTAGGCCTTCCCCAAGGACAACTTTCCTCTACCAAATATTTACATGATAGTTGACTCCAAAATGGTGTATGAATTTTTTCACATATGGATGTATTCTCAAGATACAAATAGATTAGGATCACCTTAGAAAAATAACACAAGACAACATTCACCACTATTTGGGGAATGTTTTGCTATCAAGTTATACCATTCAGCCTCAATAATGTTGTGGAAACATACCAAAGAACCATGACCATCATATTTCATGATATGATGCATGCCATTATTGAAGACTATGTTGATGACATATTAGGTAAATTAAAGACTCGTGCCAATCATCTAACTATAATTCTATGAATATTTAATAGGCTTTATGAATACAAGGTTAGAATCAATCCCAATAAGTGTGTCTTTAGTGTCACTTTAGGCAAATTATTATTCTTCATCATCTCTCATTGAGGCATTAAATTTTATCCTACCAAAGTAAAATCCATTACCAAGATGTCACCACCTTCCAATTTGAGGTAGCTCTATAATTTGTAGGGAAATATTCAATCTATCAAGTGATTCATCTCATAATTAATTGATAAATTCCATTCATTTACACACCTACTGAATAAATGTGTCACATTTCACTAGGATGAAGAATGTCAAAATGATTTTCAACAACCAAAGGAATATCTTGCCAATACTCTTGTTTTGTTACTGCCAATGCCAAGATACTGATTTCTATTATACCTGTCTACTATAGAAAAGAACATGTCATGTATAATCTAAGTTGTACACTAGTCACATATGAGCACAACTATACCCCTATATAAAAATCTTATTTAGATATGGTCGTTGCAACCTAAAAGCTATGACATTAATTGCTTAACAATAATACCATAGTTATTTCCAAAGTTGATTATCTTAATTACATAATATCTAAAATAACTTTATAGGGTTGCATGGCTAAATGGATCATACTTATGAGTGAGTTTGAAATTAAGTATGTCATCCAAAAAGATATAAAGGGACAAATACTTGTAGATGAGCTTGTTGAATCTAACCTTTTCAATACTAAAATCCTCACTTTTCAATTCCCAGATGAGTCCATCATGAACATCATTGAAACACCTCCTAAGGATCAACACTAAAATCTATATTTTGATGGATCATTCACATCACATGGATCGGGGGAAGGCCTATCATTTATTACACCACAGGTGGATCTTATCCCTAAATCATTATGTATCATATTTATTTGTACTAATGAAATGTTAGGATATGAATAATTTATTATAGGGATTTATCAAGTAGTACAATAGAATAGTATTTATCTAATGCTTTATGGAGG
Organism: Torreya grandis; assembly: GCA_037957365.1. Lineage (NCBI taxonomy): Eukaryota > Viridiplantae > Streptophyta > Pinopsida > Cupressales > Taxaceae > Torreya > Torreya grandis. Next base: position 1,181,627 of record JARHVA010005060.1, read on the forward strand.
TTCTTAGTTAATCATCAATCATGTTATAGACTATTTTTAGACCAAAGATGACAAGCTAGTGTCATATAAGGTCATGATCGATGTTATAAAATAATATGTCACTGACATATAGTTTGAACATATACCAAGGGCCAAAAACAAGATAGTGGATGCCATGGACACCATTGGCTCTTTGATATTCCATGTAGAGAAGGCAAAAAAATATCAGTTCTTTGTTAAAAATCTTATATTACCTATTCATGAACCCTAAACCATCATAATTATCTATGATATTGTTGGTGTCATGTCTATTTGGTACTTATAACTCTTTAGCTACCTTCATGACCATATCATACAACTAGACCTATCACATAAAAAACTAAAAGACTTTACCCACCAAGCCTCATTTTATACCTTACTTGGACCAACCCTTTATCACCACAACTTTGATGAAACTATGTTTCTTTATTTAAATTCAATAAAATTAACATTATCATTATGGGAATTTCATGAAGGATTATGTGGATCCCACACCAACAGGGCTATCTTAGCTATAAAGCTCCTATGTACCAGTTACTATTGTCAAACTATAGATGCATATATGGTTGCTTATGTTAAAAGGTGTGATAAATGTCTAAGGCATGCCAATTTGATTCATACCCCAACCAAACCACTCAAACCAATGCTTACAGCATAAATGTTTATAACATGGGGAATCAATCTCATTGGAAATATTAAACCTACCTCATCTAGTGGCCATAAACACATCCTTATCACTACTAAATATTTCACTAATTGGGTTGAAGCTATATCCACCACTTAGTGACTGAAAAACAAATTTTTAAATTCCTCTTCAATCATATCATTTAATATTATGGTATCCCATTTGACATTATATATGAGAATAATAGATAATTTAAGAATAAGGATGTCAAAATGCTTTATGTTGAGTATAATATCACCTAGCATTTTTATACCATATATTAACCATAAGGTAATGTCCAATCAAAAGCATCCAATAAAACCATTATCAACATCCTTAATAATATTATCAATGATGTTGGTTGTGATTGTCATCTACAAATATTCCATGCCATCTAAGAATATTGCATTAATTATTATACTCTAATCAGAGTGACTCTAGATTCCCTAGTTTATGGCACTAAGGCTATTATTCAAATTGAGGTCGAGTTACCTTCTCTATGTATCTCACTAAAACACATCCTAAATGATGAAGAATATAGATTTTTTTGTCTACAATAGATATATTTACTTGATGAAAAATGCATGGCCACTATCAATAGCCTTCAAGCATACCAAAATATACTCCATGGCCACCATAACTGGTAGGTCAAACATAGAGATTTTAAACTTGGTGATTTTGTTCTCAAAGAAAACCATAGAATACCAAAATCAAGAAAAATAAGGGAAAATTCAAACCCAACTAGATATCCCCCTATATAATTGTTAAAAACTATGACTCTAGAGCATACAAGATCGCTACACTAGATGGAGATGAACTTGATGGGTTGATGAACATCAGACACTTCAAGTGTTACTTTGCTTGAGAGACCTAAATTATTATATATGAGGCTCATTTCTATTATACCATAATATCATCATCTTATTTATACCATACCATACATCATTCTACATATTTTCCCTATTGATCAAAGTTATTTTTACCCTCATTCTCCACATAGTTGACCTTGGTTCCATTCTATTGGTTCTTCAGCCACCTTCAACAAAGGGATTCAGATCAAGTTTTAGTAGTTGATTTAATATTTTAGATAGAGGTAGAATCTTGGACCAGTATGATAGTGGTTTGTAAATTTCATCCTTTATTTTTTATTTTTTCATTCTAAGTGTTATTGATTATAACTACCTTTGGGCAAATCAATATCCCACTCTGTGTTTCTAATTATAACCACTTTTGGAAAAATTAGTATCATTGACCTATGTCATTATTTCATAATTATAACCACCTATGGGAAAATTAGTAACAATACATTTCTCATACAATGTTGTATTACCTTGTCATTTATATTACATATTGTGTCATTTTTCCTAATTCATGAACTTGTTGATACCTAGTTAGATTCCTTCTCTATAAGGTAGAACTATAGTGACCTAAGGTCGCATTAAGACTATGTATGAAATGCTCTATTTACCTTGACGTTAGATCAGTCACCATTTATCATGATCTCATCATTTTGTGATCCATTTTAGTAAATACTCTCTCTATTTTTCATATGACCATTTCTTATGCTCTCACTTTTTTTTAAGACAATTCCCTATTTCCTCTACAACACCATCACATTTTTATCGATCATTATATTTTTATATCCCATATCTTGGGAGATCTACATTTGGCTTGAATTTTATGTTGGATATTACATCCATGGAACTATGTAGACAATTCCCACTTACCTATTGCATCTAGATGCATCCCATCTACCCCTTCCTTTTCTTCTATTCCCTCATTTTTTTTGCTTTTTTTGTCTCCCCTCTAGCCTAGAGGTAATTCATATCATCTTATTTGTGTCCTTGCTTCCCTATAGCTAGGGATAATCTTGTTCAATTATTATTATGTTTTGATACTTGCATCATTGCTATCTAGTTTAGGGATCACCCTATCTCCAAGAGTAACACCTTTATTACACATGCATGAACAATTTGTTTTTTATTTGCACTAACATTGTGATTAACCACTACTTGTGTTTATTTCATGTTGTTTGTTTTTTTTTTTTCACTTTTTGCTTATTATTGTTTTTTATTTTGTGTTTTATCTTTTTGTTTATTTATTTGTTCACATGTTTGTTTGCTTTCATTATTGTGCCTTGACTTAGTATATCTACATTCATTGGGTGATTCCTTATGCATCATACTTTAGTCTATCCATAATCATATGAAAACATTTTCATCATGGTTATTATCATTGGTGCATTATTTTTGATAGTTTATTAGATTACATGTTATACCTTGTATCAAATTAGAAATGCATCATGTCTATAAATCAACCCTAAACTAGAGAAGTTATATCGTACCATACACTTTCAATTGGGGACACATTTGTTAAGTGGGAGTATGACCAATATGGGAATCTACTAGACTTTATTAGGGGATCTCTTATCACAATATACCATACTAATAAGGGTTCTAAATCCTCCATTCTCACACAATCATGTAATAACTCGAAGGGGGTCCTAGGTTTTGATATTTTACCTAAACTAATAAAAATTAAAGTAAATCTAATTTAGTGATCACCAAAGCTTGTGGAAAAATATGAGGGGTTAGTAAACAATAAAAATATGTATAGGAGAATATAAATTAATCTAAGTATGAGTAAGACCCTAATACATGGAATATGAAGAGTAATATGATTTGAAGCCAATACTTCTTCTACTTCTATCTACTAAAGAGAGGATCAAAGTTAGAAAATACTTAGTTTAATGTGAAATTGTTGAGATAGAATCTCTCTCTTGGATAAAGGGGATTTGTAAAAGGTTTTTGTGGTTTGTGAGGATCACTAAGAAAGGCCAAAAAATATAATAATTATCTACAAAAATATATTATCCAAGAAGAAACCCTAAGCTAAGACTCCTCAAGTGAAATGGTGGATGATAATATTGTAAATATGCATGAAAAAATAATAACTCTTGATTTTATATTGAAATAATGATGAAATGATCTTGTATTTATAGTTATATTTTACCCTAAACCATTCTAAAAATTTTGGATGATAGGATCGACCCAGTCAACCTAGCAAAATTTTAGTCAATAATTCATTAGGTCATGAGTTAGGTCAGCCAAAGTTCAACTAGCTCCTAAGTGAAAAATACCCTAAAACTATACAAGGTCAACCCATTCAATCCTATATAGTCAACTAATAAAAGGGACTTAAGGTGAGGAAAATAAGGATGGAAAGTGTAAAATATTGGAAGAGTGTGAAAAGGAGGATTAATATCTTAGGGAATGGTTTTTAAGAGTTGGTTGGATTGGTAATAATGTGGAAATAAGGGAAGACAATCCTATAAAGCACCAATGGTTTGCCCACCTCTTTCTTGGTGTACCCTTTAAGGCATGCACTCAGAGAGATTGAGTCTCAATGAGGTCCTATAAGATGTAAATTTTTAGTATTTGATAGAAGTTAAAAATATTGTGTATACATATGCCCCACTCATAACTCATCATGTGTCACTAACGTGCAATAGGAAATGGTGCTTCAAGAAAGAACATAAGGACACATAATGTTGATGCCAAAAAAATGTTGTATTATTTTAAAGAATAAAATAATTGAAATTAAATGACAAAAAGGTAAATAACTAAAAAATAAATAGCTAAAAATTAAATAAATAAAAATTAAATGGATAAAGAAAATTAAATGTGGTACATACCTTGACTTACCTTTATCACTATATGGTTGTCTACTATGTTGTTAGTTTTGATTGTGTAGGGCACAAAGACTATTTTTGACAAACCTAAGAATACAAAAATAAGGAGAAAAAACAAACAAACATAGGAAAGTCAAGATAACTAGTGTTATGAGGATGAGACGTACTTGGAAATTTAGCAAGTTGGGGTGACAAGTGTTATGTTAGACCAAATGACCAAGTCAAAGAAATAAGAGTAAATCAGATAGCTAAAAATCTAAGGCTAATAAAGACCTAAAAACTCAACCAAAGTAAACCTCAAGTAAGAAATCCAAACTCACCAAATCAAACCAAAGATACATGTCAAAAATATGGTAATAAAACATCAATGTAAAAGATAGAAACAAATTGGTAAAACAACATTGATGAGTGGATAGTAACAATCCTTATCTCATTCAATAATGGTAAAAGGTGCATAAAAAGGAAAAAAAAACATTTTTGAGTGAGAAGTAACAAGATAACCTCACTTAATAATGGAAAAAGGGTACAAACTTAGGTTTCTATAATAGTAGGATAGTACAAAAAATGATAAATGGTAAAATGAAATGAAACAAGTCTAGTGATGTAGTTTTATGGTATAAATAAGGTAATCCATATTTGATCAAACATGTTGTTTCACTCTAAATATAGATAAAAATAAAATAAATTAGTGCTAGCATGTTTTTAAGATGTGAAGAAGGTAATAAATAAGAAGAGGGAAAATAGATTTGGAATCACAATTTGCCTATCATGAGGGAAAATGAAATGGGTGGTGGGGAGAATGAAGAAAAAACTAAGGTAGAGAAACTCTTTATTAAATTCAATAAACTCAAATTAGGTTTGTCAAAACATGAGGAATTTTGACCTTAAGGACTTTAAAGAACTTATCTTAGCCACACAAGTCTTGGGTAAACAAATGAAGTATATAGATCATCTCATGAAGGCTATATGCATGAAAATTAAAATGGACCTACCTTTCCACAACGTGTTCCTAATTCTTTAGGACCCCTTATAGTGCCATAAATCTATTGTGAATATTAGGTACTTATGTGATAAAGTAGGTAATACCATAGAGTTTATTAAATTATCCTATTCCCATCTACTGGCGTACCTCATGTCAATAGACCTCGACTCTATGTGAGGCTAACTATAGAGTTTGTGATTTGATTAGAGATATGATATGTGCTTGTAATCACATCTTTAGGCGTGATTTTGAATTTTGAGATTTGTATGTTGCCTTTTTTATATCATTTCCTTTTGTTTCAAATGATTTTTCTTTTAAATTTCTTGATGTATTTTTCTATTCCTCTTCTATATAGATTTGGAAAACCAAACATGGGTGATAAAGATGAATTTAATTTGAATACTTGGGAATTGGTTGCTAAGTTAGAGAATCTTAAAAAATCATGGGGTTTAAGAGTCTAATAAATCTAGGTCAAATAAAAGTTCTATCTTGACTTTGAACTTGTTTAATATAATTAAGAGTGAAAGGAAAGGAAATCAAGAGGAATGACATGAAATAATTTTAATTTCTTCAAATAAAAAAAAATGTGATAAAAGAAAAAAAGAAGGGATATAATGATAGTAAAGTGTGATTCCTTATCATAATAATGAAGTAAATTGAGGAAAACATGCTAACATAGATTGTTTGTGCAAATTACATCTATCAAAAGCAGCAAAAGCTAATGTGGAGAACAAGGATAAAGAACATTTTTTTATTAAAGGAATGACAAGATGGTAATTTTATGAGGAATGATAGGTCATATCTATTGCCTTACACTACAACTCATAAAATAGAAACCCATGAAAGTGATAAAAATTATGGGAAAATAAATGAGAAATAGATGGTAGTTTGTGAGGAAGGCCAAGTCCTATCTATGGTCTTCCAATGCAACTCAAAAAAAGAGAAATCCAAGGGATGCCAAAAAGTGTGTAAAGTGAGTATGAAAATAAAGAAAACTATGGTACATCATGAGGAAGATCATTTCTTATCCATGGTTTTACAATTCAACTCATGAGAAAATGGGGAAACCACAAAAAAGGACTAAGGGTTTGTAATAAGAGAAAATTGTAGTAAAGGTATAGACCCATGTAAGTAACTTACAAAAAGTGTTAGATAGATGTAGATACAAATCATGAAAAGAAATAATTTTTTTGGCAAAGTACTTCTCAAGTAATTATGCATTGGTGGGATCTTTGAAAACATGACCTTCATTGCTTTGAAGGCAGTAAGTACTTGGACCAAGAATATATTTGACTAAATAGGGGTCCCACCATTTTGAGTGCATTTACCTTCTTTATCATGGATGTAATTTAATTTAAGGAAAATATCACCAACATTTAATTGTGAATTTTAACATGTTTGTTATGTTGTTTAGCTATACGAGCCTTATATTGGTGATTATGTTGTAAAGTATAAAAATAATGTTCATCAAGGAGATAAAGGGTATGAAAGTGAGATTCACATAGTTATTCATTGGGAATGATATCATGAAGAGATTTACAAAGATAAGGAAGCTCAATTTCTAATGTAAGGACTGACTCAAAACCATAGACTAGAGAGAACGATGTTACCCTAGTGGTAGTATGTATGCTATTCTGATAGGCCCAAAGAGTAGGGTAAAGATGAAGATGCTAATTCATGTTGGTTTAATGAATTGTATTTTGAAGGATTTTGTTAAGAATTTTATTACTGGCCTTAGCTTCATTATTGCATTGTGGATGGTAAAGCATGGAAAATTTGTGAATAATGTTTAATTTAACACAAAGTTATTTAACATGTTTATTTTTGAAATTACCACCATTATCTAAAATGACGGTATGAGAAACACCAAAGTGTCAAATGATTTGATTAAAAATAAATTTATAAATGGTAGGACTAGTGACATTAATAAGGGGCATAGATTCAACCCATTTAGTAAAATATTCAGTAATGATGATGATAAAGACATGCCCATCTTAAGAGCAAGGTAATTTTCTAATAAAATAAAATCCCCACATGGAAAATGGCCAAGGAGATTTGATATTTTGAAGATTGAATGGATGTGAATGAATTAGGTCATCATGAAGTTATTAAGGAGTGCACTTTTTAGCAAATTTTATTGCATCTTTTTCACAAGTAGGCCAAAATTAACCCATATGTAGGCATTTCTAGGATATAGCATGTCCACTTTAGTGACCACCATAAATCCCATGTGCTTCTTGTTCAAGGAGAGGAAGGAACTCATCCTTCATAACACAATAGAGCAAGATACCTTTAGTGTTACAAAAATAAAGGATGTTATGTCAAAACACTTACATAAAAGCTTTGTTATTAATACATGTCTTTTTATGAGAGTATAAGTTAGGAGGATATGTTTATTGTTCCAATAATTTCATAATGTCTTTATACCATGGACTTTGATGAATGGTAACATCCTCGATGTGGTAGATAAGCAAACTAGGTGGTTGAGTTGAAGATGGAAATTTTGTTATTTGTATAAGAAAAGTAAGATTGAAAAGAACTTGGTGAGGATGAAAGACAGATGTTGAAGAGGTGAGAGAATAATTAATGGAATTTTTATCTCTAGGAATTGGCTAAATAGTAAAAGAGATGAAATACTTATCACGAGTGGTTGAAATTTGAAGATAGCTAATGATATTCTCACTTTTGCATTGATAGTCACCATTGATTTTCTAGTAAATAAGCTGATAATCACCTAAGGCATGTAGGTATTGAATGTCTAAGTCAAGGGTAGCTCTCATGCCTAATATGATAAATTCATACTTAGCCATATTTTTGGTGACATTAAATGTGAATAAAACTACTAAAGAATTGGTCTTTCAAAGAGGAATTGTAAGAATGTAGCCTACCCCAGATCCTTGAAGGCATTTAACACCATCAAAGTGAAGGGTCCAAGTATACTCATGTAAGTAGACAATAATTTTAGGAAGCTCCTTGATAATTACTTTAGGTTTAGTAGTAGTAGAGGAAATAATAGATTCATCAAGATTATTTACTTCAATATTAGTGGTAAAGTTATGAAAATAATATTTGAGATAAATATCTTTATTAAGACGTTCAATATAGAGGATATTATCATGAAGAAGATTATTTTGAAGGGGAAAAGTAGCTGGAATGGAAGACACAACAAGTTGATTGGCTATGATTTTCCCTTTAATAACTTTTTGAGTGATGATGTGGACATTAAATTCCATAAGAAGGACCATCCATTTGCCAATTATATCACCAGGGATAAAGGATTTGGAGAAGAAATGATGAATGGGGTTAGAATGAATGATGAAATAAGTAGTCTAGTAAAGCATGTAGTGTCAAAGCTTTTTAGTTGAGAAATAAATGATGAGGTAATCACATTCAATTTTGGTATAATGTGTTTCATAATTAATGAGTTCTCAGCTAATTTAGTAGATAAGATACTTTATTCTAGTATAATAATTTTGGGAAAGCATTTCCCCAACTGATATAGGTGTGTAAGAAGTATATGAAATCAAGGGTCGATCATTGGAAAGAGGATAAAGTGTAGGTGGATGAAGCAATGACTCTTTCATGTTTTCAAAGGATTTTATTACATGGGTCCATCCATTCTGAGGCAGTAATTTTTTTTAGAAGAGAATTAATAGAGTAGATTTGATAATCCATTTTGGGGATAATTAATCTAATTTCCCCAAGTTTTCCTAAGTACAAATGTCAATAATATAATGAGGAATGGGCATGTTGATGATGGCACTACTCTTAGTGGGGTCAAAATTGATGCCACATAGAGAAACTAAGAATCCTAACAGTTTTTTAGATGTGACACCAAAGACACATTTGTAAGGATTGAGTCTAACCTGATATTTAATGAGGTGATCAAAGATGATAGCAAGATTTTATAGATGAGTCATATGATTTTTGGATTTATCAATGAGATCATCCACATAGGTTTCAAAAATTTTATGGATAACATCATGAAAGGTGTGAGTTATTACTCATTGGCAAGTGCCTCCAACATTTTTGAGGCCAAAAGGCATTCTGACATAACATTAGGTACCCCATTTTATGGTGAAAGTGGTCTTAAGTTGGTCCTCGGGGGAAATATGAATTTAATTGTATCCTAAGAAGCCATCATAAGAGATAACATTTTGTAATAAACTATTTAATCAATGATGACATCTATTAAAGGTAAAGGGAAGTTTTCCTTGGGATAAACAAGGTTAAACTTGTGAAAATAAATACAAATGTGAATGATTATAGTGACATTTTTCGAATGGGAACAATGTTATAAACCCATTCAGAATAATCCAATGGTTTAATAAATTTAACATCAAGTAAATTGATGATTTCTTTGTGACATAAGGTGGAAACCTTGAGTGGAAATTTTATTTGGTTTTAATGCATAGGTTTAAAATTAGAATAAGTAATGATATTATGTACCACAATGCTAGGGTCAATACCAATCATGTCCTCATAGGACTAGACAAAACTTCATGATATTTATTAAAGAATAAGTTAAATTTATCATGTTGGGTAGGTGAGAGTTCACGAGAGATTTTAATTGGTTACAGAGAATATGGAGTGCCATATTCAATGTGAGTGGTTTTTTTATATAAACATCGAATTAACATTTTGAATGTGATATGGTGCATTAGTTAAATAAGAGATTGGATTAGCTGTAGGATCAATGCTAGAAATGAAGTTGTTGAAACAATGGGTTTTGGTTTTAAATTCCTAATTTTATGATGTTTCTAAGGAATTTGATGTTCTCAGGCATGAAGTTTTTCAAGAATAACTTTCACTAGGAAAGGTAAGAAGTAGACCATAATACTCATAATCTACTTCAAGATCTAGAATTTGATTACCATGGTGATCATACTCAAAATGTATCTGATGGACATCAGTTACCTTGGCATCTAGTGTAATCTTGGGAGTAGGAGAGGTAAATGGATTAGATGGGATTAGAGTGTTGGTTAGTTTGGTGATGGGGGAAGAATTAGATGTAATGATTGGATCAATAGGTGGTAAAGGAGATGAAAGAATATTTGGAAGTTCTAAAGGTATAATTTTCTCTACCACTCAAGGGGTATCAATAAGTGTAGAATTGGTAGGAGGAACATAACCCTTGGGATATAATTTACAATATGTGGAAGTGGTATTCATATCTTGATTAAAAGAATGAATTTAATCTAAGGTTTTTTTTATAATTCTAGACATCCAAGTCTGGAGATACATCTTGGACCATATATAATTATCATCGTATGTTGGAGAAATTGTACATGTTTGAGAGTTAGGGGGAGTTTTAGAAAGTGAAGTCCTAATATTAATAAATATATAAGGAGAAATTATGAGAGGATATTTAAATAATTTGTCCACTCTAAAATCATTGAAATTGAAGGAATCTTCTAGTAAAGAAGGCCCTCGAGCATTGAATAGAGGGGAAAAATTAGTAATCTCATCAATAAGAGGAATAATACAATCCCTAGGTAATATAGAAGGAGGAAGACATTGTGAAATGTAGGGAAGTAGCTTGATAGTATTGCAAGTATGTTACAAATCATTAGTTTCATCATCATCAAAATCCAAAAGAGTAACTTGTAAATCAAGATTCATGTTGATGAACTTGGGTAAAAAAGCAAGCACTATTGATCTTAGTAATTGTAGGAATAAGATATTGGGATTTGGGATTAGGAAGTTGAATACTCCATAGATTAGGATCTACTTTATGCTTATATCATTTTCCATTATGTAATAATTTAATGAATTATCTACCAAAAGAAGCAATGGCCCTAATTCTATGAGTTCATGGGTGATCAAATAGTATGTTATAAGATAAGGGTAAATCAAGGACCATAATTTTAGTTTGAACTATTTTAGGTCTGATGGTTAATGGAAGCCAACTGCAACCAAGTGGATTTTAATTTGTCTTATCAAAACCACAATAGGTAAGATGAGTTTGTTTAAGATTATCTTTGTTATAAATAAGTTGTTTGATTAGACACAAAGATGTCACATTAATACCAGAGTCTTCATCCACTTTAAATTTGTAGATAAGGGTGGTATTAATGGCCTTTTTAATGAAAAGTGGAAAATTATTGCCATGAAAAATAATTTCATCATTGATCATGTCCTCTTCAACAAATTCAATAGAAGGATTGGAAGGACACATAGTCTCAATGGTATTAACATTATTAGGTTGAGGTTCAATAAATGGTGGTTCTTTATTGATAGAGGATGGATCTTTAATTTATTAGATTTATTACATAAGGAACTTGAGATGATAGGGAAAAATACAAACCAAATCCATAAGTGAAATCTTAAAAGGCATAGAGTTGAGTTCTTAAATAAAATTCCAATGAGATTTAAAAGAATCAACTTAAGGTTTAAGAGGTAAAGTAGGATTTGAAGGTATAGATGTGGTTGGAGGATTAGAAGGAGTAGTTGGTTCATCATGGACTTCCAAAGAAATATTAGTGGTGGTAGTATCTTTGAGAAGTTTTTCTCCTAGATATGGCTTCTTAGGGTTTTCAACGAGATCTTTGTGAGCTAGCTTGTGATGATAATTAACCTTAGAAATGTTAACATATTGAAAATTATTGTAATATTGGTCATAATTGACATCAATATAAAAAACATACTTGTTGTTTGGTTGATATTGGTTGTAGAAATATATTTTTGATTATTTTAGGTAGAAGCTTTGGAATCTTGTCACTTATGAGAAGCAATGGTGTACTTTTGATAATGAAGGTTGATCATGACTTCATGATTAAATGAATCACCAAGTATATAAGAGACAAAAAATTTAGTGAACCATCTATGATATTCATGGGAATGACCAAAGTTATCATGGAACCAAAAAAATATATTAGGGTCATACCACTTGGGAGGATTATTTGGATAAATGAAAGGTTTAAAGGGTGGTAAAATTTGTTTCATTTTTTGAACTGAGAGAGGTGTGTGAGAAGGTGAAGGAATATCAGTTTTGGCAATTCCTAGTTTGTTTTGTCGAGTATTAATAAGGAAAATATTAGTATATGTTTTAAAATATCCTTTTAAGAGCTTAGGATTACGTTCAAATTGCTTCATGAGAAATTCTTAACGTTTATCTTGGTCAAAAGCATCATTAATTGTTTGTGGAGCAAAGGTTTGAAACTTGTATTGAAGAGGAGTCAAAGCAGTGGTAAAAGGTTTGTACAAGTTATCATCAATCATGTTATGGTTAGATTTATTGGCCAGTGATTTCCATCTTTTGATAAAGTCATGAGTTGATTTAGTGTGAGTTTGCTTAGTGTTGATGAAGTGGCTAAGACAATTTTTGTGAAGATCATTTTGTTGAAACAATTTAACTAAGGGATTGACTAAATCTTCAAGTTGACAAATAAATGTTGAGGTTATTGGTTGTATCATTATAATACATATCTAGTGAAGGTTTTGATCAGTATTTTAGTTATGGAAAAGGTATTAATTTGGATCCACTATTTGTAAAGGTTTCCAAAGTATTTAAGAAATGAGGTAGGATATATAGTCCCATCATACTTGATAGTTGGAGATATGTTACCAATATCAATGGAAATAATGAAGGGAGCTAAGGGCTCATTTTGAATATTTTGAAGCATCTTGTTATTCATTGTGGGTTGAGGAATAACATTGCTTGAGGCATCTCTAAGAGGTTGAGGAATGTAATTATGATTAGATTAAGGATGAATAGTTGGAGGTTTATTAGCCATATTAAACAAATGTTATTGAAGTTACATCATTTGATTGGTGTTAGAATTTTGTATTATGTTCATTTACTAGATAACTTGAGAAAAAACTTGATTTGTATTAAGAGCTATGTTAGTTTTGGTAGGAGCACTCCCCAAATTGGTATTAGGGGAGGATTATTATTAGATGGATTATTAGTGGGATTATTAATTAAACTTGTGCCAATTTCTCCCACATTAGCTTTAAAATTTTGGAGATGAGAAGTATCTTGGTAATTATAGAAAGGATCAAACCCAACAACTTCATCTTCAGGTGAGATTTGCATCGTGTTACAGGTCATGGATGAAGGAGGGAAGAGGTACCCCAAGAGTTATGGTGATCTTGGGAAGAAAAGAGATGGATAAATGAAAATCCAATATAGTATTTAAATGGATTAAAGATATCCAAGAATATTTTAATAGTAGATTTCATTATGATTGGAAATAAATTAATAGAATGCTAATAAGGAAAAATAGTGAACTAGATTAGAAGATAGAGAAGGTATAAAAAAGTACAGGGTTGTCTAGGTTAACCTAGTGCAACAAACATAAGCTAAAAAAGTGTACAAGGTCAATTGGGTTGATCCAGTATAACAAATAGGGAAAAATAGGTAGTAGATAATAGACTGTGTTGACTAAAATAATTGTGTACTAAGACAAGAATTATTTTTCAAGTAAAAGGTAAGAACTGAAGGGAAATAAAAAATCATTTGGATCAATGAGGGGGATCTAATTGAGGCACATAACACAAAACCTTCCACAAATTCTAGGTAATTTAATTTTTTTTAATACAACACATAATTGATCAAATAACAAGCAATAAACTTGAAAAGTAAAAGCTAACTAGATGGTCAACTTGAATGTTATTTATATTATTAGAATATAGTTTAAATGTGATGGGAAGTTAGATATAATCAAGGAAATAAAAATCAATCTAAGGATGGTTTTAGGATGATTAGGCTGAAAGGGATCTATATTGACAATGGTATAGGCTTGGTATTAGGGCTTACCCCCTCACTTCACACACTACAATGATAAGGGTGTCACGTGTTTAGCTAGAATAAATCATTAACCATGTGTTTATACTTGGCTAGAAAACCATGTTAGTTTCCCTCTTGGTGATGAAATGCAAGTACGTAGGCCTTGGGTAGATAATTTCTAAAATGTTTGTTTAATATTTTATGATTTGGAAGTGTGTGCATAAAATAGAAAATAGTAAAACTAAATGGCGTAATGAAAATCACCTAATTATACTATGTGATATATTCTAAGCATGTAAGTAACAAAAAATGAAAGTGTGAGCTAATTACTAGAATATAAGGGTTAATTCTAACTTTGAAACATAGTATAGTGTTGATGCAATTAATATTGTGTGCACAAAATACATAATAGGGTTGGAAGTATCTACATTGTACTATGGAAGCAAAGGTATACAAATAAGCATGGTAAATAGAGTTGACCTAGTTATCCAAATAGCACAAAAAATATAGAATTGGGTCGATAGGGTTGATTCAATTGACTATATAAGGGAAGTTTTAAAAACTATGAACTAGAAAAGGAAATAATATAAGAAAAGAGAGAAATGATATAAAATAACCTTGGTGAGTATAAAGAAGCAGATAAATGATATTCCTATCAATAAAACTTGATAAACTCTTATAAATTTTGCTAACATGGTCGACTAGGTTGATCTAGCTTAACATAAGCCTATTGTTGAGTGCCTGCAATGTATAGGGTCAACTAGGTGGATCTAGTAGTTTGGATTGTATGTCTAAAAAAGTATACTAGGTCAACTAGGTTGATCTAGTGGCTTGTACCTATGAAAGAAATTGTATAGAAGGAACATACTCATATGGATGCGACAGTGTGTTAAACTGGCACATAAAAGTTAAAACTATGTTAATGAAATTGACCTAGTATGACAAATATATAATACAATTAATGATAAAATAATGAAATATAGGTGAAAAAATCCTAAAAGGGTTATTTCACATTAGGTTCACTAAAATGTATGTTATAAAAAATGCATCATGTCTATAAATCAATCCTAACTTATAGAAGATATATCATACCATACACTTCTGATTGGGGACACACTTATTAAGAAGGAACATGACCAATATGGGGATATACTTGACCTAATGAAGGGATGCATTATCATAATATTCCATGATAATGAGGGTTTTAAAGCCTCCATTCTAACATAATCACACAATAACCCTAAGGAGGTCCTACATTTTGATATTTCACCTAGATTAAAAACATGTAAAGTAAATCTAATCTAGTGCTCACCAAAGCTTGTGGGATAATATGAGGGCTTATTAAATGATCAAAACATGTAGAGGATAATATAAATTAAGCTAATTATGAGTAAGACCCTAACACATGGAATATAAAGGGTAATATTATTAGAAGTTGATACTTATGTTACTTATATCTACTTAAGAAAGAAACATAGTTAGAAAACACGTACTTAAATATGAACCCATTGAGACTCAATATATCCTTTAGTCAAAGGATATTTGAAAAAGGTTTTTTTTAGTTTTTAAGGATCACTAATAAAGGCAAAGCAAACAAGACTTATCCACAAGGCTAGGTTATCTAAGTAAAAACCCTAAGCTAAGACTCTTCAAGTAGAATGGTGGAAGAACAAATTGTAAAAAAATGTTAACAACTAATAAATTGTGATTATGTATTAAATATAATGATATTTTATTTATAAGTAGATTTGACCCTAAATATTCCAAAAATTTTGGTCAACATGGTCGACCTAGTTGACCTAGAATAATTTTGGTCAATAATTTACTAGGTCATGAGCTAGGTCAGCCAAAAGTCAACTAGATGCTAAGTGAAAACTATGTTGAAACTATACAAGGTCAACCCAGTTGACCCTATATAATTGACTAACCAAAGGGACTTAAGGTGAGGTAAATAAGGTTAGAAATTTTAAAAGATTGGAGGAGTGTAAAAAGGAGTAATAGCGTAGGGAATGGTTTTTAGGAGTTGGTTATTGGTAATAATGTGGCAATAAGGGAAAACAATGATACAAAGAACCAATGGTATACCCACCCCTTTTCTAGTGTATCATTGAAGGAATGCACTCATATATATTGAGTCTTGATGAGTTCATGTGAGATGTAAAGCATCAATATTTGATAAAAGTTCAAAATATTGTGTATATAGTACTTATATATATTTAGGCTAAGTTATCATGGTGCATACTATCATGTGATACAACAATAATAAAATCAATAAATATTAAAATAAATGATGTCACAATACTTATCCTTGGTCACCTAAAAAAAATTCAATCTATCCAAATCATTTTCTAAATATAAATTAATTAAATCATAAAAAAAGTTTAATCCTTGTGATTTGTTGTTTTTGGGAATAATGGATTTTTATTCCTATTTAAAAAACAAGTATGAGTAGGAGAAATTAATAAATAATATTCCTAATTAAATCCACTAATTTGTGAGATTGAATTGCAATTAGACATTTTCTAAAAATAGCAGTGAGAGAGAGTGATAGTTAAACTTAGCTTATTCTAGACTGTTTCAACTAAGACAGGGTCTAGAAATTTGCATGTAGGACTGGGACACATTAGTAAATAGTTTATTGAACTTATTTTCTTGATTAGATAGGAGAACCAAAAATAGAGACCCTAGGATATAATTCTATATTCCTTCCATGATATTATTGTCCTTAGGATCTAAGCCTTTTAGGTTTTTTTTGCCTGTTTAGGTTGAGTATGTGTACTAATTTATAGGTCCTCAATATAAATAGAGCTCCTTATAGAGATTATTCTTTATGTCCTTGTATCTTCTATGTAATTTAAATAAAATTTATCAAATGGGGAAAAAGGGGTTAGTATGTGTAAGATGCACTAGACATACTTCACACCCCATGTGTGGGCACAATGCCTACATACCAATACTCCAAAGAGGTATCAAGCCATATGTAGTTATCTCTTTAAAATTTATTGGTGAAATAGTGAATAAAATATAATAAATGTTAAAACTAAGTATGCTTCAGCTAACTAGGGACTGGTGTAAGGACTTGAATTGGATTGAAAGTGTATAGGCTGGTTGTATGCATAAAATAGGGAAGATTTATTGAGTGGTCTTGCTTGTATTCTTTTTTTATTGAATGATATTTTCCAACCCTTTCCAAATGATCTTTGAATAGGATTTCATAGTTATCTATTCATCATGGGTTAGATGAAATCAGACTAGGCTAACATAATGAACAAG
This sequence comes from Torreya grandis, assembly GCA_037957365.1. Taxonomy (NCBI): domain Eukaryota; kingdom Viridiplantae; phylum Streptophyta; class Pinopsida; order Cupressales; family Taxaceae; genus Torreya; species Torreya grandis. The sequence goes on from JARHVA010005060.1 coordinate 1,198,986, forward strand.
AGGAACTAAGGAAAATGGTTATATGGGCTCAAAATGTGATTGGATAGGATCATTAAAAAGAGGACACCCTAAGTCCCAACACTATAATCTAACTTTGGTGTTAGTGTCCTTAGTAGATGAGACCTGGGGGGGATGAATTAGTCATGAAGAGAGGCTTCTAGCTTAGTTGGGGTTTTAGAAGGCCATAGATGATTAGAAATTAGTGAAAACAATCTTAAGAGTGTCATGAGAGCAAGCAAGAGGGACCTATGGATTGGGTGTCTTTATACATGCTTAAGGTACTAGTTTTTACATTTTATATGATTACATTTGCCCCCATTTATTCTATTGATGCAATAAAGTGATATTATGATAAAGGAAAATAATAAATGTACTTTAACTTACCTATAAAGGTGAAGCCCATAAATCTTGTGTGATGTTGAGTAATGTTGGATAGTGCATAGAGAGCACATTGTGTAAGTATGAATCTAAAAAAAAGAAACAAAGAGTAAATCAATTCTTATTATACACAATATAAAATAAGAACATACAAAAATTAGTAAGAGAAAGGAAGAAAAAGGAATGAGTACACCTTAATGGGTATGTGAACCAATATAAAACCTATTGTGATACTAAGTAAGTCTAAGTAATGATGGATGATGTTGTACCAAAATTTATATCATGAATGGAGTTGAGTGCTCAACTCCTAAAAAAGTGTCTCAAGAAAGAAAAGGCTATCCCTTTGGCTCTATCATCACATACTAAATGAAGCTAGATGATATTACATGTGATGATAGATGTTTGGATTATGCATCCAATCCCTCTAAATAGGTAGCTCAAGAATGTAAATGCTAGCCCTTTGGCTCCATCATTGCCCACTAAGTGAAGCTATACAATTATACCAATATGAAGAAGTATGTCATATGAGATGGCTCTTGAAGCCTATGAATGTTCTATAAACCTAAAAATGTGGTGTGGATAGCCAAATATGTGATGGAAACTAGGGCAATGTTGGCCAACTTGGAAAAGATGGAGATTGAGCTTGTATAAAAGCTAATCCAAAACAAAAAAAATTGGCTTATGTGGAAGACACTCAATAACTCAAGAATGTGGAGGTTAGGCTTGTATGGAAACCACTATGAAATCATGCCAACCACCTACAAATGGAATAAGGCATACAATTGTTGAGAATGCCTAGGTAATGCTGAAAATTGAAAGAAAAGAAGTAAAAGTGTTGTGTAATATGCCCCTAATCATTGGTGTCTAAAACATAGATTTGATTTGGAAGTTATACCAACTACCATATCTAAAAATAGAAGTGAAGAACAATCATGTTTTTCATGATTCCCCCTATGTTTTGATTCTCAAATAAAATTGTACTAAAAACTATTGATTTGAGCTAGTCTGATTGTGAAAAATTGTAGTTGAACCTACTTTTGGAAAACCTAGTTTTTTGCTATTTGGACAAGAGCATTGAAAAATAAACACCTTGGTGTCTATTGCTATAGTCCAACCTAAATTATGTTGTCCTGGGATAAAATTGATCACTATTCTATAATCTTGATTGTCTACCTAGTTTATTCTATGTGGTTTGATGACTGGTTGTTGTTCTCATTGTTTTGAAACTAGCTTTTTCAATTGATTAGGAGCTCTAATCTCTATAGAAGAACTTTTGTTTATTTCCCCCTCTTTTGAGGGTAGGAATAGGTACCTTACAATGACTACCCTTAGAAGAGAAGCCCTAAAAGTATGTTAATATATAAATATACATGATATAGTAATGATAATCAACAAGATATCTCAAGATATAGCATGGTTTGATTTGAGAGATTGTTATATCAACAAAGGTATGCCTAGATAGATGTAATAATATAGAATCATGTGCAATATACTAAAATTTAATTGAAAGTGTTCATTTTTAGTTAGAGGGATGGAGTATGATATCCATCATGGCATCCAAGAAAACATGAAAAAAGCATGACATGGATCATGGCATTACAAGAAATTAAGAAATAAGCACACAAATCAATGAGAAAGATGCATACCATGGTGGCCAAGGGGATAAGTAAATAAGGGACATGGGCACATGTCACTCAAACTAGAAAACAATCATACAAGGCATGCTCAAATGCCACCTACACATATAATTGAAATAATCAGGTTGCCATGGAAGCCACAATCACATAGAGGAATACATGTAAAGGACATTAGCAAATGTATTAAGTCACACACATGAAAAGAAGAGAAGGACATTAGAAAATGTCCTAAGACACATATAGGTGACAAGAAAGAACTATAAATGCAATCAAATAATCTATACTAAACAAAAAAAGAAATCATTTGATGACTAGAAAGATAGAATCACATATAAATAATCAAAACAAGAGTGAAAATATGCAAGACATGTTTACCAAAAGACTAGGTATATGCTAGGAGATACACAAGTGCTAGATACTAGTGAAATGTTGATATGGTAATATGTGTAATCTAGTAGGGAATGTCTATCAACATGATAGCTTGGAGTGTGTAGTGTAGCAATGACATAACTTGGATGGTGAAATTATGTAGAAGATATCCCAATGGGTATGTATATTGAAGTGTGTCTCAAATTTAGAACTAGGATGTACCCTCAATGGGTAGAATGAAGAAATGAAGTAGCTAGATGTCATTACACACACTCAAAGTAGATCAAATAAAGCATGGTAATGTAGATATATTGATATACAATAGCATGAAATAATAAATGTAAGTCTAAGCATGATATTAGCAATGTAAAACATAGATGATGCATATAATCAAAATGTTTTTGATGTTTTGTCATTTTTGAATGTTTTTGGATTTTTTGAAATATTATATTTTTTTGTATTTTTAGAATATTTGAACTATGTACAATCAAGGAGAAGAGATTATGTACAAGAAAATATGTAAAGAGATGATACTAACTGATTAGTCTCATGTGAGACTCCCTATCATGGTGTCCTGTATCAAGGAGTGGAATCATGTGTGATCATGAAGCATGATGGAAATGTTGGGGTTGTGGATCTAAAAATTGTATATGCTATAAATTTTTTGAAATATTTAAAGTATAAACCACCTGTGGGGTCTCTCTATAGATTTAATAAGAGGATGCAATTGTCAGAATCTTAGGAACCATCTAGAAGTAGGAGATCTCTGAACATGTACTCTATGTGTAGATGTAAGAGATCTCAATGAAACTACTCTAAGTTTGACTACTATAGTTGGAAGCTATCTATAATCCTAAATTTGTGGAGTTGTATGAACCCTATTTAATGGTGATATATTCCTTAACTATTTATAAATATTTAGTGTAATAAGAATTAAAACTATAGGAGAAACTGAAACTAGTGGTAAAAATAAAAGTAGTGGAAAAACTAAAACTGGTAACTACAAATTGTTAGATGGTTCTGAAGTGGGGAGTGGTAACTCATATGGAAATATATTGAATATAATAACCTAATTATTATTAATTAATTTCATGAATTTATGAACTATAAAAGACACTCATCTATGTTTTTGAATCCATGGTTTACCAAGTAACATATCAAAAACTCTTGCGTAGGGAACTATAATGAATGGTGTGGCCACATGTGTAATACCAACCTATAATACAATTACTCTCTCACCTAATGAAATCTATATATTCCCACTAAAAAACTGCTAAATATGTCTTTTGGAGTGATATCCTACTCTGAATAACCCAGATATTGTAGTAGTGTCAAGGTGCACATTTCGAGACTATAACCATTGTCAATAAGCACACTACGAATAGGTTGATTATGAATGTGAGCTCTAACAAAGAGTGCATGATAATTTGAATCATCCTAAATGATCTCTTATTTTGAGAAGGAAATAGAAGGTTTAGATAAAAATCTAGAATTGTATACACTAATCATGTTTCTCAAAGGATGTAACTCAACTGAAGGTGCCAAATATGTATCTAGTGGTGTATTTGCATGATATGCATGATAAACCATTGATGTGTCCCCTATATCCTATTTTGAATTTTTTTAAAATGGATCTAAAAATATTTTCAATGCTTTATCTAGTGTTTGCTTTACCAGTGGAAGCTCAAATGAAGCTCCAAGATCAATAGCCTTTTAATCTATTAGGTCTTGTATCTTGTGCTTTAAACTGATACATATGTTTATTGTATGGCCTAGTACCTTGTGGTAGTTACAAAATTCTTGTTGATCATATCCCTTTGGAAGATGTTTTTTTGGATCCAATTACTAAATAGGAGGGAGAGATATAATATTACAATCCAAAATCTACTGTAAAACCCTGGTTGGAGGAACTGGAAGATGTGAAAAAGTATAATGAGTGGGTCCTAATAAAACTATTTGCTAAGGAGGCTTTAAAGTTGCATTAACTATAGGTTGATTTTTCCCTTTCGTATCATTGAACTTGACCTTATATGCAACTTTTTTGTTACTCTTATTAGTTGTGTTTGATGTATTAGTGTACTTTAGTTTGCCCATTGAAATTAGTTTTACTTCTCTTTCCTTTAATGTGTGACACAATTTAGTGAAGGAAGATAATCTTTTGAACATGAGTGATTCATGAAGTGTTGATAGAATACTTTATTTGAAAAGGTCCTATAACTCATAATCTTCCATGGGGATAGTCATCTTAGCCAAGATGGTCTTATACCAAAGAACATAATTTGTGAGATACTTATTTGGTCATTATTTTTTGTTGAGCAATTTGAGTATATGAAACCTTATCACCAATGTTGATACTGAAGTGTGATAGGAACATGTTGGCCAAAGGATTGAATACATTGATTGACTAATTTGGTAGACTATAGAACTATTGTAAAGCATAATCATTTAGACTCCATGGAAATAGATTGGTAAGTAGCCAGTCATTAAACACATAATCAAAGAATCCTATGTGAAAATTTCTCAAATGTGTCTCTAGATCACCCTTGCCATCATAAAGAGTAAGCATAACTTGAACAAAACATTATGGCAAGGGTGTATAAGTAATGTGACTTGCCAATGGTGTATGTAAAAGATCAAAAGAATCCAAAGCATATGTAGTTCTAGTGGCACCTTGCTCCAAATGTAGCACCTTGGATTGAAGAAATAATATCTCTTACACAAGGGCTACCACATTAGGAGATAGGGTTATAGTAGCTGTAATTGGTGGCATAGAGGTAGGTGGGGATACTATAGGGGTTTATTGAGATGTAGTTGCCCCTATAGTGTAAATTTATACTAGTTTCTCTATCATTTGAGAAGATAGACCATTGTTCACTTTTTATTGTTCTTATTGTATAATTTTAAACATGTCATCTTTCATATCAAGGTTTTTATTTAAAATTTATTAATGTTCTCTTTTATCAATTTCATCAAAACTAATCTATTGAGCCATTATTAAAGTATAAAAATAATTTGAAATGTGTTTTAATGTTTTACAATAAGTTTTAATAGGAAATGAGATAAAAAGGTAAAGTACTGAATATAAAAAACACAAATTCCTAAAAATACTAAATTAGAATTTGCACAAAAATGATACTGAGCTACAATACATGTAAGGTGATACCTCAAGAAGTAAAATAGGAGCTAATACATGCTACTAGGGATTTTTAAAAAGTATTTTTTCAAAATAATATGAATTTTTAAATTTTCCATTAAATTTATGAGTTAAGTATGCAATAAAAAATTCAAAAATTTATGGGAAAGTGTTTGATTTAATGAGACCTAGTAGATGCAACTAGGGTTTTGAGGATTTTTTTAAAATTGCTATTAATTTTTAAAATTTGAAATGATTTTTTGATTTTTAATATGTAACTAAAAATTGAGAAAATGATTGGAAAATTACTGGGAGATAGTTGATCCAACTAGGGTATCAGATTAAAATTATTTTTGAAATTTCTATTGAATTTGAAATTTTGAATTAAATTTTTGGTTTATATGTGCAAGCACAAAATCATAAAATTATTGGATTAATGCTAAAAATTACAGAGACCTAGTGTAGATACTAGGGTTTGAAATAAAATTATTTTAAAATTTGAGAGTAATTTTTAATTTTAATATTCTTTCAAAAATTCAAAAATTAATGGGAAAAATTAGCTAGGAATTTACCCTAGTGTTTGTAAGGTTTTAATGCAAAATTTGAAGTAAGTCAGGTTCACCAAAATGATTTGTTATTTTTGGGAATAATGGAGTTTTATTCCTATTTAATAAACAATTTTGAGTAGGATAAATTAGTAAATAATATTCCTAATTAGATCTATTGATTTGTGAAATTGAATTACAATTTGAAATTTTCTTAAAATAGTAGTGAGAGAGAGAGAATATTAAAATTAGCTTATTCTAGTCTATTCTAAATGAGATAGGGCCTAGAAATTTGCATGAAATACTAGGACACTATCACAAAAAAGTTCCTAAAATTTATTTCTTAATTGGATAAGAACATCAAAATTAGACAACCTGGGCTCTGACTTTGTAGTCCTTCCTCAGTGCTATTGTCGTCAAGATATAAGTTCTTTGGGTTTTGTTTTTTTGCCTAGTGTGAGTCTGTGTACCAATTTTTAGGTCTTGAGCTCCTTAACTACATGATTCTTCATGTAGTTATATATTATATACAATATAACAAAAAATTAACAAATGAGGGGCAAGGGCTTAGTGTGTGTAAGATGCACTAGACATGTTTCACACCCCATGTATGGGCACACTACGTATATACCAATACTCTAAGGAGGGATCAAGCCATATGTAGTTTTCCCTTTAAGAGTGCTTGGTGAAATAGTGAATGAAATGCAATCAATGATACAATTAAGTATGCTTGAGTTGACTAGAGACTAGTGTAAGGACTTGAATTAGCTCGAAAGTGTATAGGCTGGCTGTATGCAGAGAATAGGGGAGATTGGTTGAGTGGTCTTGCTTGCTTGAATGATATTTACGAACACTTTATTAATGATATTTGAATGGGATTTTATAGGGATATATTGGTCATGGGTTAGATGAAACTAAACTAGGCTAACATAATGAACAAGAAGAGTCATGAAAAAATGGTAATATGGGCTCAAAATGTGACTGGATAGTATCATTAAAAAAGGGACACCCTAGGGTCTAGTGTTATAGTCAAAATTTGGTTCTATTTTCTTAGGTAGATGATACTTGGGGGGATGGATCAGTCATGAAGAGAGGGTCCTGGCTCAATTGGGGTTAAGTTTGGAAGGCCACAGATGACTAAGAATCGGTGAAAACAAGCCTAAGAGGGTCATGAGAGTAAGAAAGAGGGACCTAAGGATTGGGTATCTTTATCCATGCTCAAATTAACAATTATTTCATTTTATAACTACACCTTATTAGTTAATATATGCATATCCATATTAGCAGGTTACCCAAAACCATCTTTTTCCTCAATGCTAGCTTACTCTTATTTTGTGAGTATGGATTTAGTATGTAAGCCCCATTTTCTAATTTACCATATTGTTTTGACCGCATACCAATTATTATAGTCACCTTTAGGAAAATCATAATCTTTATCCACCCAACTCGGGCATGTTTTCATTAAGCCAATGATTATAACCACCTTTTGGAAAATCAGTATCTCTATCCATCTAACTGGGGTATGTTTTATTGTGCTAATGATTATAACAATCTTTGGGAAAATTATTATATTTATCTTCCCAATTGGGGTATTTTTTCATTTTGATGATGATTATAACCACCTTTGTGAAAATCATTATCGTTTTATCTTGTTATGCTGATGATTATAACTCCCTTTGGGTAAATCATCCTTTTTATCTACCCAATTGGGGATCTCACTGCGGCACTAATTATAACTACATGTGTGAAAAATCAATATTTTCTCCTTGTTTTACCTTTTTCCCAAATTTTCCTTCTTTTTAGGGACTAATTTCCAACTTTATTTATCGAATGCTCCCTTGAGGGGTCATCTAGGGCTCAACCATCACCTATTGGGGCATTAGGCATATAGCACATTTTCATTATTTTAGAATATGTTACTACACCTATGGATTTGAAATAATTATAAAATAGGGGAAAACAATAGACATCCCATTCTAGACATAATTGGCTTTTGACTCTTTTCTACCAAACATTGTAAATTAAGCTTAAAAATCAATGAATGCCCAAATTTTGTTCATTCATAATTAATTAATTCACATAATTATTTTGAGACATTCATATTTTTGATATTATCCTATATACAATAACAACCTATCATATATTCATCCTCAATCACATTATGACCTAACAACTGGCAGTTTGGCCTATGGACCCATTAAGCGGGGCACTTGATCAATTCTTAAAAGATCTAAAATGCTAATCAAAATTAATCATCTAATTAAACAAGATTAAATTATTATCTATATTATCCATTTATAATTAATGAATATCTAAAAATATAAATTTCAAAATTTAAATTATCAAGCCTTTTCATCATTAACTTTATGAGTTATCAAGCTCTTCCAAAATATCTAATTTGAGATACATGCCTATTAATTGAAAAACACAATTACGTGACAAATTTTAACTCAAATAGAGTTAGCATCAACTCACCTAGGTTTAGTTTTAACTCATTCCATGTTTAAACTCAACCTTAACTCACCTTAGGTTAGAGTTAAATTTGGATGCTATACATACAAGGCCATACCTATTAATTTCTAAGCTCTCATAAACTAAAGTTATAATGATCATTTGTTGAGAATCAAGCCTTCAAGTATGTTACCATACCAAATTCATAATCCAACTATTCAAGCCAAGGTGTAAAGGGAAAAAGGAGTAATTGGAACTTCATTGATAAAGACTTTTTGATACACAAAACTAAGAAATCCACTTCAATAAGACATTTGGAGATACAATGAAGGTAAAATAATGATATCTTTTGTATTCTAGTTGGGTTTTTATTTGTATGAATGTCACCATGCTCCCCCTCGTGTCTAGGATAAAGGTGTTAGGATTTAGTGTGTTATTTTGATTTTTTTATTAGACTAACACTATACTAACCTCCCCTCTACATATCTCTTATTCATAATATCAAGTGCAGTTTAAAAGAAATAAGCATGGATAAATCCATGTGTAATTACATAATATCAAACATGATAATGTAAAAAGACCACAAAATGATATAACCTAGGTGTGTTATATTTAAATAATTAGATTTCCTTGATGTCCACATGACATGAGTAGAGGGAAGGATCAACATTTGAAAGTGCATAGATCTTGTATGAATATATGCCTGTATCACACCCAAAATATATGTAAAACATGTGTATACAGAAATACATGAGATGATAGGTACCAAAATGGAACTAATGACTAGATGTCAAGGATATAATAGAACATGTAAATGATAAAAATATTTTTAATATTTTGTGTGTATTTTGAAATATTTGAGACCTTGAAACTTTAATTTTAATCCTTTACATTGTTTTAATCATGGTTAGATAAGTGGAAATTTTGTATAACATGTTATTCCTCATGATTTACATGTGCAATAGAAGAAACACTACTATAATTTGGAATATAAATCAATTTGATTTCATGATAAAAATATATACCTTTCTGATTGTGGTCAATTTTGGTTTCCATTTGATATAACCAAAGAGTTCCCATTATAAATACATATGGATATGTGGTAGGCATAACCCAAACCCTTGTTTGAATTACTTTATAACAACAACAAAAATAGTATTTTTATGTTTCCTAAGGTTTATTTCCAACCTCCTTTGCTTTGTACATATTTTAGGTCAAAACCAAGATATTGTAAACATATTATATTTCAAGTAGTTTTTATTTGTGTAGGATTCACATGGTTATGCCAAAAATAAACACCACACAGGAATAGTGTGATTATTAAATCTTGTTGGCATGGATACTAGTTGGGTTGGTTAACTTGGGGTATTTGCATAAGATGTGAGCCTTGGATTAGTTCCATATTGATTAAAATTTAAATATCTAATACAAATATTAGGAACACCACATTTTTGTTCATGATGTTCATTTGTTAATTCATAACCACAATTTGTGTGATTTTTAAAACTTTTGTAATTAAAGGGTGATATGCAAAGCTCTTTTAGATGAGTAAGTATGAATGAAGCATATATATGCATATCAACATATAAATTGGTAAATTATTCATATTATTTATGTAAGGCTCTTTATTTAAATGGGTGAATAAAACCTTGATTAAAAAATAAATTGTGCACATGTTATAATGGAAGTTTTGCACCTTGTGGATATTAATATCCATGAATAATGCATCTTCTAATTATTAAAAAGTGGTTAAGGATCCCTTTGGTAGGTTATATAACTATGTATGAGATTTCCCATAAATGATAATATGGAATACCTTTAGTAATAATTTATCATCTTTTAACCATTGACCAATAGAATCTACATAGTTAATCATGTGGTCAAATGGATCTCTATGACTCATAAAGAGAGGTACATTTGGTAGTTCTTGTGGATATGTATATTAAAGTATACATTGTGCAAGAGGTTGATTTTTGAATAAGGTAACATTTTCATTAGTATTATGGAAAGAATTTTGAATTTGAAGTATATAAACCTATTTTTAAATATCCTTAATAGTGACCATCATATCAATAGGATAATCCATGGGAATGGTGGTGCTCGGTGAGGTATTATCATTAATTATAATCCACCACCTCTCTTGAATCTAGGAATATGAGTATCATCATCCTTATGGATAAAAAGTTCATGTTTTGAATCCCTGAATTTAGGAAACTTTGGTAATAGGACTAGATATCTGAATTATGGTACCCTAAGTATGTCATCTGGAGAGTTTGGAACATTAGGAGTATTTTTCACCTCAATTTTGTAATGCTTCTTTCTTATTGGTGCCTTAATATTAATTGGTAAGGATGCCATGATGTCTTGGTTAATATTTCAAAAAAATTAAATGTCAAATGAATATAAAATGGAATCATCACCCTTTATAAAGGGAATATTTTTTGGGAAAGTTTGATTTATAGGGGTCTAAATTAATTTAATTGAAGTAATATGCCCATTATGATTAGTTTGAAAATTCTCAAAGATATCCTAATGGAGCTGGGAAAATTTATTAGATCAAACAAATGAACATCTTAGTCATGTGAGACCCATTTTGGTGTAAAGGATAAAAGGTAAAACTTGTTTTGTCTTCCTTAAGATGAATCAAATAATTTATTGAAATGGTGGGAACATTGACCTAATTAGAGGGATGGTAGCTACCTCCATTTAAACAATTAATATTATAAGCTTTAACACTTAGAATAATACAATAGTAATCAAATTTTTACTCCTTCCTTGATAAAAAGTTAGATATTTTCATAACCATAATAATCAAATCAATCAATGTCATCCATGATGAGATAAATGAAAAACACAAGGATTAGGATGGCGTAGTTAAAAAACATATAAAATAGAATTCTTACACAACAATGATGTTCAAAGGTTAGGTTCACCAAATGTTTAACCCTAGGTTTGGATAAGTCCTATGGGGTTAGGGTTAAGAATATGTAAATGAATAATCAAAAGGGTGGTAAACATATTTATATTAGGCAAATTAGTTTCACAACTCAAATAAACATATAATGAATTTATTATGTAAAGATATGTTAAAAAAATAAAACACAACTATGTTAGATATTTAAATGATAATGAAAATAAGATACTTATATGGTTCTAATGATAATATAGATTTGTATCTAGAACAAGAATAACTTAGATTGGATATGGATTATAGATCAGTCATTTGATTTTATAAATTATACCTCTATAGCCATGGAGACTTGTGTTGACATGGGATGATTACATCGACACTTCTATCTTGATCTAATGAATGCGTCTAATATAGAACTTATTGAAAGTAGATATGAACACCTAGATGATTATGGGTTCTATTTCTCCTTCACTTTGGTTTGTTCAGATTTGGATAATGGGTTATTTCTCCTTGTAAAATAGTAAAACCCTAGTTCTTCATCTTCATAGTGCCTATGAAAAAAATGGGTTAGTGGGATCAAAATTTTGAGCTGGCCCTAAAGACCTATCTTTCAATGGGTATGACCTACATATCCACTATTTTTAAGATGGACTCAAACTGATATATTTTTGTCCTAATTTGTAGGTTTTTGTGTGCACAAGGGTGAAATATGTAGAGATCAAGTACAATAGTGACCTAACTTGTAACTTGGTAAATATAACTCATGGCATGATACTTCAATACTTTATACCTATATATGTGTTTTACCTATAGCTAATTTGGAAATAAGAGAGAATAGGGAAAGTTTTCTCACTTGAATTATTTTTTAGAATTGACTTATGAGAAGGTGTGAGATCACTAGGTATTTTTATAGGTGAGGAACGAATCAGTATTGATCATGTATTTATATAATTAATTTTGTATAACATATCACATAAAATCACTTAGATTTACAATATTGATAAGTTTAAAATTGAATGAGTTTAGGGCATTGGACACTTGTGTCAGGGTAGGACACTTGTATTAATGTAGTCGTCTGACTAGGATATAAGTGTCTAGTAAGCAAAAAAAAGTATAGGTCTAGAACTTATAAATATGGAAGATAAGTGAATTTACAAAATTATGGGAAAAGATATAAATATTAGGTAATTATAATGACATTTTTTAGACTAAAAATTATTAAACGAGCATAAAGAGATAGTAGATGAAAGCTAGAAAGGACTAAAACTATGAGGAACAACCAAGGTTTGTATTTACTAATTATACAAGATTGAGGTGATATATAATATTTATAGTGTCTATAGACTAATGAAAAATTATTATATGAGAATATAATAACATGGTTTTGTTATCCATTAATTATAAAAAGTGATAATGGGAAGAAATTTGTCACTAATACAATTGCAGAATTACATACACTATTTGAACCAACATAATAGGAGTACTCCATACCACTGTCAATAAAATGGGATAGTGAATGAAATTAAAAAGGTATGTAATATAGATATTGGATATTAGGACACAGAAATACTAGCGGTATTGTGGGCTTACTATACTACCTACACAATATTAAATAAATGTTGCTTTTTAAAGTGAGTATGTAGTTTAGAAGTGACAATACAATTCAACTATATACTACCAAGTTTGAGAATAAGGGTGATGTTTATATTTAATGAGAAGGATTCCATTCAAGAGAGATTGAAAAAATTAGAAAGACTCAGTTATAAAATATTTTTGGTAGCATACAATTAGACATAAGAGAAAAAGAGCCAAATTTTTTGGCATGATATACATATTAATCTCAAGGAATTTTAAGTCAAATACAAATTTTTACTCTATCACCAAAAATATAAAAGTTTTTCCAACTCAAAAATAAGATGTATTGGGATATATATAATTGGAGACATCTTGGACTCTAGCATAATAAAATTGAAAAAGTTTGTAATCACACTTATAATAAAGTTTTTAACAAGATGTTGATTAAAACTATATACTATAGATAATTATGGTAAAATGTGGTGAAAAATGATAATAGAACTTAAGGTTTGACACTATCCTTCTATTCAAATGATTTGAGTGAGGGTAGTGTGATACCTTATGCTAAAAATTTAAGTACTAAGGTGTTTATCATGTTACCCATCTAATAGGTAAACACTATCCTTATAGATGGGAAAGTCGAGTGAGAATACTACAGTACCTCATGGGTAAGTGCAAAATGTTGGGAGACAAAAAAGGGCCTACTAGTGAACATGTTTTTTCTAAAAATTCAGAAATCTCAACTTTTATATATTATTTGAGATGGATACACTCAAAATTTTAATATGGTATAAGAACATGAATTGTATAATTTCAAGTCTAGTTTCTAAAACTCTATTTTTTTTTAAATGGTAAAGTATAAGTAGGCCAAACATCTAAAACTTGAAGAGGAACTATTATTTTTTTATAAAAATAAAGTGGATAGTTGGGCATATAGAACACCATTTTTTTAACATTGTTTGAAACCCTTTGGTAAAACATTAGATAACATCATCTAGTTTGTGAACTATCTTTTTTTAATTTTTTTTAATATATATATATATATATATAAGTAAATGTCAGAAACTGATAAAAAATGGATAGATAGTTGTATAACCTCCATACCTACTTAAAAAAAAAAAAAAAAATAGATTTCTTTGAATTCATATAGAATTAGGCCTAGTTTTCTAGCATTTTTTTTTTTGCATTTAGATCAACAAAAAAAACATAAAAATATATAGGCATGTATATTTACAACATGTAATGGCCTAAAAAATCCATATTTAGAAATCAACATAAATGAAAACCTTTAAATAGTCCAAAAAACTAAAAAATATATATTTCGAAAGAGAAGAGCATGATCGACATTATAGTAATAATTTGATGAATTGTTTCATTAAAATTCTTAGTGTTTATGAAAATGAAACTTGGATTTTATATTATTTTGTGAAAACACTCAAATGCAGCTGTGTTAGTAGGTCCAAGCCTCAACCTTAGGAATCAAATCCATTTCCAAGCCAAATGGAATGGATTTTCAATTCAACATAAAAATTAATGTATGCACAATAACATGTACACATTATAACACTTATGCACTATAGTGTGTATGCATTTCTTAAACATTGCATTAAAAAAAATTGATCTATGCATATATGTTGTTATTCATGTATCTATCTATTCACATTTCAAATTTAATATTTTTATTTTAAAATGGAGTATGTCAATATATACACAACCAAAAAAATGATATAATGGATATAGTGTTGAAATTTTGGTGTTTTTGCACTAGTGAATGTAATTTTGATTATATAAAATACAATATAATGTTCAACTAGGCCCAATTTCAGTATGAAATCAATCAAAGAGTCAATTATTTCAATGGTGGAGGCAAGTAGGGCCAATTTAATCCCCTTAAATGTAATTGTGACTTATGATGTGATTTTAGGATAAATTAGCTCAGATTTCCCAATATATTTAGTGAATGAATGACTTGGTGAAATCAATGATGAAATTTAAGTGAAATTGAGAATCATGGTCCTAATTTTGACTATAAAGGATGTAATTTAAGGAGCTCAACCCAAATGTCATTAAAAACCCAAATAATCCATTGGTTCAATTCAAAGGAAATTGGGGATAATTTGAAACCCTTCAATGAAACTATGACTATAAATGATGATTTGGGGCTTAATTGACTCCAATTTTATTAGAGAGTGAATCAAATAATTATTTCGTTCCATAATAGATGCAATTTTGACATGTATAGGATGTTGTTTACGACCTAATAAGATCAAATGTCATCACATAATGCATGAAATAATTAATTTCTTTAATTTTAGAGTTAATTAGGGTCAATATGAGCCCATTTCACCTAATTAGAACTATACAATGTGTTTTCTAGCTAAATTGGTTTGGATTTCATCATAGTTTGAGCTAATTAATCAACTAATGTAATTTGTTACATGATTTTGGAAGAAATCAACTACATGAACCTAGTTTGAATTGCATATGATGTTTTTGGGGTATAATTATCCTTAATGTTGTCATAAAATGAATGAAATAGTTGATTAATTTAATGAAGGAGGAAATTGAGGCTAATTTGAAACCCTTTAACCTAAATAAAAGAGTAGGATCTGAATTGGAGCTAAGTTAGATCTAATTTTGTCATGAATTGATGCAATTAGTTAATTGGTGAAATTAGAGATGCGATTCATGAAAAATTGAGCCTTATGAACCTAAATTATATATCAATCAACTATATAGGATGAAAAATATGGATTAATTGACCCTTATTTTTATAAAAAAATGCAAATATAGAGCTTATTAGGGCCAATCTAAACTTCTTGAACCTAATTGTGAGTCTAGGATGTGATTTGGTGATAAATTAGTTTATATTTATTGGCATATCAAGTTAAATAGTCTATTTTTGTGTAAGCTAGATGAAATTGAATACCTTGAACCTAATTTTTATATGTAGGATACAATCTTAGTGTCAATCAACCCCACTACCATAACAAAATAAAGAAAATAGTCCACCAATTCAATCATAAAGGTAATAACAACCAATTTGAGTCCTTTAAACCTAAATACAAGATCAAGACATGATTTCAGGATAAATTAGCTTTGATTCCATCATGAATTGATATAATTAGTCAATTGGTGAAATTTAAGATGTGATTTAGGCCATATAAGCCTTCTAAACCTAAATTATGGCTTTATTGATTGTATAGGATGAAACATTTGGAACAATTGACCCTAATTTTATCAAAAATGTAAATACAAATGTAATTTGGTCTAATCTAAACCCATTGAGCCTAACTATAAGTATATGATGTGATTTTAGGAGCTCACATTTCTTGACATATCAAACTAATTAATCAATTATTATAACTAGTGATGCAAGTTATACAAATTTGAATCCCATGAACCTACTTTTAACTATGTAGAATGTAATTTTTGGGTTAATCAACACCACTGCCATACAAAAATAAATAAAATAGTCAACCAATTTAATCATAAAGTAAAATGGTGAGAATTTTAGCCCCTTCAACTTAACAAAAAGAATAGAATGTGATTTAGGAGTAAATAGCTCTGATTCCCTCATGAATTGATTGAATTAGTTAATGGCTAAAATTTTAGACATGATTTGGGCCAATATGGCTCAATTTATTTTATAAGATATAATATCTACCTTAATTAACCATAATTTTATCACACATGTAAATACAAAGGTAATTGGGGCCAATCAAAACATCTTAAACCTAATTGCAAGTCTAGGATGTGATTTCGTGCTAAATTAGCTTATATTTCTTAACAAATCAAGCCAATTAGTTGATTGTTACAATTAGTTATGTAATTTGAATGGAATTAAACCATTTGAACCTAATTTTGACTATATAAGATGTAATTTGGGGGACAATCCAACCCAAATTCATAAAAAATAAATAAAATAGTCAACCAATTCAATCACAAAAGGAAATTTTGGACAATTTGATCCCCTTATGGTTAATTGTGACTATAAAATTTGTTTTGGGGCTTAGTCGACCCAAATTTTATCAAAAATTTAATGACAAAGGCAATTGGGGCTAATCTAAACCCCTTGAACCTAACTTTGAGTATAGGATGTTATTTGGGGCTAACTAAACCATTTGTGAAGCTAATATCAATGGTATGGGATGTGATTTTGACATAAATTAACCTTGATTTCATCACATAATAATCATATAACATATTAATATGACATATAACTATGTATACATAATACATACATGTTATAAAACATACACATTAATTTTAAAATTAAAAAAATCTTCTTATAATGTTTAATTTTAATATCTTTCAAGAATTATATCCCCACCTACAGTCTATGCATAAGTTTACACCTTGCATGTCAAAGACAAAAGGGAATGAATTTTTTTTTGGACTCCACCATCAAAAGCTATCAATTTTGTGTAGTCATGGGTGATGGAACTCATTCAAGGAAGAGGAAGTAGTTAAATCACAAAATACCAGAGAAATTACATGTTTTGAGAGAAAAATAAAAGGAATTCCTTCAAATATTTTTCTCAAGACAAAGTACATACACTATCCCTAATGAACCAAACATCATATATAATTATGAAATTGATAATGATGATGAATTTTTTACTTAATTTCAAACTTTTATAAATATAATATGAGAGTTTCACTCAATAAAAGAGATGTAGTGAAAAGAAGGGTTAGTTATCATAACCATGAGTTGTATCTAGAACATTTATTAGATATGACCCAAACACAATTTCACTCTAAGATTTTAATATAAATCCATAAATTTATATTATTACAATATATTTTGAGATGTATGAACCATTTTATGTAAAAATAAATCACAAATTAACCACTTTCTTTTGTTGGCAACTATTCAATTTTCAATGCATTATGATGTTTTACACATATATGTTGTACTTTTCATAATGAAAACATTTTATAGGAGTGTTGCATGGAATTTGTACCAAAATTAGAAAGGGAATTTATTCCAACCATTTTTTTGAAAGAATAGACTGACACTTTCTTTTAACAAAGCATGTTTGGATGGAAATTTTAACATTTATGGTGGATTTCCAAAATTTAAAAATTGTATCCATGAGGAGAGTAAAAGTGTTATTAGATAAGAATTATCTGGTTTAAGCAAATAAAAAAATGGTGACATATCAAGTAAAAGATGGAATGGAATATAAAAATTGTTATTTCATTATAAATCAAATACCTATTTCAAAATTTACAGTGAATGTTAAGGAGGAAATTATTTATGAGTCTACAAGGCACACCACACAGTTGGATGGTTAGATTAAAATTTCATGTTAATAAAGGAAATATTCACAATTTGTTATATTGTTTTAGTATTTGAATTTTATAATAATTACACATTTAAACTAAAAATGGAAGTTCAGTCACAATATTACAACCAAGTAAATTTTTTTCATATTCATGAATGCAAGTTCATGCATGCATCTGATAGTATAGATCAAGATATAAAAGTATTAATGGAGTACCATTTCTATATCAATGATGATTGATCACATTTTAAATAATAGGTAAAAGGTTATTTTGAGATTTTATATGGAAATTTGGATGAGAATAACATTAATTTCAATCAAAATTATGTTTGGTTAAATAATTTAAAATCACAATTCAAGAAAGAATGAATGTTTTCATGGTTGAATAGGATGTACGTTACCACTGGCATAGGACTTATGTGGAGTTTCACTGAGGCTAGACATGCAAAATAGGATCATAATAGTGTTGAATCATGTGTAAATATATTCATTTCAAGATAAAAGCTGAAGTTTGAAGATGGAACTATTTTGACTAATACAAAAACCATTGTTGAATGATGTAATGTGAAAATGGGCGATGGTGATCAATAGAATTATAGTGTTAATAGATATTTCTGATTGATGGAGGAAGAATAATTTTCAAAGTATGAATATTGTATGACCATAATGGGATTAAGAGAGATCCATTCATTTTTAGGTCAAATGTAAGTTCTTAGACTATTTATATGAGACACTTGGCATGTTTTCATTCTACAAGCATGTAATTTATTTGGAATGACTGAGTCACAAGAGTGGGTGGATGAATGGAGATATGGAATTTTAATTCCAATCGATAGATTTTAGGTTACACTAGAATTATAACTTATAGATATGACATCATCACATGACTTTGACCATGTATCTAATCTAATTCAACTAGGAAGAATATTAATCATTATGTATTATTTATTCTCATTATCTATCTTGACATTGTTATTAAAATTTATTTTTTGAGATATGTGGCATGTTTTTGTATTTATTTATGATGAGGACAATAAAGAAGGAATAAAGTACTACTTATCTTAGTGTGTAAAGGAAAACAAGAAAACAACTTCCCAAGTCATTGACATGGAAAACATTTACTATCCAACTAGATATGTGTTAGTCACTAGAACTTGGATTCAATGATATCCAATTATACATTAAGATGTATGACTATTTGAATACTATGAAATACATAGGAAGATATTTCACTATTAAAATTTGGTTCTTTCAACAAATATCAAATTATTGAAATATTTTTAGAGGAAATTAAACAAGAATATATGTAAAGTTTGTGAGTCATAACATGAATATATTCTTTCTACTATCAATAGTAGATCAAATATTAGTGGTTTGTTGGATTGAAATTCCAAGCTATGTTGACTTCTAAAATGTATATGTAATTAAATTTACCAAATTTTGTTTATTTATTATGTAGTATATATAAAATTAATTTTTAATAACTTACTAAATTTTTTTTGGTTAGTGGTGCTAAATAAGATTCCACCTTTACACAGCTGACATTGTTAGTAAATAATTTCATATTATTGAAGCTAGGAGAAGATTAATAAAATTTATCTGTTATTAAATAAAGATAATTATTGAGGTTAGAATGGGAACTCCATCTCTATCTCAAGCGTGATAAAATACCAAATCATATTATTGGATTTTTTTATCACTCTAGACATGTTGGGAATTCTTGTTTCTAGCCACAAATACTGAAGGTGGAAATATCGATCTGCCACTTCAACATTGACAACATTTACTATCAATGTTTCTAATCTCGTGATTAGTTATGAAAACCCACATCCATGTGGATTTTTACATTGTGGTATTTTGATAATGTGTCATTTACCTATCTAGATGTGTTCAAAGTGATGTATTTGCATGTGGAGATCATAGGAAGAAATGTCAGCTAGAGGAAAAGAACTTATCTCTTCATTGTAAAAAAGTTACATATTTAATGTTAATATACATGATTCAAGATGAAATTTTAGGTATTTAACATGCACATGAGGGTTTTTTTGGTTCATTAAAATGACTTATAGTTTCTTTTTTATGCAAATACAAAAATAGCTTTTAAAAATATAATTTTCTCATAATAGGAAGGGCATTTTTGGGGTCATATTGGGTACTCTATCTCTTAATCAAGAATGATTAGAGGTAAAAACCTGAGCTTAAACATTATATACCACCTTGGAAGTGTTGGAAATGATAGTTATGATCATATTTAACTACCACTTCAACTTTGATAACATTTATTTTTAGTGTTTTCAAGATCCTTAACATTTTTGAAAACATGCATTTGGGTGGATTTCAATTTTGTGGTATTTAAGTATGTGTAATTTTCCTATCCATAATTGTTCAAAATGATTTATTTACATGAACCAGTGTCAGAGGTATAAATGTCAGTTGGAGGGTAATAACTTGTCTCTTCCTTGAAAAATGATTTCATTTTAGGACTAATTACAATAGCATGTGACACAAATTCATATCCACGATTTCAAATATATTCCATAGGGTGAAATTAAAATAATTTTACATACATTTGAATATTATTTAGGTTCATTCAAAAAACTTATGGTTTATGTTATATGCACATTTGAAGTTACCCTAAAAATTACAATTTTCACATATTAGGAAGGGCATTATTGAGGTTAAAATGGGTACTTCATCTCTCAACCAGGAATGATTAGAGGCATATAACCTATTTATTGATATTATCCATCACTTGGAATGTGTTTTAAGTGCTAATTTCTATCCATAAATCACTAGAGGTGGAGATATCTAACTACCACTTCAACTTTGAAAACATTTATTATCAATGTTTCCAAGCTCATGAATAGTTTTGGAAAAATGTATCCAAGTGGATTTAGAGGTTTTGGTCTTCAAATAACATGGAATTTTAATATGAAAATGTGTTATAATTGATGAATTTTCATGTAGAGTTCCTATATATAGGAATGTCAGTTAGAAGATAAGAACTTATCTTTTCCCTATATAAAAAATTCATTTTAGGACTGATTAATATGTGTGCCATAGATTCATCTCCAAGGTTACATCAATGTGATCTAGGGTGAAATAGGAGGTAGAAGAAGGTGGAATGAGATAATTTAAAAAATGGGACAAATGGGATTTAGGAACATGAGAGCATAGTTAGGATTTCCAAGGACAATAAACATCATTATGATGATGGAAATCATATAAAAATGATTGTAAATGGGAAGAGATCTATGTATGATGATGAATATAGTAACAATGAATAAAATATAAAGTGGAAAAGAAATTTAACAAGTGTAAAGTGAGGATTAGGATGATGATAAGTATCTAGATAATAGTGGCTACTCATAAAAAAATCTTGAGAGATTGTATTCATTAGATGGCTTTAGAGAAGAAATAGTACTAACCAATGTATAATTTTAGGATGATGGATATCATTAGATTTTAATATTATTTACTTATCAAAAGTTATAGATTTTTATATAATGGAACATGGTAACCCA
Source organism: Torreya grandis (assembly GCA_037957365.1). Taxonomy (NCBI): domain Eukaryota; kingdom Viridiplantae; phylum Streptophyta; class Pinopsida; order Cupressales; family Taxaceae; genus Torreya; species Torreya grandis. The sequence goes on from JARHVA010005060.1 coordinate 1,220,800, forward strand.
TAAATGGTTTCAATACAACCTTTTATTGGCTAGAGTGCCACTTGCTTTTGTATAAGATTTTCCTAATCAAGTAGATGTTTTAATAGTAGTGTAACAATTATACTTTGAGAATAATGTAATTACTTATTTGGTATCATATATCTAATGATACAATTAACACATACATTTTAAATTTTCATTTCTTCTTAAGATAATGCTATTTAACTATAGTTTACTATGCAAAGGAGACCAACCTCTATCGAGGATGCACAAACCATGATTGAGGTATGCCTGGTAAGTAATAGATTATATACATTTTCATGCAATCAAGATTTGAATGAGCCTTTTGGTAGTTTTAAAATTCATACAAATGGAATTGGCTCTAAGTTTCTATTCAAGATGGGTTATGATGTGAAAAGGCTTGGAAAAATTGGGCAAAGAATGAAAAATATCACAAATGTTGAAGAAAGGATCAATTTTTAGGATTAGGGTATATTGGTGGAAAATAAGAAGTTGGAGAATGCTACAAAATAGATCAAGCATGAAAAACGTGCAAAGACAAAGAGTCCAACTGACTACCTCAAAAAAAATATAATCGTATGTTAAAGTCATCATTCCTTTTTTAAAATCTAATGAATAAATGGAGTGTTTAAATAATGAATAGGTTTATCATGATGTTACATCCTAATTCTCATCTAAATTAATTAATCTATTAATTTTTGGATTTTGTGGATAATGATTGGTTAATTTATTGTTTTAAGAAGCTATATATGTAATATGTTGATTTATGGATAATTATATACTACTTATTATCATGATCATTAACTTTTTTGTTAGATATTTATATTTTATAATGGTACATTATGATCATGATTATTTAGTTTGTTCAGTTATAATAGTTTACTGTGGATTATTTCATGATATGGTCTAACTATTGTTTATTATACTAAGGTGGATGCAAGATGGAGCCCACCCTCTAGACTATGGCTAAGGGAGGGTATCATCGAAGAGTATGGAATAGATGGAGATTTTAGGGGATGAGATAATGATAATAAAACCCCTACACATACAATGAAAGAATCTTATTAGTGTTTGGTTATGTTTGTTTCACTATTTCATTGATTGTGTCGCATTTTAATTTAATGTTTGTATGTAGTGGTTTAGATCAAATTGAATAATTCTAATGTCTTATTAGTTATAATTTATGTAATTATTTATCATAACTTATACACTAATATCCTTATATGCTCCTACTAATGTGCAAAGACAAAAATGAAATGTTTTGTGTAACATTATCTTATTGGGTTTGGTCTTGTATGAATTCCTTATTCTTCTATCTTAGGATTAATTAAAAATCAAGACTATTATAAAATGGTTTGAATAGAATAGGTGTTAAATGGATGACATGTTTTAAATCTTTTTTATTATAACATTTGATATTTTCATCAAATGTATATGATGAGGAAGTTGATGGGCTAATATAGAGACCCATGTTTGATTTAATAAGGTTTATATTTTTAAATAAAAGACATTATGGTTTTGTTAAAAGTAAATAAAAATATTTTTAACCATAATGATGAGGTGATTATGTAATATGGAGTATTCACTAGAATATAGGGCTTTGAGAAAAATTGGTTTCAAAGAATTTTTGTAGTAATAATTTTTATAATCAAGGGTAGACTTTTAGTGAACTACATGGTATGATATAATTACATTTATTTATTGAGGAACTCAACTAGTAGTGAGGTTATGGATAGACTCCATGCCAAAAAATGCATACAATGGTTACAAAACCAGATATTCATTTATTGATGACCTAGTTTTATGGGGTTTGTTTATTTGTCATGCATAACTCGAGCTGAAGGAGATATATGGAGGTACGATGGTTTTGAGGAGCATACGATGGATGATGAGAGTTTTTGAAGAAATAAATTAGATCTTGGACAAACTTGGATTGTATTTATCAGGTAGGGTTTGTTGATTTAAATATCTTTGTTTTATTAGTTTTGAAATAAATTTCAAAATATTTTTGGTTTATGTCATTGAGTCTTTTGGTGTAGGTTTTCTACATTTATAAAAAAATACAAGGTATATTTAGTTAACCTTGGGGATGGCAAAAAGGTTGAATACATATAATTCTACCCCTTACCAATATGGTTATGTGCTTTAGGTTATTGTGATAAATTGATAAAACTAGGGTTTCTATTTTGGTCTTAGTTTCAAAGGAACATTTGAAACCTATTAATGGTAGCTTTAGGTTTTATTAATCACTATTTTTTTCTCAAAACCATTTAGTTATTCTTCACATTTGTAGTTATATTTATGATATTAAAATGAGATCAACTACTTTTTTGTTTAAATAGACTTTTATGTATAAAGATATAAGGGTTATACTCTTTTTCGGTTTTAAATGATGGCTTCAAGTAACTATAGGTATTCTGGTGCTTGTTTATATTTTCATCCTTGAATGAATTTTGAATTAAATATAAAAATAATTCTAACAAAAATGAATATGTAAGTGACCCTACCGATGGGTAAGACCCATTCACAGGGCCGATTACATATATACTTGAGCCTTAGGTATTTGTCTCAACATTTGTTTAATAATGAGAATAAATATAAGGTAGAGTTTTCATTAGTTTGCCTATGTGTGAGTCAACATAGAGGAAAATATAAAGAATGGATTGGAATCTCTATTATTGTTAACCTTTGTTTTTGTTGAGATGGGTGCTAGTGTAAATAGAAGCCTAGTATGGTGAGCTATAGGTATTTGATAACATGTTGGATTTCTGAACATTTAGCTATTTTGGTTGTTTTTGTATACATCAATGTTTTATTTTTTACATTTTCTCTTCTCTCTCTTTAATTAAGAGGAATAATTATTGAGAATAATGTATTGGTGAAGTTTTTTTTTAGGAAATTAGTCTGAATGGATTTAATAGGAATTTCATAAAATATTTTATAAATATTCAAACCCATGAATAAAGGTCTTGTTTGGAAGATTTTGGGTGTATAATTTATAGTATTGATATACAAGATGACTTGTATATTTATTCTGAGTAACTATGAATCTTTTTGAAATTGGCTACTTTGGGTTAGTTAATTAAAATGATATTTATAATCATGTGTGTGTGTGTCTCTCTCTCTCTCTCTCTCTCTCTCTCTCTCTCTATATATATATATATATATATATATATATATATATATATGTATGTATGTATGTATGTATGTATGTATGTATAAACAAGGGTCCTCCATAAGACTCATGTGTGTGTGTGTGTATCCACACACACACACACACACAAACACACAAATATATGAATATACATATTTACACTTATATATGATTAATTATTGGAATATTTTATGATAGATCCTATATAATTTTGATTATTAAGGATTGGTAATTTTCAAGAAGCTTTAACTTATATATATTTCAAGTTTATAGAAATGATTATTAGTTATGTTAATATGACCAAATACATATTTTTATGTAATGAAAAATATATAGTGATATATTTATACTAATGATACATTGTGTAATGATATTTATAGATGTATATGTGTATTTACATAGTATGGATTTTGTAAGTGTATCAAGCTTAAAATAAATTGGTCATTAATGAATTGTATGAGGAAACATGCAGCCATGAATTAATGTCATGATAGGAATATTTAGACTATTTCATTTTTTCATATGTTATGAATAAATTACTCTTTTTTAGTTAAAAATCTATGATTATCAACAAATTAGTTTATTTATACTATCTAAATTCATGTGATGAAATATATGGAAATATATGATTTCCTTATATTAATACATGTTGTGGAACTTTTATATGGAAATATATTAATTGAATCTTTTGATTTAAATATTATTTATGTTTGAATTAATCTAGTATTAATTATTATAAGCAGGTAGGTGAGATGAAATTCATGTACTAACTTAGTGTTACAAATAGACATATTTGAGTAAATCCAATTGAGTTGGTTTTTTGAATTTGACTAATCTTAGAGATCCAAAAAACTATATTAAGACCTTGGCCAAAGTAATGTTTATGGTTAAAACATTTTTAATTCACCTATTTGATTTAGTTTACATGTTTGCATGATATCATGTTAGAAAATATTTATTTATGATATATTTCATGTGGTATCTCTCTTACAACATGGGGATTTTAGTTGACAACCTTTATTTTTGTACCATCACTATTTGCCCATCCATGAAGGGAGGGATTTATCCTAGTTAGAAGATTGTACATGGGATCGATGGTCTATGGTTGGTGTAAAAAAACACTAAAATGATACTCTCCCCTCCCCTCCAGTAGTCATCTAATAAAGGCTATAGTCATAAATGATTTTGGATAATAATGAGTTCATTGAGACTCATATGTTTTGTGGAACATTCTATTATATGTAATCTGATATTCAGATATGTAATAATGTATACTTGTATAATTTGATGTAAATTTGATAGTTACAGTAGATGGTTGTTTTTTCTTATATTTTATATGATATTTTCTCTAGCAGTGGATGATTGGTAATTTGTGTATTATAGTACTATTCTATGATTTACTCGCTAAAGCAAATATGTAATCATTATAGTGACCATTAACTAAATGAATCATATGATCAACCTAATAGTTAAATAATATTTTATTTATTGATGTAGTTAGTTAAAAGTCATTGGTTTATGGAATTAGTAAATATAAATTGTTAATGAGTTATTTATTAAAAAAAAAATTGTTGACTTAATTATATTTTAATCCTAAAGGTTGTTACATTGTGGTATCAGAGCTAAGACTCAAAATCTTAGATATAATGAGTCCACTAACATATTTTTATTCTCCTATAATAAAAAGGGAGAATGTCACATCAAAGATCAAATATAGAGGGCACATGTAATGCTACTAATATGAACCCTTTAGTTGACCCTATTTAGTTTGTCACTGAATAAAATGCAAATTTTATTAGATTCTCAAAACCATGAATGATACTAGGGATTGGATAGTCACCCTTGAAAAAGAATTTCATGGCCATGTAGAGGAAAATAATCAAGATAATCTTGCAGATCATCCTCTTATACAATAAGTTCCTTAAGAACCTAGGTAAGAGGATGTGCCACAAGATGTGAGAGATCATGTAGCTTTGGAGCTTGTATAAGATATGAATAAATTTAATCTACCAAAGTTTTATGGAACCATTTTGGGTGATGGAGTAGATGTAAGGATAAATGGGATAGAGAAGTATTTCAAGATATGAAATTAATATGAATTCATAAAAGTAGTTAGGGGAGCTTGTTAGTTAGCAGGTGAAGCAACAACGTGATGGGAAGATAAGAAATTAGAGATGAATATGAACTCTAATACCACCATATGGAAATAATTTATGACCTTATTCAGATATTAATAGACACCCTAACTATATTTTGATAATAAACTTAAAAAAAATTAGAATCTAAAGCAAAGAGACCTTCAGTTAATGAATATTGGGAGAAATTCACAAATCTCCTAAAATATGTTCCTTAGTCTTAGGATGATGAGAAGTTTGCATCTATAAATTCATTATGGGATTAAAATACCAAATTGGATGTGAGATGGATGTCCATGGGCCATCCACTATGGATCAAGTCTTTGAAAAGGTAGTAAATTAGGAGTACAAACTAAAGTCACTTGCTCAAGTCAGAGAGAAATTTAATAAAAAATTTGGATGTCCTAAAATAACTAAAATAAATTTAAAAACAATGAATTGTAAAACGAGTGGAAACTCTAAAAATCAATTCAAGAATCAAAATGTAAAGTTTAGCAATGATTCATGGAATAAGAAATTAAGAAAGAGTTTCAAGGGAGGTTTCAATGGAAATAAACAATCTAATAGGAAAGGACTATTAGGTGGATGCTTCAATTTTAAAGGTCATCATTATGCTATGGAATTTACTAAAGGGAAGTTAGATGGTAAAAATAAAGTTTCTACTCTGCAGCAAGGATCTAATTGGTAGATAATTCATGTAGTTGTTGGTAGCCATCAAGCTAAGTTTTAAGATTCTCCTATTGAGTTGTTAGGTACTTCATTTGGTCATCTAATTTGAATTTTGATTGATATAGGATCTAATGATTATATTATTTCTCTTAAAATTATTAACAAGTTTTCTATAAAATATTAAATTATGATAAAAGCTTGGTCAATTGAATATGAGAATGAATTTAAGGTTAAGATCGATAAATGTTTGGTTTAAGCTAAGATCAAACTACTCAAAATACCTATGGTAGTGGATATATTTGTATCACCATTAGGGTCATAAGATGTGATACTAGGAATAAAATGGTTAGCTCATCATAAATCTAAGGTGGATTATTTTCTTAAAAAGGTAAAATGTTTAGATGATTTATGAAAATAGACCCAACTCTAGGGATAAAAAGGGATCTAAAAATTAGATAGAAATTTGTAATTAAGCTAAATAAAGTATAGATAAAAGGATGTAAAACATTTATTGTTAAGATAAATGATATGGAGGAATCAAAGGAACCTTCCATTGAGAATTTTCCTTTTATTTAATATTTTAAGGATGTTTTCCTAAATAATTTATAGGTGTATCCCCTAAGAGGGAGTTTGATTTATATATTGATATAATTCAAGGGTCATAACCATAATATAAATCCCCCTATAGAATGAAAAAAAATGAAGTGGTAGAGTTGAAGGCTCAACTATAATATTTTTCATCCAAAGGGTTGATTCAACCAAGGTGTCACCATGGGGTGCACTAGTTGTGTTTATTAAAAATAAGGATAGAACCCTTCACTTTGTTGGGTGAATATTTTGTCAATCAGCTAACTAATGAGTAAAATAGGTCTCTTCAACCATAACATAAGGAGATTGGTCAGAGAAATGTGCAGGTTTACCACATCAGAGGTGGACAAATCTCTCCTCTCATCAAGGGGAGGTTCCATATAACTATAAGGTACTCTATATATACTATCTACTATAAATAAACTAAAAATAACACTCAGGGGTAGGATAACACCATCCATCTCTCTTTTTTTAGAAATTATGTTCACAAATCAAAGGGGAAATCTTGATGAAATGACAGATGGCACTCCTCTTCTTTCACAAGTGTTGTTCAGTAGACAACAAGAACCTTTCAGGTAGTGACAAGTAACTATAACAGGGCATAATAACACAGAAGGATGAAATATAACACAAAGTATCCACCTCAACTACTAAAGAGTGAAATACGAAGGATAATGAGGGCACAAAGTCATCCCAAGATCCTTTACACAGAAATAGAAAATAGACAAACTAAAGATAATTGTGGTAGCACAAAGTCTCTCCATAGCTAGCTTCAAGACACCTTCCTAATTACTTTCACTAATTTTGTTTATTTAATTAAATGGACAAAAATGTATTAAGTAAATAGACATAAGAACAATTTCCCCAACAACCAAGCTATTTCAGTACAAAGTCTAAAAAGTCACTTGTTTTCCTATTCAAATAATGAAATATGATCCACAATCTAAGCTCAAAGTCTTAGTAATGCCTTTTAATTTAAGCAGAGTTTTGTTTCTGATAACTAAGAGATCTCCCTAAAATAATAAGAGAGAGTCTAATATATAGTTCTCCAAGAAGGACTTGGGTTCTTTATTTCACAAAAGTGGCCTTTGATGCATTCAATGCCTTTAATGCATTTTAAATTTTGTCCATGGGCTATGCTGGAATTGGGCATTAATCTTAAATATGGGCTACCTGATGTGTTTCCTAATGTGTGTGCACCTGTTCATTAGCTCTACTCAATGCAATAAAATAGGCCATGCCATTGAATGTTCATGCTCTTTGATGTCCACCTGGTGGGTTGTTTCACCTTCTAGAAACATATCCCATGCATGAATATTTCTGATCTTTCTCCATCATTTCCCCTTTCCTTGCTATATTTTGTCCTTATCTATGGGATCTGAGCTCTCGAGATATCTCTTTGGTTGGTTGCTGAATTTGTTCACAGGGTCTATGCCCTATTTGAAAATCGATGGATATTTCCTTATCTTAAATTTGACATCTATAGGGATGTCAATGGTTGTTGATTGTTTGAACTATATTGAACTATGAACCTTTGAACTTTTGAAAGTTCATTGGTTTAATAATTCAATGGTTCAAGTGGTCTTTATCAGCTCCTTGGTTCAATCACCTCTTTGGTTCAATCACTTCCCTAGTTTAATCACTTCCCTAGTTTAATCTCTTTCTTGATACAATTACTTTCTTGGTTGAATCATTTTCTTGGTTTAATCATTTTTTTAGTCTTTGATTGAACCATCACTTTGATCTTTAAACCAATGTTCTCTACCCTCCACAAGGGCACCGACCCTAAGTTTAATACCCTCCACAAGGGCACTTGTTCTTTCGGCTTTGGGTCACTCCTTTGAACCATCCGCATTGAACAGTTGAACCTTTAAACCTTTCAACTATTTTGGTTCAAGGTTCAATGGTTCAATCACTTTCTTGCTCTTTGTCTGGAGCTTCCTTTGAACTGTTGAACCTATGAACTTTTGAACTCTTTTGGTTCAAGGTTTAATCAGTTCATTAGCTCATCTTTTATTCCATGAATCCATTATTTTTCTAAGTCCCTTTGAAGCCTTAAAATTACTTTGGCTTTATGTCTTTGGAACACCCTGAAAGGAAGGTGTCCCTTTAGGCTTTGAGAAAGGTTGATTTTGCTCATCATCTGCCCTCCACAAGGGCACTCCTTTGAACTGAATGATTGAATCGATTAATTAAACCAAATTTAGTTCAATAGTTGAAAGGTTCAATGGTTCAATCACTTTCTTCTTTTCACTAAGTCTTTTGAAGCCGTTAAAATTGCTGAAGTGGTTGAACTTTGAACTTGGCAATGTCATTGAAACTTTGAACCCATTGAACCTTTTGGTTCAAGGTTCAATGTTTCAATGGTTCAATCATTTTTTTTAAGCTTGTTAATGAAATTTTTTAGCTAAACCGAAGAGTTAAACCAACCTTGGAAAATTATTAAGTGTTGAGAGCTTGTTTCTTTCCTATAGAGTTTGTATAAATGAACCTATAGAGTCCATAGAAATGAACTTGTAGAGTCCATAGAAATGAGTTCATAGAACTAGTGGAGTCCATAGAAATGAGTTCATAGAACTGGTGGAGTCCATAGAAATGAGTCCACAGATTCCTTCCTATATAGTCCATATAATTGAGTCCATAGATTTAAGGCTATAGAGTCTGTAGATTTAAGCCTGTAGAGTCCATAGATTTAAGTCTATATAGTCCATAGAAATCAACCTACAGAGTCTGTAGAAATGAACCTATAGAGTCCATTAACTTAAAAAGCTTGAAAAATGGAGAATTTGAATGCCCAAAACAATTTTTTAGAAGGGAAAAGGGAATTTTGGTCTACAGGACCAAAATAGTTCATATGTTGTCCCTAAAATGAGTGACAAATTTTGGGAACAACAGCTGGCTCCAGTTGGGGAACTTCTTTTAGTTAAAGACTTAGAGCAGCTGAGGGAAGTAGAAACTAGAATCTCCAGTGCCTTGAAGTATGCCATTGGGCTATGGATTCATTCTATCCAAAAATAAAGGTGCCAAAAATGAAAATGAAAATCACAAAATAGAACTAAAGACTATATAAATATACATATGTACAAGTAATCTTATATGATACTTGAAGAGTTGAAGTGCTTCAAATGCTACCCATTGTGAGGCAGAGAAAAGGGTGTGCCATCTTGGTACTTCAATAGGAAACTATTCTCACCATTGAGCTCATGGATAGTGAATGGGAATCTCCATAGGGAATCAAATTTCCCATGCATTCCCTTTGATTATCTTCTCTTATCCCATAACAGAACTTGATCACCAATCTGAAAATTATGGTTTTTTGCTTTTTGGTCAAAGAGCTTCTTCACCAGACTTTGATGCTAGGCAATTCAGTCCACCACCATAGTTCAATACTCATTTAGCTTAGTTAAGCACATGATCCTCTTATCGATAGAGCTTTCATATGTCTGATCTTCGACCACCTTTGCCAATTTCAATGCTAGTAATTCTAGGGTGATTGGTATCTCTGCATTGAGACCATATAAAATTTGGAAAGGTGACATACCTATCAACCTTTTGGGCATAATTATGTCTGACTATAAAGCATCAAATAATGCTTTGTGATAGGTTCATTGGTTGTCATCTACCAGCTTCCTGATGATGGTCACTAGATTCTTGTTGCTCAATTTTGCTTGGCCATTTCCTTATGGAAAATGATTAAAAGAGTAGGAGAGAGTAATCCCATAATAAAATAAAAATTATTTAATCTCATGTGAAGAGAAATAAGCTACATTATTGGTCATAATCTTGGCTGGGATCTCAAACCTAGAAATGATGTTCTCCTTGAGGAAATCACATATTACTTTTGAAGTAGCATGTTTGGTTGGAATTGCTTCGACCCATTTGGTGAAGTAATTTGTGGCTATGAGGACATAATCATGTCCAACACTTGAAGATGCGTTTATAGCACTAATGAAATCAATTCCCCATTGCTGAAATGGCTCTCTTACCACTACTGGCTTGAGAGACAGGGCAGCTAACTTGGGTCTTCTAATGAACTATTGACACAGTTCACACTTTCATACCCATTTATATGCATCCTGAAACAAAGTAGACCAGTAATACCTAGCTCTAAGAATCTTTTGGGTAGTTATAGAAGCAAAAAAATATCCTCCATAGGCTTGATTGTGCAAGGACCTCAAAAGTTGGTTCTGTTGCTCTTTATCCATGTAGTGAAGGAACACTCCATCAAGGCTCCTCTTGTACAGGCTATTTTTCTAGAGGACAAAATTGGTAGCTTTTAGTTTAATAGTCCTCTTTTATTTATGAGATAAGTGAGTAGGACACTCACCATAAGTAAGGAAATGAGAAATACTTGAATACCACTCATTTGTGGTGGAGACAAAGAGGACTGTTGGTGTGTCTTATTATTCTTTTTCTTCATGCCTTGCTTCTTTGGGTCTATTGTCAGCAATCAATTGACAAAGGCCCTTTCCCCACACTATCTTTATCAATTTGATAACTAGATCAAACTCTTATATTTTAGAAATCCAATTTCCCCTTTTGGTTCCAAACTCCTGTTGAGTTAGTATGGATTTGACTATGGTATCAAGAACTAGGGTAGTAACACGTGAGTTTAGAATATAAAAATGGAAATGCTTCACTACCTTGACCATCAGATAAGCATGCTTCTCCATGTTTGAATAATTTAGATCATGAGCTTTGAGAGGACAACTCATGAAGGATATGGAAGATTCCACACCTTCATTTTATTAAACCATAATTGCTAAAAGTGTGTGCTCAAAGGAATAACTATACATTATGAAGCCTTTGGTGTAATCTGGACAAACCAGAGTTGGGGCATGGGCCACAACTGTCTTGATGTCTTGAAATGTTGATTTTCCTTCATTAGTCTAGCTAAAAGTGGCCTTTCCCTTAATCATGTCCATAATGTGGTGAGTCTTCTCAGAAAACTCAGGAATGAACCTTCGTAAGAAATTCACCTTTTTGAAGAAAGAGTGAACCGTAGTCTTACTCATGGGTAGAGTAAGCTCCTAGATGGACTTGAATATTTCTAAGTCAATCTTTATTCCTTCTCTAGATAAAATGTGTTTGAGAAGCTTCCCTTTTGTTACTCTAAAAATAGACTTCTTGGGGTTTAGAAAAATTCCATTTTGGTGGCAGTGTTCCAACACTTATTACAAATGGTGCACATGGATAGGGCGATGCTTGGAAAAAATGGTCAAGTCATCAAGGTATACCATAATGAATTTACCCATTTCATCTTTGAAATCAAGGTCCATTACTTTCTAGAAATTAGCACCAACATTTATCAGGCCAAATGGCATCTTTCGATATGTAAAGGTGCCCCAAAGCATGGTGAAGGCAGTCTTGTGCTGGTCTACTTCACCAACTTCTACTTGATTGTATCCTGAGAAGCCATCTAGCATTTATAACATCTCAAAACTGGTCACTATTTGAAGTACTTGGTTCATGGTGGGCAAAGGATAGTTATCCTTTAAGGATGACTAATTCAGATTCTTGAAATACACATAGAGGCAAATTTCACCATTCTTCTTTCTCATAGGTACTATGTTGGCAATCCATGTGGAATGATGGATTGGGAAGATTATCCTGGCATTCAACATTTTTTATATATTTGATAGAATAGTACCTGATATCTTTGAAATGAACTACCTAGATTTTTGTTTGTAAGGCATTGAATCATCCTTAAGAGGAATTTCATGGTGAATTTCCTCAAGCCTGAGTGACTTCAGATCATCATAAGAGTATGCCAAAACATCTATGTAATGGTGAAGCAGGTCAGTAAATTTGATTTTTTCCTCTAGAGTATAGCACTTCCCAATGTTCACCATCTTGGGTTTTTCTTTGGTACCCAAATTTATCTGATCAAACCCCTAAGAGGAGCTTGAATCCATTTGTTTCTATTTGATGAACCTGTCATGCTTTTCAAACAGTCTCTCAAGACAAACCAGTCTTTTGGGAATTTTATTCCCTTTTAGCTATAGGAATTCTTCACCTGCATTTGAGTTCATCTCAGGAGCTGATTCAAGTTTTTGGAGCTTACTTCCTTCAAAGTGACACTGTTCAAAGCTATCATTTTGCTCCAAAAATGTGATAATTTGGTTGTCACCATTGAAAAATTGCCAATGATTGGCATTATCAAGTACACTTGGGTGAAATACTAATTTGATAGTGTACCTATTTCCTTTAAAGTCCAAATGAGGAACTAAGAGAGTTGCTGAAATAGCTAGTGCATCAGCTCGGTCATTGAATTCCTTAGGTATGGCAGAGATGATGAAAGCATCAAAGATTTCAATTAGATCCCAGACTAGATTGCGGTAGTGGCATAATCTCTCATTTTTTGTTTGATACAGGTTCCTTACCTAACAAACCTCTAGTTTAGCATCTCCTTTGGCATGAAGGAGCTTGATGCCTTTATCTCGAGTGGCTTTCAATCCAAGAAGAAGAGATTCATATTCAGTAGTATTATTAGTATTGCTGAACTACAACTTGTATGATGAAGGAAAAATATCTCCTTAATGAGATATTAACACAATTCTAGCTCTTGAACTGGTAGAGGAATAGCTGCCATCAAATTCTAGCATCCATAGCTTATTTAAAATTGATCCTTTCTCAGATTTCTCTTTGCTTGAAAGGGGGAATTCTTCTACATTTTCATTATGCTCTATCATGTCTTCTGCTATTCCATCTGAACCAATTTTTAGGCTATCATTTTTAGGAGTTTCATCAGCTAAAACATGAGTATCTTCTGTGGTCAAAAAATAATTACCCATGTTTAAATTTTCAAACAAAATTTGAGCTTCAGGCGCTGATGTCTGAGTGACAACATATTTTTATTCCTTTTCAGGAAGTAACCTCTGCATGATGCCGTTGACAGGGATCCTCATTTCAGATAGGTCCATGCTCGATTCTCCTCCATCTTTGTAGAAATTTCACCCTAGAAGAATGTCGTATGAGGCTTGAACATTAGCCACCAGGACTGTCATCATGATTCTTTTGTCTGAGAATGCTACAAATGCAAATTGGGCATCCTTAATTTGTCCTAGTAGAGGTACTTGTTTGTTTTCCATGGAGAAACACCTCCCAAAGGTTTTGGTCAGTGTGAGTCTAAGAGATTTTTCCACCTTGATAAGCATGATGTTGTTAGATGTACCTGAGTTTATGATGTAATTGCTCAGTTTATGACCATTTATCAATAGAGAAACATAGAAAGGCTCTACTTTCCTAGGGGTAGCTAGAGGAGTAATGACAAGATTGTTTGGGATGGACATGTTCCTTGGGGGATCATGAGTTACCTTTCTAACATCTTGTCCTATAGTGATAGCTTTATTCTTCACACACTGAACTAACCTATCTAACTGCTTAGGTTTGGATTGTAAGAATTCAAATTTAGACATTTGAATTTTGGTCTTCTTGACATGGTTGACTATGTCAAATGATTGAAATTGACTAGGAATAGAGGAAGGTAGTTCATCTTTCTAGTTCTTAGGAGGGGTGGTACTAGTTTGTGAAATTGAAGTTGAAGATGGAGGAATGCTTGATGTACTTACCTTTTTATTACTCACTAGGTCCTTTGGCTAGAAAGGTAGAGAAGTTCCTCACTTGAAAATTGAAATTACAAGCTAAGAACTTTCCCCTATTTTTCCTTTATCAGCTTGCTGGGCTGACTAGTTCTAGGACCAGGTGAATACAGCATATGATCCATCAACTACTTCACCTTTACCTTTGGGTTCATCTTGGTAATTCAGGAAACCAATGTTGGAGTCACCAACTAATTCTTCTTGGCCTTATACAAGGAGATTAGCATCATTTTTTTGGCTTAATTTAAGATAGAAAGAGAAATTAGATTCTATTTCAAGATATCCAACTGCTAAATTGGTTGGGGGTACTTTAATGGTAATTTTCCCTTGTGTGGGAGGAAGATGATTTGGTTGTCCTTGATTCCTAGGAGCATTGCCTTGGTATGACTGATTGGGGAATGTCCTCCTTGGCATATATCTGCATGAAGGAGCTGAAGATATCCCTTGCACTATTTGCTTCTTGAGAGCTAGTAACTCATTTGCCAGCTTCTGCATCATTGGATCAGTGGTACCTGTAGATGGATATTCAGAAGATGAAGAAGATTTACCTCTATTAGGATATCTCCTTATCTTTCCTGCCAAGATAAGGTCATCTTCCACCTTAGTGTCCAAATCTTGATCTATAACAAAGTCTATTTGGTGAGCATGTCTCAGTAGAAAACTCACTTCAGGTAGCTGAGAATTGATGAAGAAACATTTGAGATTCTCAAGTGTAGGTTGAAAAATTATAAGAATCCTATTCCTCAGCTTGTCAAACTTGGCTATAAAATCCCTCATTAGTTCATGGCTCCTTATTCATTTGTGTGAGTTGAGACAGTAGGGCATGCATATCTTCTACAAGCTTGAATCTCGCTTCAAATTTAGCTTTGAGAGTGTTACAGTCAGTCATAGTTTGGGCCTATAGATGATATAACAAGTCTATAATAGCAACTTGTAAAATTTCCATGAACATCCTGACTGCTACATCCTCATAATCCACACCTATTATGCCACAGGCTATGCTGAAGGCTGTAATATGTTCATTAGGATGAACCTTTCCATCAACATAAAACTTGGGGAAATTTTTCCTTGAACTACGTGGTAGCTCATGTAGAGGTGGAGTTAAATTGAGTGGGCCAAAAGAGTTACCCTAAGGGCCTTGAATTGCCATTGTATGACTATGGAAAGGTGGAATAACAAATCTCAGAGGGGTAAGTATTGACAAAGCTTTATTAATAGCAAAAACGGACGCTTTGGCCGGTAATGGAGACTTGACTTTAGTAGGAGGAAAGCTCCTAGTTCGTTGGAGGTGAGATGGTAAAGGAAACAAATCAAAATTACTTTGTTGTACCAACTCGAATATATGGTCAACAATACCTTTAACCCTTTGGCTTCGCATATACCATGGATCTACTAGAGTGTAAAAATAAAAATGGAAAAGAACTGACACTGCTTTAGCTTGAAGCTTGATGATTCAAACTGTGTATTCTTCCCCAGTGGAGTCACCAAAAACTATTGCCATGAAGCTGGAAGGAAAAATTAACAATGGGAAAGCATTGGAGTAGCTCATTCTTTCATAATAGGATAAATGGATAAGGCTATGATGTAATTGGTAAGACCCATATGAGAGTCGCTAGAGTATATAATGGATAATGATAGGAACTGTATGTTCGAATCCCCAGTGGAATCACCAAAAATTGTTAGCATGAAGCTGGAAGTGTTCTTTCCTACTTCACGTTGTTCCCCAGTGATATGAAATGCTCCAAATTGAATAGATTGGAAAAGGAATGGAAATGCTCATCATTCCCCATCAGAATCACCAAAAATTGTTGGGTGAATATTTCATCAATCAACTAACTAATGCGTAAAATAGGTCTCTTCAACCACAACATAAGGAGATCGGTTGGACAAATGTGTAGGTTTACCACATCAGAGGTAGACAAATCTCTCTTCTCATCAAGGGGAGGTTCCCTATAACTATAAGGTAATATATATATATATATATATATATATATACACACACACACACACACACACACACACACACACACAAATCTACTATATACAAACTAAAAATAACACTCAGGGGTTGGATAACACCATCCATCTTTCTTTTTTTAGTGATGATGTTCACAAATCAAAGGGGAAATCATGATGAAATGATAGAAGGCACTCTTCTTTCAAAAGTACTATTTAGCAGACAACAAGAACCTTTTAGGTAGTGACAAGTAACTTTAATATGGAATAGTAACACAACAGGATGAAATATAGCACAAAGTCTCCACTTCAACTACCAAAGAGTGAAATACAAAGGATAATGAGGGCACAAATTCATCCCAAGATCCTTTACATAGAAATAAAAAATAGACAAACTAAAGACAATTGTGGCAGCACAAAGTCTCCCCACAGCTAGCTTTAGGACACCTTCCTAATTAATTTCACTAATTATTATTATTTAATTAAATAGACAAAAAAACATATTAAGGAAATAGACATAAGAATAATTTCCCCAATGACTAAGCTATTTCAGCACAAAGTCTAAAAAGACACTTGTTTTCTTATTCAAATAATGAAATATGATCAACAATCTAAGCTCAAAGTATAAAGTAATGCCTTTCAATTTGGGTAGAGTTTTGTTTTTGATAACTGAGAGATCTCCCTAAGAAAATAAGAGAGAGTTCAATATATGGTGCTCCAAGAAATATTTGGGCACTTTATTTCACAAAAATGGCCTATGATGCATTCAATGCCTTCAATGCATTTTAAATTCTATCCATGGGCTATGTTGGAATCGAGCATCAGTATTAAATATGGGCCACCTAATGTGTTTCTTGATGTGTGCATAGATATTCATTCACTTTACTCAATGTATAAAAATAGGCCATGCCATTGAATGTTTGCATTCTCTGATGTCCACATGGTGGGCTATTTCACCTTCTAGAAACATATCCTATGCGTGTATTTTTTTGATCTTTTTCCATCATTTCCCCTTTACTTGCTTTATTTTGTCCTTATTTGTATGATCTGAGCTCTCGAGCTATCTCTTTGGTTGGTCATTAAATTTGTTCACAGGGTCTGTGCCCTGTTTGAAAATCTATAGATATTTCCTTATCTTAAATTTGACGTCTGTGGGGACATCAATGGTTGCTAATTGTTTGAACTATATTAAACCACGAACCTTTAAACTTTTGAAAGTTCTTCAGTTTAATAATTCAATGTTTCAACCAATATTTATCTATTCCTTGGTTCAATCACCTCCTCGGTTCAATCACTTCCCTGGTTCAATCAATTCCCTAGTTCAATCGCTTCCTTAGTTCAATCACTTCCCTGGTTCAATCACTTTCTTGATTCAATTGATTTCTTGGTTCAATCACTTTATTGGTTCAATCACTTTCTTAGTCTTTAATTAAACCATCCCTTTGATCTTTAAACCAATGTTCTCTACCCTCTGTAAGGGCACCTACCCTTAGTTCACTGCCCTCCACAAGGGCACTTGTTCTTTTAGCTTTGGGGCACTCCTTTGAACCATCCACATTGAACCGTTGAACCTTTGAACCTTTGAACTCTTTTGGTTCAAGGTTCAATGGTTCAATGGTTCAATCACTTTCTTACTCTTTGTCTAGAGCTTTCTTTGAACCATTGAACCTGTGAACCTTTAAACTTTTGAACTCTTTTGGTTTAAGGTTCAATCGATTCATCCTTTATTCCATGAATCCATTATTTTTCAAAGTCCCTTTAAAGCCTTAAAATTCCTTTGGATTTATGTCTTTGGAACACCCCAAAGGGAAGGTGTCCCTTTGGGATTTGAGAAAGGTCAATTTTACTCATCACCTGCCCTCTGCAAGGGCACTCATCTTGTGGGCTTTGGGGGACTCCTTTGAACCAACCGATTGAACCAACTTTGGTTCAATGATTCAAAGGTTTAATGGTTCAATCACTTTCTTCTTTTCACTAAGTCTTTTGAAGCTCTTGAACTTGTTGAAGCAGTTAAACTTTAAACTTGTTGATGTCATTGAACCTTTAAACCCGTTGAACCTTTTGGTTCAAGGTTGAACGGTTCAACGGTTCAATGGTTCAATGGTTCAATCTTTTGTTTGAAGCTTGCCAATGAACCTTTTTAGTTTAATTGAAGCATTGAACCAACCTTGGAAAATTATTAAGTGTTGAGAGCTTGTTTCTTTCTTGCAGAGTCTATAAAAATGAACTTACAGAGTCTGTAAAAATGAACCTACAGAGTCCATAGAAATGAACCTGCAGAGTCTGTAGAAATGAGTTCATAGAATTGATGGAATTCATAGAAATGACTCGTTAGATTCCTTCCTATGAATTTTATAGAACTAAGTCCATATATTTAAGCCTACAGAGTCCATAGATTTAAGCCTGTAGAGTCTGTAGATTTAAGTCTACAAAATTTGTATAAATCAGCCTGCAAAGTCCGTAGAAATGAACCTGAAGAGTCCGTTAGTTGAAAAAGATTGAAAAATGGAGAATTTGAATGCCCCGAACAATTTTTGAGAAGGGAAGAGGGAATTTTGGCCTGTAGGACCAAAATAGTTCATATGTTGTCCCAAAAATGAGTGACAAATTTTGGGAACAACACACTTGTATATTGATTATATGATGTTGAACAAGGCAACGATTAAAAATATGTATACTCTACCTTGTATTGATAATATGTTTGATCAAATGCATCATCAATTTTCTCAAAAATTGGTTTTTGAACAAGATATCATCAGTTAAGAATTCATGAGAAAGATATTCTGAAAATATCTTTTAAAACTTATTACGGACCTGATGAGTTCAAATTTATTCCTTTTGGTCTAACAAACATGCATACAACATTCATGAATCTCATGAACATGTGTTTATGGATTATATGAATCATTTTGTGTTGGTATTCTAGAAAATATATTCATTTATTTATAATCTAAAGAGGAACATTTAGAACATTCAAAGTTGGCCATGTAATGGTTGTAAAGGCATAAACTTTTTGGGAAGTTGTCCAAGTGTTCCTTCTTTTATAAAAAGGTAAAATACCTTGGGTACATTATATTTGTAAAAGGGATTTCCATGGATCTTTTGAATATAAAATACATTATGAAGTGGTCAACACCTAGAAATTTTCATCAAGTTAAGAGTTTTATGGGATTGAATGGATACTATAGGAACTTTGTGCCAAAATTTTCCAAGATATCAAATCATATTACCTCTCTTCATTAAAAAAATAAGATATTTATGTGGTTAGAAAAGTGTGAGGAAGATTTTTAAGATATAAAAAAAGGCTTAGCTTAGAATAAGTGTTGAGAATTATTGATCCGAATGGCTAATTCTCAGTAACAACTGATGTTTTATGAGATGGTCTTGGAGGAGTTATTATGCAATGAGGTTCTATTTTAGCTTATGAGTCTAGAAAGTTGAAGTCGTATGAGGAGGAAAATTATGTCCCACATGATCTATAATTTATTGTAATAGTTCATGCCTTGAAAGTTTGGAGGGATTATTTATTTAGAGAATCATTTGATCTCAAGATTGACAAATTGGTGCTCAATTATATCTTTACCCAACCTAACCTGAATGCACATCATATGTGATGGTTAGAGTTCTTGTCAGATTATTATTTTGATATTAACTACATAAAAGGAAAATAAAATAGGGTTACAAATTCCCTTAGTCATATAAGGTATAAATAAGTCTTGGCTACTAGTAGGAGTACTTTTCATGATCAGGTAGCAAAATTATCTATACGAGATGAATTTAATGAGTGGGTAAAGATGGCATTATCTTAGAATGATTAGGATCCTAAGTATGATTAATTAAATTTAGAGAATTATGGTTTGTTAAGATACAAAGGAATGATTTATGTACCAAACAAGGAGAATTTGAGGAGTTTAATACTCAAGGAAATTTACAATAATCCTTACTTAGGTAATCTAAGTGTGACTAAGCTCTTGGTAGAGCTAAGGCCATTATAACTTCTGGAAGGGAACTAGGAAAGGTGTAATAGAATTTTTTTCATAGTTTTTATAATGTTAGTGAGTTAAGGATGAGAATGTACATCCATTTGGGTTGTTATACCCACATATTATACCATAATGAAATTGGAAATTCATTACCGTAAACTTTATCCAAGTTTTTCCAATGTATCAAAACTGACATGACATGATTTTGGTCATTTTTGATAAACTCACCAAGCTATCTCACTTCATTCTTGGTAATATATTTGATGATGCACCTATGATTGTGAAGAGATTAATGAAATAAGTGTTTATATTGCATGGATTTATGTAAAATATTATTTTGGATAGGGACCCAAAAATGAATTGTAGATTCTAGTTGACTCTCACTTTTGATTTGGGTACAAAATTAAAATTTAGTACAATGTACCATTTGGAAATAAATGGTCAAAAATAGAGGGTGTGTTAAGGTGTGGAGCCTAAAAGCTTCACCAAGGAGTGCATTACCAAAGTTGTAGGTTTACACAGTCACCGGTGTCAGTCAAGAGTGATCGACATTGGTCAGGTGCAATTTAAGAGACGCCGGTGTCGGTAGAGATCGGCCACCGTCGGTCACAGGCAAGTAGGCAGGAACTGGCATCAGTTACCTGTGCGTCTAGAAAGCTATTTTCGAGGACAGAACTGAGTGTTTGCATGATGAGATTAAGTTGTAGTCTTGAGTCTGTGTCTCTATTATTAGTAAGACTATTTTTAGAGCCCTTGTTCAAGAGGCTTAACTATTGGTTGTAAGTGCATGCTCAAGTTTCCTAATTCTATATGTAGGAAAGATCTTCTTAGCCTATTGTAGTGTATTGAATGTTGAAGAACAGTATAGAATTGTATAGGTGAATCAATCCAGGTTGTTGGAGTTGATTGTACTTGAGAGAGAGAGCTCTTGAGGGAAAGAGATCTAGAGAGAGATCTGTACATCTGAGAGAGGTGTGGAAGAAAGAAGTTTCTTCAATTGTATTCCTTCTGTAAAGAGTTTAATACAAGTTTTTAGGGTGGTTTCTTGTATCTCTTGTTCTTTGCTATTCATCATTCTAGTTACTTATCTATCTAATTTGATTCTGCAGTTTATTGCTTTCATAAGTGTAATCAAATTGTTGGTTGATCCCCAATAAGTGGTATCAGAGCCTTGGTTATAGGTTTAGAGCTTGATATCCATAAGTGGTATCAGAGCTTAGGTTCACTAACAGGTGGTTCAGATCTGTGTAGTGTGTATTGATTACAGGTTAATCATAGGAGTTTCTGCAAGGATTTCTGTTTGAGTGGGAGAAGTAATGGCAGAAGAAAGTAAACTG
Organism: Torreya grandis; assembly: GCA_037957365.1. Classification (NCBI taxonomy): domain Eukaryota; kingdom Viridiplantae; phylum Streptophyta; class Pinopsida; order Cupressales; family Taxaceae; genus Torreya; species Torreya grandis. The sequence goes on from JARHVA010005060.1 coordinate 1,242,223, forward strand.
AGAATGGAGAAGTTCGATGGCAAAAATTATCAACATTGAAGCTATTTTCGAGGACAAAACCGAGTGTTTGCATGATGAGATTAAGTTGTAGTCTTAAGTCTGTGTCTCTATTATTAGTAAGACTATTGTTAGAGCCCTTATTTGTCATGTCCCCTTTTTCGTGGACATTGACAGACTTGATGATTAGCCTATTATACGACCTTCGTAGGCTAATAGGATGGACAGAGGGTCATAATGGAGCTTGGCTTGACTTTGATTCGCAGAATTTCTACATTTGGTTTTCATTCAGGGTCTTTCAGACATGTTTGCTTGATGCTCCTATTATTTATGGATATTTGACATGCAGTGGAGCACCTTTATTTTGGTATGGTCATGTGTAGAATCACTCCCTAATTCACCTGCTTCAATCGGTTTGAGGATCCGACGTATATTGAGGGAGATATTAATATTTGATTGATTTAATCAAATATTAATTAATTGGTCTCATTAATAATTAATTATTAATTATTAATTATTTGGTCTAATTTTAAATTAGAAACCCTAATGCTAATTTAAGAAAACCCTAATTAGGGCAAGCATATCTTTTGAGGGTATAAGGGTTTCACATGGAGGCCATTATTGATTATGCATAGATTATTGATTTTGATATTGAAGAAATTCTTCTGTGAAGACTGAGCCAAGGGTTCCAGGATTCCATTTGCAGTGGAGAACGTCAACTCTTCATTGTGTGTGATTCAGAGGTTGTGAAAGATCAGCCGATCTATTGCCAAATTGAGAGATAGCTTCATCCAGAAGTTATCACAGAGGTACAAATTTGAGAGATAGCTTCATCCAGAAGTTATCACAAAATTTCAGGGTTGAGAGATAACTTCACTCAGAAGTTATCACAGTATTACAGGTATTTTATTTTTAGTTTTGATTCAATAAATTATACAGATAGAAATATTCTGTATTAGAATAGTATATCTTTAGATTAGGGTGTTCAGCAATCAGGGGTTAAGAACAAACAGGTTGGCGGCCGTACCAAGTCTGTACAGGTCCGTACAGATCCGCATCAGGCACCGACCTCGGCAAAGAGAGCTTCCGGTGACCGACATCGGTCGACTAAAGACCGACGTCGGCAGAAAGCCGACCGACAGAGACCAACGTCGGTGATATATCAACCGATGACGGCGTCTGTGTGTCGACACAGAAAGGCTGAGACTTCCAGAATTGCAAGTTTATTGCCAGTTTGCATAATTTTAGGGTTTTAAGACCATATCTGTAATATTCTTTGATTTGCATAAGAAAGGACATCTATTGTAATCAGCTGGATGAATGATAAGATCTGTGATTTGTTTATGCATGTTTGAATCTATTCTTCAAATTGTATCTTGTTCAGAGCTTTATGTGTTTATATGTTCCCTGTTTGAAAGGGGATATCACAGTGGTATCAGAGCTTTTGTGCAGAAAAAAGAGCCCCTAAGAAAGGGGACATCACAGTGGTATCAGAGCCAAATTCCTGCCATCCTGTTGGGCACATCAGAACTAATGTCTTGCCATCCTGTTGGGTAGTTCCAGGTTCAATTTGATTATCAGTATGGCTCTAAGAGGGGTCAAAGTTTTGGAAGAAAGCATGCACAATGCAAAGAAGAAATTAGATCATCCATTTCAGCTAGCAGATGACACTCTAAAAATTTTGGAGGAGTTGGACACTAATTTAGGCAAGGTTGAGCATTCAAATACTTATGAGATGCAAACATCATTATTTCCAGCGTTTGATTCGTTGGTGAAGCCCCGATTATTGAGACATCATGATGAGGTGGTAAGACTTGCAACTCTCTCTTGCATTAGTGAAATGATGAGGATCATAGCTGGCTTTGATTTTCATGATGATCAGATTATGAGAGAGGTACTTTATGCCATGGTAAAACGCTTCGAAAAGTTGGATAACATTAGAGACCCTCATTTCTCAAGGAGGGCAAGATTACTTGAAACATTTGCAAGGTATGGATTTGAAAATGTTATGATGTTAGTAGGTTGTATTGGTGAAATTCGCATGATGTTTAAAATATTTTGGAATATTTTAGATGAGTTTCATTCTAGCAATATATTGGCATCAATGCACTCTATTATGTTCACAATCTTGTTTGAGGAGGAGGATAAAATTTCCAAACTCTTGGCAGAAGATTTATGGTATGTCTAGACAAAAGGGAGAAATGTCTCACCTAGAGCTTGCATGTGGTTAAAGAATTTAATTAATAGGCCCAAGGATCGTAGTGCTTTCCCTATGACATGCAGTGACTTGCATGATGAGTTTGACAGTTATGTTGATCCAATACAGGGAGATATTAACACATCTTTAGGTAATGATTTATCTGCATTATCTTCACAGGCAGGAGTAGTTGAGGATGTTGTGGATGAGCTTTGTCTTAAGGTGAGTTTAACTCAGGGGTTAGACAGTGAGGATGAGTCTGATGCTTGCATTCAGAGTGTGGAGGTGTACTCAGATGTTAGTACACTGAGTGTGGGTGATGAGTATGTTTCTATAGCCACTTATGAGGAGCATGTGGTTGAGGATCACACACATATTCAGGACTTGGGAGTACCTGATTCTGAGGGGTTTGGGATACCAGTGGAGTCGAGTCTCCAGATTGATTCTTCTCACACATTTGATAGTGTGGTACAGTTAGTTGTGCCACAGTTACAGAGGGATCAGTTATGGGATGGATTAACACCATCTTTTGTAAATGGAATTTGCAGTTGCCCAGTACACAGTCTACAGTATCGACACATCCAGGGCAGTTGTGATTTCAGAGATTGGTTGAGTTGTGTTCACCAATTTGATTATGGGTTCCTCTTTGTTTTACTTCTGATGATATTGCAGGTACTCACATTGATTCACAGCAATGCAGGGCATAACTACATTTGGGATCCAGGAGGATTGAGTGGTTCATTGTTCTGAGATTGCTTGGGGACAAGCAGTTTCAAGAGGGGCAGATTATCATGTCCCCTTTTTCGTGGACATTGACAGACTTGATGATTAGCCTATTATATGACCTTCGTAGGCTAATAGGATGGACAGAGGGTCATAATGGAGCTTGGCTTGACTTTGATTCGCAGAATTTCTACATTTGGTTTTCATTCAGGGTCTTTCAGACATGTTTGCTTGATGCTCCTATTATTTAGGGATATTTGACATGCAGTGGAGCACCTTTATTTTGGTATGGTCATGTGCAGAATCACTCCCTAATTCACCTGCTTCGATCGGTTTGAGGATCCGACGTATATTAAGGGAGATATTAATATTTGATTGATTTAATCAAATATTAATTAATTGGTCTCATTAATAATTAATAATTAATAATTAATTATTAATTATTTGGTCTAATTTTAAATTAGAAACCCTAATGCTAATTTAAGAAAACCCTAATTAGGGCAAGCATATCTTTTGAGGGTATAAGGGTTTCACATGGAGGCCATTATTGATTATGCATAGATTATTGATTTTGATATTGAAGAAATTCTTCTGTGAAGACTGAGCCAAGGGTTCCAGGATTCCATTTGCAGTGGAGAACATCAACTCTTCATTGTGTACGATTCAGAGGTTGTGAAATATCAGCTGATCTATTGCCAAATTGAGAGATAGCTTCATCCAGAAGTTATCACAGAGGTACAGATTTGAGAGATAGCTTCATCCAGAAGTTATCACAGAATTTCAGGGTTGAGAGATAACTTCACTCAGAAGTTATCACAGTATTACAGGTATTTTATTTTTAGTTTTGATTCAATAAATTATATAGATAGAAATATTCTGTATTAGAATAGTATATCTTCAGATCAGGGTGTTCAGCAATCAGGGGTTAAGAACAAACAGGTTGGCGGCCGTACCAAGTCCGTACAGATCCGCATCAGGCATCGACCTCGGCAAAGAGAGCTTTCGGTGACCGACATCGGTCGACTGAAGACCGACGTCGGCAGAAAGCCGACCGATAAAGACCAACGACGATGATATATCGACCGACGACGGCGTCTGTGTGTCGACACAGAAAGGCTGAGACTTCCAGAATTGCAAGTTTATTGCCAGTTTGCATAATTTTAGGGTTTTAAGACCATATCTGTAATATTCTTTGATTTGCATAAGAAAGGACATCTATTGTAATCAGCTGGATGAATGATAAGATCTGTGATTTGTTTATGCATGTTTGAATCTATTCTGCAAATTGTATCTTGTTCAGAGCTTTATGTGTTTATATGTTCCCTGTTTGAAAGGGGATATCACAGTGGTATCAGAGCTTTTGTGCAGAAAAAAGAGCCCCTAAGTAAGGGACATCACATTATTTAAGAGGCTTAACTGTTGGTTGTAAGTGCATGCTCAAGTTTCCTAATTCTATATGTGGGAAAGATCTTCTTAGCCTATTGTAGTGTATTGAATGTTGAAGAATAGTATAGAATTGTATAGGTGAATCAATCCAAGTTGTTGGAGTTGATTGTACTTGAGAGAGAGAGCTCTTGAGGGAAAGAGATCTAGAGAGAGATCTATACATCTGAGAGAGGTGTGGAAGAAAGAAGTTTCTTCAATTGTATTCCTTTTGTAAAGAGTTTAATACAAGTTTTTAGGGTGGTTTCTTGTATCTCTTGTTCTTTGCTATTTATCATTCTAGTTACTTATCTATCTGATTTGATTCCACGGTTTATTGCTTTCATAAGTGTCATCAAATTGTTGGTTGATCCCAAACAGGGTGAATCAAATTTTAGAAGATATTCTAAGAATGTATTGTATGTACCAATAATTTAAATTGGAATAATATCTTCCATTTGTTGATTTTGCTTACAAATTAGATATGGAAAAGACTCCATTTGAGGTAATGTATAGAAGAAGGTGTATAATACCAATCATTTAGGATAATATAGAAGATACGGTAGTCTTTGGTTGAGATATACTTCAAGAAATAGATGATCAAATTAAGTTGATTAGGCAAAGGTTCATTGAAGCCAATGGTAGATAAAATAGTTATGATCTAGAAAGAATAACACGATGGTTTTTAGTGGGAGACAAAGTATTTGTATGGGCTAAACCATTGAAAAACTCAATTAAATTTGAAAAATTAGCCAAGTTATATCATAAATAAGTGGGACCCTTAGAGGTCATAAATGTTATCAATATTGTAGCGTATAAGCTTGATTTAACACTAACTTTAGCATTTATGCATAATGTGTTTCATGTGTCCTATCTTAAAAAGTATGTTGTTGGTCCTTATCATGTATTGGATTTGAATTTTTTACAAGTTCTACATCT